>JARGYO010000367.1:1372500-1455000 GCA_029206835.1 Rana muscosa
GTATCTGGGGGGCTATCAACACAAAGGGGCCATAATTGCATTGGCCGGGAATCGAACCCGGGCTTCCCGCGTGGCAGGCGAGAATTCTACCACTGAACCACCAATGCTCCGCGCCGGTGCATGTCCCACCACCCTCGCTCAGCTGGCCTAGGAGAGTCCAGCTTTTGCTCACGCTTGACTTGGAATTAGCTTGTCGAAATCAATGGAAACACTTCGTCGTCTACATTGTTGTGACTTTGCCAGATGGACCCAATTCCCATGGGATCGGTAGCAAACTAGATCCACATTTTGTCGTTGATGGCTCTTAGCATCAAGAGTAGGGATGAGCTCGGTGTTCGAGTCGAACATACGTTGGACTCGAACATCGGCTGTTCGATCGTTCGACGAAGATCGAACTATTTGGGCCGTTCGCGCCTAATTCGAGTGACGCGAACGGCCCACAATGCACTACGCCATCGCAGTGTCATCCAGGCGCTGTGATTGGCCAAGCATGCACTGTGACCCCGCATGCTTGGCCAATCACAGCGCCGGCAGCGAGGAGAGCAATGATTGGCCACAGGCAGGATGCCTGTGGCCAATTATTGCTGAGGGTGTTTAGTACACGCCCCACACTATAAAAGGCCGCCAGCACGGCGGCCTAGTGTAGTGTGTTCCGGAGCAGGGAAAGAGAAGCATAGGCAGGGACAGTGACATTTATTTTTTCTTGCTTAACCTGGATTCCTTTAGTTTAGGGAAAGAGAAGGATAGGTAGGGAGAGTGTCAGTGTGTTTTACTGTGCGAATCCTTGTTTCTAGGGACAGGGAAGGACAGTGAGGGAAATTCTCCTTGTGCTATAGTGTGCTAAAGCATTGATCATCAATCAGCTTTAAAAAAACATTTTTTCTAGGGACAGAAAACTATAGGTAGGAAGAGTGTCAGTTTCTTTCACTGTGATAATCCTTGTTTCTAGGGACAGGGAAGGACAGTGAGGCAAATTCTACTTGTGCTATAGTGTGCTAAAGCATTGATCATCAATCAGCTTTAAAAAAACATTTTTTCTAGGGACAGAAAACTATAGGTAGTGTGAGGGGGTTAACTCGGTAGCGGGTGTGTGTGACCCCCTGGTTGGGCTCCCCACACAAAAACAGGGCCAGCAGACGGAGGTTGTGGTTTTCAAAATCAAA
Source organism: Rana muscosa (assembly GCA_029206835.1). Lineage (NCBI taxonomy): Eukaryota > Metazoa > Chordata > Amphibia > Anura > Ranidae > Rana > Rana muscosa. Next base: position 1,373,664 of record JARGYO010000367.1, read on the forward strand.
AGGTGCGGTTTATTTCTCTATGTACAGTGACAAAAACACAGCAAAGCCAAAAAGAAACAAACAAAATAAATCCTGGTCAGTTTGACCTCTGACTAAACATGCAGGTTTCCTAAACTAACAACTGGGATCAGCCTAGTGCTGTCCTAGTCCCTAAGTCCCTGGTTTAGTAAAAGTCCAAACAAATAGCCACACAGGCTTTGCCTCACCGCACAGGGGTTCACTCTCCCTAGACAGTCCACACAGGTCTGGTTCCAGGCATGAGCTAACATCTAATGAATCTGGGAGTTTCTTATAGAGGCCTAAATGAGCTGACAAGGTTCAGCTGGTCTCATCAACTCCCTGTCTGCACGACGCCCAGCCCTCTCCCTAGAGGTATGAGTCATCCATGAGCACACTAGCCTTATACAACTCTCCACCTAGTTGTACAAATCGGCGTAAAGCCTGAATCTGGGCGAAATATATCTACCCCCCTGGATGCAACCAGGTGACTTTACCTTCCTGCTGTCACATACCCCCCCCTCTTGTTTTAACCTCGGGGTTGGAACACCAGCAATCAGGCATTCATGTACTCGAGACAAAGCATCCACATTCCCCATTTGAACGCCAGGGCGATGCTTTACTGTGAAGTTGAATTCCTGGAGGGCCAGGAACCACCTATTCACTCTTCTATTTGTTTCCTTGTTTTGAGCCATCCACTTTAACGGAGCGTGATCCGTAACCATGTCAAAGTGCCTACCTAGCAGATAGTACCGAAGGGAATCTAGAGCCCACTTCACCGCTAAACACTCCTTTTCAACCGTGGCGTAATTTACCTCATGGGACTTCAACTTCCTGCTGAGGTAAATGACTGGGTGCTCTTCCCCGTTCCAGACCTGGGACAATACTGCTCCTAACCCCACATCTGACGCATCACTTTGTACGACAAAGTCTTTAGAGAAGTCGGGTGAGTACAACACTGGCTGGCTACATAAGGCTTGTTTCAAGAATTGGAATGCTGCCTCAGCCTCGGGGGTCCATTTAATCATGACCGACCCTTTCCCTTTCGTCAGGTTGGTTAGGGGCACAGCCTTAGAAGCAAAGTGGGGAATGAAGCGCCGATAATAACCCGCGATTCCCAGAAAGGCTCGTACCTGCTTCTTGCTGTTGGGACGTGGCCAACTCTGGATGGCCTCGACTTTGTTGAGTTGGGGTTTTATTACTCCCCTGCCAATGGTGTACCCAAGATATTTGGCCTCCTCCTGCCCAATGGTACACTTCTTGGGGTTAGCCGTAAACCCCGCTTCCCGAACAGAGTCCAGGACTGCTTGCACTTTTGGCAGATGTGAGGCCCAATCTGTGCTATGGACAATTACGTCATCCAGGTAAGCCGCAGCATACTTCCGATGGGGCCTCAGCATCTGGTCCATTTTCCGCTGGAATGTGGCCGGCGCATTCTGTAACCCGAACGGCATTCTCTTATATTGGAACGCCCCGTCTGGGGTTACAAATGCGGTTTTCTCTTTGGCCGACTTGGCCAGGGGAATTTGCCAATACCCTTTTGTGAGGTCAAGAGTCGTCATGTATCGGGCTGTTCCCAGCCGGTCGATCAACTCATCTATACGTGGCATGGGGTAGGTGTCAAATTTTGTAACTTTGTTCAACTGACGAAAATCGTTACAAAATCGCCAGCTCCCATCCGGTTTAGGCACCAACACAATGGGACTAGACCAATCACTTTGGGACTCCTCTATCACCCCTAAGTTCAGCATTTTCTGTACTTCCTCCCGTATTGCCTCCCGTCGGGCCTCTGGGATCCGATAGGGTTTTAACTTCACCCTTTCACCGGGCGGGGTAATAATATCATGCTCTACCCCAGATGTTTGTCCCGGCAGCTCAGAGAACACCTCCTTGTTGCGAAGCACAAACTCCTTAACCTCCTGTTGTTGGGGTTGTGACAAGGTGGCTGCTATTCCAACCTCCGGAATCACGCAACCAGTTTGAGCTGGTGACCAAGTTTCTGCGACTAGGGACTCTCTATCCCTCCAGGCTTTCAACAGATTAACGTGATATATCTGTTCGGGCTTTCGCCTTCCTGGTTGTCTGACCTTGTAATTCACTTCGCTCACTTTTTCCATTATCTCGTAGGGGCCTTGCCATTTGGCAAGGAATTTACTTTCAACCGTAGGGACAAGTACCAATATCCTATCCCCCGGGGAAAAGGTACGGGTCTTTGCTCCACGGTTGTACACTCTCTGCTGTGCCAACTGCGCTTGGGCCAAATGTTCCTTCACGATGGGCATTACCTGTGCAATTCGATCTTGCATCAGGGCGACATGCTCAATCACACTCCTGTGGGGAGAACTCTCACTTTCCCAAGTTTCCTTGGCAATATCCAACAGCCCTCTTGGGTGTCTCCCATACAGTAACTCAAAGGGGGAGAATCCCGTAGAGGATTGGGGCACCTCCCTAATAGCAAACATCAAATAAGGAAGTAGACAGTCCCAATCCTTTCCATCTCTATCCACCACTTTCTTCAACATTTGTTTTAGGGTTTTGTTGAATCTTTCAACCAGCCCATCGGTTTGGGGGTGATACACAGATGTACGCAATTGCGTCACTTTGAACAATTTACACAGCTCTTTCATAACCCGGGACATAAAGGGTGTACCTTGGTCCGTAAGCAGTTCTTTACAAATACCCACCCGGCTAAAAACAAGAGATAGCTCTTTGGCTATGGTTTTGGCCGAGGTATTTCTGAGAGGGATCGCTTCTGGATAACGGGTGGCATAGTCCATTATAACCAATATGTACTGGTGCCCCCTAGCGGACTTGATTATAGGACCTACCAAATCCATTGCGATTCTCTCAAACGGGACCTCAATGATGGGTAGAGGGACCAGCGGGCTACGGAAATGTGGCATCGGGGCCGACCTCTGACACACAGGGCAGGAGGAACAATAATTTTCTATGTCCTTCATCACCCCAGGCCAATAGAATCTCTGTAATACCCTCTCTCGGGTTTTCTCTGTCCCCAGATGACCTCCAAGAATGTGCCCATGGGCCAACTCCAACACCAACTTCCTGTAAGGTTTGGGCACCACCAGCTGCTCAACGGTTTCTTCTGCCCTTTTTGCCACCCGATACAGTAGGTCCTTCTCTACGCTGAAGTATGGGTAAGTGCAGGTATTATCTGGGTTCACTAACTCGCCATCTATTTCCACTACGTTTTCCCGTGCCTTTATTAGGGCGGGGTCTTTTAACTGTTCTGTGGCAAAATTTTCCCTGTGAACCTCCAGATCAGAAAACTCCACAGACGGTAGGTTTTCGTCTGAGGAGGTGGGCTCCTCTCCAGTTTCTTGAGTCTCCCCTGCCAATACTGACAAGGGAAATTCTGGAGAGTCCTCACCACTCTCAGAGGAGTTCTGGCTATCACATTCCTGGTACATAGGGGCACCAGTGGGGGGCTCAGGATCATCCCACAGTTCCCAGAACTTCGGAAAATCCCTTCCCACAATGGCGTCATGCGGTAACTGAGATACTAAGCCCACTGGATGAGAGAGGGTACCTTTGGGGGTCTCGAAACACACTGTAGTCACTGGATACTCTCGGGTGTCCCCATGCACACAAATAACAGCTACCTTGCTATTCCCAGAGACCTCTGTTTTAACTAACTCAGCCTTTATCAGGGTCACAAGGCTACCTGAATCCAACAATACCACAACATTTCTACCATTAACACACATTTTGCATAAATGTTTCTCAGTTCCTCGAATGGCAGTGCATGCGACTGTCGCACACAGCGACTGACGTCTGCCCGTCAGAAAGTCACACTGCATGGGTTCCTCCACAACCGGGCAATTGGCTGCAATATGTCCCGCTTGCCGGCAGCGGTAGCAAACGATCCTTCTTGCGGCCTCTTGAGCCGCTGATTTCCCAGGCTGTTCTCGCCAAACTTGGGGTAGAGCTCCCACCCTCTCACTCTCTCCACCCTCACCCCTTGGAATCCTCTTATCCGCCCCTGGGGATGGTCTGGTCTTAGGGTGGAAAGTCCGAGAGTCTCTGGAAGAGGCCGTCAGGTTCTCTGTAGCCAAGTATCTCTCTACACGATCCACAAGTTTACCGGCCGTTTCTGGGTCTCCGTGGCTTACCCACTTTTGAATGGCGGTAGGAAGAGCTCTCAAGAAACGATCCATCACAACACGTTCCACAATCTCCGGTGCGGACAAAGTCTCTGGCTGTAGCCACTTCCTGCTCAGGTGAATGAGATCATACATTTGAGACCTGGGGGGTTTTCCAAGCTGGAAAGTCCAGTTATGCACACGCTGAGCCCGGACAGCCAGGGTGACACCCAGCCTTGCCAATATTTCAGCTTTTAGCATCACATAGTCTTTTGCTTGGTCAGGCTCTAGGTCATAGTAAGCCTTCTGCGATTCACCAGTTAACAGAGGAGCCACCAGTCCAGCCCACTGCTCCTCAGGCCACTTTTCTCTTTCAGCAGTCCTTTCAAATGTGGTCAAAAATACCTCTGGATCATCCTCTCCAGTCATTTTTGTCAATAAACGACTCACCCCAAAGGACGCGGTATTAGTGGGACGGCTTTCCTCACTGGTCTGCGGACGTTGCTGCATTACTGCTTCCATTTGTTGTAGTCTCTGCTCTTGCTTCTGTAACAGGTCTATGAAGCGGGCCTCAGATTGCTGCTGGGCTTGTTGATGAGCTTGCTGCTGGGCTGCAAGGCTCCTTTGCAAACCTGCATTTGTCTGCTGTTGATTGGCATTTGCTAGAGCCAGCTGTTTCAGTATCTCCTCCATGCTGGCTTAAAAAAAACTGCCACTGGTTCTCCACCAACTGTGAGGGGGTTAACTCGGTAGCGGGTGTGTGTGACCCCCTGGTTGGGCTCCCCACACAAAAACAGGGCCAGCAGACGGAGGTTGTGGTTTTCAAAATCAAAAGGTGCGGTTTATTTCTCTATGTACAGTGACAAAAACACAGCAAAGCCAAAAAGAAACAAACAAAATAAATCCTGGTCAGTTTGACCTCTGACTAAACATGCAGGTTTCCTAAACTAACAACTGGGATCAGCCTAGTGCTGTCCTAGTCCCTAAGTCCCTGGTTTAGTAAAAGTCCAAACAAATAGCCACACAGGCTTTGCCTCACCGCACAGGGGTTCACTCTCCCTAGACAGTCCACACAGGTCTGGTTCCAGGCATGAGCTAACATCTAATGAATCTGGGAGTTTCTTATAGAGGCCTAAATGAGCTGACAAGGTTCAGCTGGTCTCATCAACTCCCTGTCTGCACGACGCCCAGCCCTCTCCCTAGAGGTATGAGTCATCCATGAGCACACTAGCCTTATACAACTCTCCACCTAGTTGTACAAATCGGCGTAAAGCCTGAATCTGGGCGAAATATATCTACCCCCCTGGATGCAACCAGGTGACTTTACCTTCCTGCTGTCACAGTAGGAAGAGTGTCAGTTTCTTTCACTGTGATAATCCTTGTTTCTAGGGACAGGGAAGGACAGTGAGGCAAATTCTACTTGTGCTATAGTGTGCTAAAGCATTGATCATCAATCAGCTTTAAAAAAAACATTTTTTCTAGGGACAGAAAACTATAGGTAGGAAGAGTGTCAGTTTCTTTCACTGTGATAATCCTTGTTTCTAGGGACAGGGAAGGACAGTGAGGCAAATTCTCCTTGTGCTATAGTGTGCTAAAGCATTGATCATCAATCAGCTTTAAAAAAACATTTTTTCTAGGGACAGAAAACTATAGGTAGGAAGAGTGTCAGTTTCTTTCACTGTGATAATCCTTGTTTCTAGGGACAGGGAAGGACAGTGAGGCAAATTCTACTTGTGCTATAGTGTGCTAAAGCATTGATCATCAATCAGCTTTAAAAAAACATTTTTTCTAGGGACAGAAAACTATAGGTAGGAAGAGTGTCAGTTTCTTTCACTGTGATAATCCTTGTTTCTAGGGACAGGGAAGGACAGTGAGGCAAATTCTACTTGTGCTATAGTGTGCTAAAGCATTGATCATCAATCAGCTTTAAAAAAACATTTTTTCTAGGGACAGAAAACTATAGGTAGGAAGAGTGTCAGTTTCTTTCACTGTGATAATCCTTGTTTCTAGGGACAGGGAAGGACAGTGAGGCAAATTCTACTTGTGCTATAGTGTGCTAAAGCATTGATCATCAATCAGCTTTAAAAAAACATTTTTTCTAGGGACAGAAAACTATAGGTAGGAAGAGTGTCAGTTTCTTTCACTGTGATAATCCTTGTTTCTAGGGACAGGGAAGGACAGTGAGGCAAATTCTACTTGTGCTATAGTGTGCTAAAGCATTGATCATCAATCAGCTTTAAAAAAAAAAATTTCTAGGGACAGAAAACTATAGGTAGGAAGAGTGTCAGTTTCTTTCACTGTGATAAGCCTTGTTTCTAGGGACAGGGAAGGACAGTGAGGCAAATTCTACTTGTGCTATAGTGTGCTAAAGCATTGATCATCAATCAGCTTTAAAAAAACATTTTTTCTAGGGACAGAAAACTATAGGTAGGAAGAGTGTCAGTTTCTTTCACTGTGATAATCCTTGTTTCTAGGGACAGGGACGGACAGTGAGGCAAATTCTACTTGTGCTATAGTGTGCTAAAGCATTGATCATCAATCAGCTTTAAAAAAACATTTTTTCTAGGGACAGAAAACAATAGGTAGGAAGAGTGTCAGTTTCTTTCACTGTGATAATCCTTGTTTCTAGGGACAGGGAAGGACAGTGAGGCAAATTCTCCTTGTGCTATAGTGTGCTAAAGCATTGATCATCAATCAGCTTTAAAAAAACATTTTTTCTAGGGACAGAAAACTATAGGTAGGAAGAGTGTCAGTTTCTTTCACTGTGATAATCCTTGTTTCTAGGGACAGGGAAGGACAGTGAGGCAAATTCTACTTGTGCTATAGTGTGCTAAAGCATTGATCATCAATCAGCTTTAAAAAAACATTTTTTCTAGGGACAGAAAACTATAGGTAGGAAGAGTGTCAGTTTCTTTCACTGTGATAATCCTTGTTTCTAGGGACAGGGAAGGACAGTGAGGCAAATTCTACTTGTGCTATAGTGTGCTAAAGCATTGATCATCAATCAGCTTTAAAAAAACATTTTTTCTAGGGACAGAAAACTATAGGTAGGAAGAGTGTCAGTTTCTTTCACTGTGATAATCCTTGTTTCTAGGGACAGGGAAGGACAGTGAGGCAAATTCTACTTGTGCTATAGTGTGCTAAAGCATTGATCATCAATCAGCTTTAAAAAAACATTTTTTCTAGGGACAGAAAACTATAGGTAGGAAGAGTGTCAGTTTCTTTCGCTGTGATAATCCTTGTTTCTAGGGACAGGGAAGGACAGTGAGGCAAATTCTACTTGTGCTATAGTGTGCTAAAGCATTGATCATCAATCAGCTTTAAAAAAACATTTTTTCTAGGGACAGAAAACTATAGTTAGGAAGAGTGTCAGTTTCTTTCACTGTGATAATCCTTGTTTCTAGGGACAGGGAAGGACAGTGAGGCAAATTCTACTTGTGCTATAGTGTGCTAAAGCATTGATCATCAATCAGCTTTAAAAAAACATTTTTTCTAGGGACAGAAAACTATAGGTAGGAAGAGTGTCAGTTTCTTTCACTGTGATAATCCTTGTTTCTAGGGACAGGGAAGGACAGTGAGGCAAATTCTACTTGTGCTATAGTGTGCTAAAGCATTGATCATCAATCAGCTTTAAAAAAACATTTTTTCTAGGGACAGAAAACTATAGGTAGGAAGAGTGTCAGTTTCTTTCACTGTGATAATCCTTGTTTCTAGGGACAGGGAAGGACAGTGAGGCAAATTCTACTTGTGCTATAGTGTGCTAAAGCATTGATCATCAATCAGCTTTAAAAAAACATTTTTTCTAGGGACAGAAAACTATAGGTAGGAAGAGTGTCAGTTTCTTTCACTGTGATAATCCTTGTTTCTAGGGACAGGGAAGGACAGTGAGGCAAATTCTACTTGTGCTATAGTGTGCTAAAGCATTGATCATCAATCAGCTTTAAAAAAACATTTTTTCTAGGGACAGAAAACTATAGGTAGGAAGAGTGTCAGTTTCTTTCACTGTGATAATCCTTGTTTCTAGGGACAGGGAAGGACAGTGAGGCAAATTCTCCTTGTGCTATAGTGTGCTAAAGCATTGATCATCAATCAGCTTTAAAAAAACATTTTTTCTAGGGACAGAAAACTATAGGTAGGAAGAGTGTCAGTTTCTTTCACTGTGATAATCCTTGTTTCTAGGGACAGGGAAGGACAGTGAGGCAAATTCTACTTGTGCTATAGTGTGCTAAAGCATTGATCATCAATCAGCTTTAAAAAAACATTTTTTCTAGGGACAGAAAACTATAGGTAGGAAGAGTGTCAGTTTCTTTCACTGTGATAATCCTTGTTTCTAGGGACAGGGAAGGACAGTGAGGCAAATTCTACTTGTGCTATAGTGTGCTAAAGCATTGATCATCAATCAGCTTTAAAAAAACATTTTTTCTAGGGACAGAAAACTATAGGTAGGAAGAGTGTCAGTTTCTTTCACTGTGATAATCCTTGTTTCTAGGGACAGGGAAGTACAGTGAGGCAAATTCTACTTGTGCTATAGTGTGCTAAAGCATTGATCATCAATCAGCTTTAAAAAAACATTTTTTCTAGGGACAGAAAACTATAGGTAGGAAGAGTGTCAGTTTCTTTCACTGTGATAATCCTTGTTTCTAGGGACAGGGAAGGACAGTGAGGCAAATTCTACTTGTGCTATAGTGTGCTAAAGCATTGATCATCAATCAGCTTTAAAAAAACATTTTTTCTAGGGACAGAAAACTATAGGTAGGAAGAGTGTCAGTTTCTTTCACTGTGATAATCCTTGTTTCTAGGGACAGGGAAGGACAGTGAGGCAAATTCTACTTGTGCTATAGTGTGCTAAAGCATTGATCATCAATCAGCTTTAAAAAAACATTTTTTCTAGGGACAGAAAACTATAGGTAGGAAGAGTGTCAGTTTCTTTCACTGTGATAATCCTTGTTTCTAGGGACAGGGAAGGACAGTGAGGCAAATTCTCCTTGTGCTATAGTGTGCTAAAGCATTGATCATCAATCAGCTTTAAAAAAACATTTTTTCTAGGGACAGAAAACTATAGGTAGGAAGAGTGTCAGTTTCTTTCACTGTGATAATCCTTGTTTCTAGGGACAGGGAAGGACAGTGAGGCAAATTCTACTTGTGCTATAGTGTGCTAAAGCATTGATCATCAATCAGCTTTAAAAAAACATTTTTTCTAGGGACAGAAAACTATAGGTAGGAAGAGTGTCAGTTTCTTTCACTGTGATAATCCTTGTTTCTAGGGACAGGGAAGGACAGTGAGGCAAATTCTACTTGTGCTATAGTGTGCTAAAGCATTGATCATCAATCAGCTTTAAAAAAACATTTTTTCTAGGGACAGAAAACTATAGGTAGGAAGAGTGTCAGTTTCTTTCACTGTGATAATCTTTGTTTCTAGGGACAGGGAAGGACAGTGAGGCAAATTCTACTTGTGCTATAGTGTGCTAAAGCATTGATCATCAATCAGCTTTAAAAAAACATTTTTTCTAGGGACAGAAAACTATAGTTAGGAAGAGTGTCAGTTTCTTTCACTGTGATAATCCTTGTTTCTAGGGACAGGGAAGGACAGTGAGGCAAATTCTACTTGTGCTATAGTGTGCTAAAGCATTGATCATCAATCAGCTTTAAAAAAACATTTTTTCTAGGGACAGAAAACTATAGGTAGGAAGAGTGTCAGTTTCTTTCACTGTGATAATCCTTGTTTCTAGGGACAGGGAAGGACAGTGAGGCAAATTCTACTTGTGCTATAGTGTGCTAAAGCATTGATCATCAATCAGCTTTAAAAAAACATTTTTTCTAGGGACAGAAAACTATAGGTAGGAAGAGTGTCAGTTTCTTTCACTGTGATAATCCTTGTTTCTAGGGACAGGGAAGTACAGTGAGGCAAATTCTACTTGTGCTATAGTGTGCTAAAGCATTGATCATCAATCAGCTTTAAAAAAACATTTTTTCTAGGGACAGAAAACTATAGGTAGGAAGAGTGTCAGTTTCTTTCACTGTGATAATCCTTGTTTCTAGGGACAGGGAAGGACAGTGAGGCAAATTCTACTTGTGCTATAGTGTGCTAAAGCATTGATCATCAATCAGCTTTAAAAAAACATTTTTTCTAGGGACAGAAAACTATAGGTAGGAAGAGTGTCAGTTTCTTTCACTGTGATAATCCTTGTTTCTAGGGACAGGGAAGGACAGTGAGGCAAATTCTACTTGTGCTATAGTGTGCTAAAGCATTGATCATCAATCAGCTTTAAAAAAACATTTTTTCTAGGGACAGAAAACTATAGGTAGGAAGAGTGTCAGTTTCTTTCACTGTGATAATCCTTGTTTCTAGGGACAGGGAAGGACAGTGAGGCAAATTCTCCTTGTGCTATAGTGTGCTAAAGCATTGATCATCAATCAGCTTTAAAAAAACATTTTTTCTAGGGACAGAAAACTATAGGTAGGAAGAGTGTCAGTTTCTTTCACTGTGATAATCCTTGTTTCTAGGGACAGGGAAGGACAGTGAGGCAAATTCTACTTGTGCTATAGTGTGCTAAAGCATTGATCATCAATCAGCTTTAAAAAAACATTTTTTCTAGGGACAGAAAACTATAGGTAGGAAGAGTGTCAGTTTCTTTCACTGTGATAATCCTTGTTTCTAGGGACAGGGAAGGACAGTGAGGCAAATTCTACTTGTGCTATAGTGTGCTAAAGCATTGATCATCAATCAGCTTTAAAAAAACATTTTTTCTAGGGACAGAAAACTATAGGTAGGAAGAGTGTCAGTTTCTTTCACTGTGATAATCTTTGTTTCTAGGGACAGGGAAGGACAGTGAGGCAAATTCTACTTGTGCTATAGTGTGCTAAAGCATTGATCATCAATCAGCTTTAAAAAAACATTTTTTCTAGGGACAGAAAACTATAGTTAGGAAGAGTGTCAGTTTCTTTCACTGTGATAATCCTTGTTTCTAGGGACAGGGAAGGACAGTGAGGCAAATTCTACTTGTGCTATAGTGTGCTAAAGCATTGATCATCAATCAGCTTTAAAAAAACATTTTTTCTAGGGACAGAAAACTATAGGTAGGAAGAGTGTCAGTTTCTTTCACTGTGATAATCCTTGTTTCTAGGGACAGGGAAGGACAGTGAGGCAATTTCTACTTGTGCTATAGTGTGCTAAAGCATTGATCATCAATCAGCTTTAAAAAAACATTTTTTCTAGGGACAGAAAACTATAGGTAGGAAGAGTGTCAGTTTCTTTCACTGTGATAATCCTTGTTTCTAGGGACAGGGAAGGACAGTGAGGCAAATTCTACTTGTGCTATAGTGTGCTAAAGCATTGATCATCAATCAGCTTTAAAAAAACATTTTTTCTAGGGACAGAAAACTATAGGTAGGAAGAGTGTCAGTTTCTTTCACTGTGATAATCCTTGTTTCTAGGGACAGGGAAGGACAGTGAGGCAAATTCTACTTGTGCTATAGTGTGCTAAAGCATTCCTCATCAACCATCTTTGAAATCCTTGTTTTTTGGACAGTCAGGGAAATTGTCGTTGTGCTATTCTGTGCAAAAGCAATCATCCTCAACCATATTTAGAAATCCTTAAGTAAAGGGACAGAGAAGGACACCTGAAGGTAGCCCTTATTGCTTTTTTCCCATCTCCCTGCAGGCCATCTATTAGAATGTCTGGAAGGCAAACAAGGAGAGGCAGACAGTCAGGAGGCAATAAAAGAGGGCAAGCAGGCTCTGTGTCTGGGGGCAACAGTGCTGGTCGTGGACGCGGTGCATTGTCATCAGCACATGGCCATGGGACACGCTTGTCCTTCTTTTCGGCAGCTGGACATGTTGAGCCACATCATGCCGAAGACTTGGTAGAGTGGATGACCAAGCCCTCCTCCTCCTCCTCATCCTCTCTCACCCAGGCTCAGGGTACTGGCAAAGCAGCTGCCAAAGCGTCCTCTTCCCTGGTATCAATGTCAGACTCATCATCAGTCACTCCTTCCCTAGACCCACCATGTCCTCCTCCTGAGGAGTCCCCCGAACTGTTTGAGCACAGTGTTAGGTACATGCTCCAGGAGGATGCCCAGCGTTTCGAAGGGTCTGATGATGAAACCCAGCTACAGGAAGGCAGTAGCGTGAGAGCAGACAGAGGGGATGCTCAAGAAGGACACCAATCTGGCAGTCATGTTCCAGCAGCTGCAGCATACTGCCAGATTGGCTCCAGTGATGAGGAGGGAGGGGATGATGAGGTCACTGACTCCACGTGGGTGCCTAATAGGAGAGAGGAGGAGGAGGAGGATGAGGAGGAGGCACATCTCCAACGAGGCAGGATGCCCTTTGGTGGCCAGCGTAAGGGCAGTACACCGACGGAATCACACCGCAGAGCTCCGCCTGTGCAGGGCGCTGCCTCTGCCCGTCATTCAAAAAGTTCTTTGGTGTGGGCCTTTTTTGAGGCTAGTGCATCAGATCGCACAGCTGCTGTTTGCAACATATGTCTCAAGCGTATATCGCGTGGCCAAAACATCAGCCGCTTGGGTACCACATGCCTGACCAGACATATGTTGACCTGCCATGCAGCTCGTTGGCAAGCCTACCTCAAAGACCCACACCAAAGAACAAAGCGGACCTCTCCTTGCACCGCATCAGCTGGGATCTCCAACCCCACTATAACTTCAGTCCTCTCTGAAACATGCACTGAGAGGAATGAAGGTGTAGAATTAGGTGTGTCACAGCCAAGTAGTTACGGCCACTCTGCTAGCAGTACACCGACGTCCGATTCTAGCAGGCAAATTTCCCTGCCCCAGCTGCTGGACCGTCGAAAAAAGTTCACTCCCAGCCATCCACATGCCCAGCGGTTGAATGCTAGCTTGGCTAAATTGCTAGCGCTTCAACTGCTGCCTTTTCAGTTGGTAGACTCGGCCCCCTTCCGTGAGTTTGTGCAATGTGCGGTTCCTCAGTGGCAGGTTCCCAAACGCCACTTTTTCTCAGTGGGGCATGATCAGGGATGCATGCACTGTCCTGGCACCATTTGAGGAGGCCACGAGGATGGTGAGCAGTGACAGTGCATGCATCAGTGACACTGTACCTCTTGTCCACCTGTTGGAGCACACGCTGCGTGGAATAATGGACAGGGCACTTGAGGCAGAACAGAGGCAGGAAGAGGAGGACTTCCTTGCCTCTCAAGGCCCCCTTTACCCAGACAGTGTTCCTTCTGTCCCACCCATCGCACGGGAAGAGGAGGAGGAGGAGGAGGAGGAGGATTGTGTCAGCATGGAGGTGGAGGCTGGCACTCAGCATCATCAGCAGCAGTCTTTTAGGGATGATTTACAGTCCCAAGAAACCAGTGGACTTGTACGTGGCTGGGAGGAGGTGGCTGCGGATCATGTCGTCCTTAGTGACCCAGAGGACTCCGGAGCGAATGCCTCAGCAAACCTACGCTGCATGGCCTCCCTGATCCTGCGAAGTCTGCGGAAGGATCCTCGTATTCTTCGGATCAAGGAGAGGGACCATTACTGGCTGGCCACTCTCCTTAAACCACGGTACAAGGGTAAGGTTGCGGACCTTATGTTACCGTCGCAGAGGGAGCAGAGGATGAGACAACTCCGGGAGGCCTTGCAGAAAGGTCTGTGCAACGCGTTCCCAGAGACTGGGAGGTTACAAACTCCTGGTCCTGGACAACGAGTTGCTGAGGCTTCGGCCAGTCAAAGAAGGAGCGGTGGGGAAGGTGGCCGTCTGACCGATGCGTTCAGACAATTCTTTAGTCCGCAGCCCCAAAGTATGATCGGTTCCAGCAACCATCGCCAGCGTCTGATAAACATGGTGCAGGAATATCTAGGGGCAAGGTCAGACTTGGACACCTTCCCCACCGAAAATCCTCTGGCTTACTGGGTCTTGAGGATGGATCACTGGCCAGAGCTTGCACAGTATGCAATTGAGCTACTGGCCTGTCCTGCATCCAGCGTTCTTTCAGAACGCACATTCAGTGCTGCTGGAGGATTTGTCACGGATCACAGGGTGCGCCTGTCCACCGACTCGGTTGATCGACTGACTTTCATCAAGATGAACCAGTCTTGGATCACCACCAGCTACCACACACCTGATGCTGATATAACAGACTAATTGATTTTAACATGTCACATCCCTTCAAGACTGATGCTGATGCTGAGTGCCTGTGCTGTTATGTTGACTGGCTATCCTCCTCCTCCGAGTCCTCAATGATACGATTGATGATGATAGCTTGGAAGATCATTTTTGTTTATGGGTGCCGCCACCAGTGGCTAAGGCCCAATTTTTCAGCCCCTGTTTTACAGGGGCGTGTAATTACAATTTTTTTAGCAATAATTTGCCATAGGGCTCATTGCTGTGCTCTAAGTACAGTATCTGTGAGGGGTTGGAGTGTTGTGGCACCAGTGCCTAAGGCCCAATTTTTCAGCCCCTGTTTAACAGGGGCGTGTCATTACAATTTTTGAAGCAATACTTTGCAACAGGGCTCATTGCTGTGCTCCAAGTACAGTATCTGTGAGGGGTTGTAGTGTTGTGCCACCAGTGCCTAAGGCCCAATTTTTCAGCCCCTGTTCAACAGGGGCATGTAATTACAATTTTTGATCTAATAATTCACAGCAGGGCCCATTGCTGCACCCACCAAGAGTAACTCTGAGGGCTTACAGTGTTGTGGCAACGCCACCACCACCACCACCACGAAAGGCCCAATTTTTCAGCCCCTGTTCAAAAGGGGCATGTAATTACAATTCTTGATCTAATAATTCACAGCAGGGCCCATTCCTGCACCCACCAAGAGTAACTCTGAGGGCTTACAGTGTTGTGGCAACGCCACCACCACCACCACCACGAAAGGCCCAATTTTTCAGCCCCTGTTCAAAAGGGGCATGTAATTACAATTCTTGATCTAATAATTCACAGCAGGGCCCATTCCTGCACCCACCAAGAGTAACTCTGAGGGCTTACAGTGTTGTGGCAACGCCACCACCACCACCACCACGAAAGGCCCAATTTTTCAGCCCCTGTTCAAAAGGGGCATGTAATTACAATTCTTGATCTAATAATTCACAGCAGGGCCCATTCCTGCACCCACCAAGAGTAACTCTGAGGGCTTACAGTGTTGTGGCAACGCCACCACCACCACCACCACGAAAGGCCCAATTTTTCAGCCCCTGTTCAAAAGGGGCATGTAATTACAATTCTTGATCTAATAATTCACAGCAGGGCCCATTCCTGCACCCACCAAGAGTAACTCTGAGGGCTTACAGTGTTGTGGCAACGCCACCACCACCACCACCACGAAAGGCCCAATTTTTCAGCCCCTGTTCAAAAGGGGCATGTAATTACAATTCTTGATCTAATAATTCACAGCAGGGCCCATTCCTGCACCCACCAAGAGTAACTCTGAGGGCTTACAGTGTTGTGGCAACGCCACCACCACCACCACCACGAAAGGCCCAATTTTTCAGCCCCTGTTCAAAAGGGGCATGTAATTACAATTCTTGATCTAATAATTCACAGCAGGGCCCATTCCTGCACCCACCAAGAGTAACTCTGAGGGCTTACAGTGTTGTGGCAACGCCACCACCACCACCACCACGAAAGGCCCAATTTTTCAGCCCCTGTTCAAAAGGGGCATGTAATTACAATTCTTGATCTAATAATTCACAGCAGGGCCCATTCCTGCACCCACCAAGAGTAACTCTGAGGGCTTACAGTGTTGTGGCAACACCACCACCACCACCACCACCACGAAAGGCCCAATTTTTCAGCCCCTGTTCAACAGGGGCATGCAATTACAATTCTTGATCTAATAATTCACAGCAGGGCCCATTGCTGCACCCACCAAGAGTAACTGTCAGGGCTTACAGTGTTGTGGCACCAGCACCACCATTAAAGGCCCAATTTTTACTACCACTGATCAACAATTATATGTAATTAAAATTCCTGATATAATAGTTGACAGCAGGGCGTTCCAGCACCAACCAAGAGTAACTGTGAGTGCTTACAGTGTTGTGCCAACACCAACAACTAAGGGGCCTATTTCTGCAGAGTATATACGGCAGGTCCCTACTTTCAAACATCCAACTTACAAACGACTCCTACTTGCAAACGCAAGAAGACAACAGGAAGTGAGAGGAAATCTACCCCTTGGAAGGAAAATTCTCTCCTGTAAGAATTATTTTGGGAGAAAGGTGTCTCCTCTGTACTGATGCTTTATCAGCAATCCTTGTTTCAAGAAAAACACCACATTTCAAAAACAGTTGTCATTGGGACGGAAAGTGAGGTGAAATGTTCTGAACAGGGGCACAGACAGCAAAACAAATGTTACAGGGGTGATAACCCTTACCTATGTTTTCCAAAAAGTTTAAAAATAGATTTTTGGGCTGGAGCTACACTTCAACAATGTACCTGTTCAAAATTACAAACAGATTCTACATAAGAACAAACCTACAGTCCCTGTCTTGTATGCACCGCCTGTATACGGCTGTTCAGAGTATATAGGGCCTTTTTTATTTTATGTGCGGGGTTCCCCTTAATATCCATACAAGACCCAAAGGGGCTGGTAATGGGCTGGGGTAGGGGGGGGGGGGGGTCATGGGGTAGCTATGCCATTTTTCTTAACCTCCCTGGCGGTATGATTCTTTCTGGAATTATGTACCAAAAGCGGTACAATTATTTTGCATGAAAATTTGGTGTTATGTATTATAGGCCTGCGATTCTTAGTAATTACTTACTTAAACCTAAGCAAACCAGAGTCTAGTAAACATCCCGGGTATGATAAATATGAAACACAAAATTATAAATTATAATATAATAAATAACTATAAATAATTATAAAAAATAGTAATCTAATTATAATAAAAATTATTCAATAATGTAATCAAATCAAAAACACTGAAATTTGCTCAGTTGCAGAATTGTCGCTGTCATTAGATTTAGTGTTTGATGACGAATTTCCCCACAAATCGCTATCGCTCAATTCTGCGAGTGATTCTAATTTATTATCGCTGCTTTCTAGTTGGTCTAAAACCACTTTTGACATAAAGGGACACTTTTTAGTTGCTATGGACAATCTCCAGTTTCCAGGCAGAAAGAACGATTTTTATTATATAAAAGTGCATGCAGGACACTGGACAGACCACTAGGGACCAAGGGGGTGTGTAATTATTACATACAGTACTGTAATCAGTAAGATTACAGTATACTGTATGTATACTATGTGTTTACCTTTTTGAATTTGCCGCCCAGTTCCGCTCCCATGCGCCGCTGCGGCTCGCAGGGAACGGAACTAGGAAGTCAGATGGGGTCGAAAGTGCCGACACTCGCCGGAGATCTCGCTGGCGATCACAGCAGAGGACATCATCGCTGGATCGCCAGGAGAAGGTAGGGAAACTCCGCTGCGAGCTCTGCAATGTCTACCCCGAGCGTGACTCGGGGTTACCGATCCTAGCATAAAAAAACAACCCCGAGTCATGCTCGGGATTACCGCTAGGGAGGTTAAAGATTTTCATCCATATTACCGGGACCAGACATTACATTAAAGCCGCAAGCAGTTTTAAATGGCCTTTTTTTCCTTTAGAAGTGTCATTTTGTGCAGGGACAGTTCTAAACACGGGAAACACGTGGCACTTCACAGGCATACTTTAGACACCCCCCAGGTACGATATTTAAAGGAATATTTGACTTTTTTTTTTTTCACTTTATGCATCATTAAAATGACTGCTCCCGAAAAACGACCATTTTTAAAACTTCTTTTTGCATTGATACATGTCCCCTGGTGCAGAACCCGGGTTCCCAAACCCTTTTTAGGACAATAACATGCATAATAGTTGTTATAATTAGCACTTTAGAATTCGAACGTTCGCATCCATTGTATTTAATAGGGTTCTAATGTTCGTACGAACCCGGGGGTGTTCTGCTCATCACTAATCAAGAGCAGAGTGGCGCAGCGGAAGCGTGCTGGGCCCATAACCCAGAGGTCGATGGATCGAAACCATCCTCTGCTATGTTGGCTTTTACTATGCCAATCGATATTTAAATGTGGGGCCAAAGGCATTTCTTTCATGCACAAAGAGAACTTGAACCTGATTCTGGTGATTAAACGAGTCCAAAACCCTCAGCATAAACATGGCGCTGGCAACTTCTTTGGCGCTAATGGAATATTGTCTCTTGGCCATGGAAGCCTGGCCGGGCTTTCTTTAACGGATTGCTTTTGTCCAATACTGCCTGCGGAACTTTGGCTGAAGCCACAGCTGCCACGAAAACGTGTCAACCGTGTTGACTAGAGGCAGGAAAGTTCCAAGCTTCGACAACAAACTCAAAAGCAAGGTGCCTCCCGTGAATCCAGGAAGGCTGCATTTGGAGAATGCGGGTATCGATCCCGCTACCTCTTGCATGCTAAGCGAGCGCTCTACCACTTGAGCTAATCCCCCTTTGCTCAAGCTTTTTGTTGGCGCAATAGCTGATCCTTGCCCTCTTATGCGCTATGCGTAATAGATGCAGTTTTGCCAAAATCCACAACCTGCTCTGGCTGCTAGGCCCCAGGGCATCAGAGGAAGGTGGTTTCAAAAAACGGTCACGCCACCTAGGACGTTCTAGACAATAAACACCTTGTGCCTTGACGCATTCCACTGGACTTGAAATTGGGGGTGACAGGTATCTGGGGGGCTATCAACACAAAGGGGCCATAATTGCATTGGCCGGGAATTGAACCCGGGCCTCCCGCGTGGCAGGCGAGAATTCTACCACTGAACCACCAATGCTCCACGCCGGTGCATGTCCCACCACCCTCGCTCAGCTGGCCTAGGAGAGTCCAGCTTTTGCTCACGCTTGACTTGGAATTAGCTTGTCGAAATCAATGGAAACACTTCGTCATCTACATTGTTGTGACTTTGCCAGATGGACCCAATTCCCATGGGATCGGTAGCAAACTAGATCCACATTTTGTCGTTGATGGCTCTTAGCATCAAGAGCAGAGTGGCACAGCGGAAGCGTGCTGGGCCCATAACCCAGAGGTCGATGGATCGAAACCATCCTCTGCTATGTTGGCTTTTACTATGCCGATCGATATTTAAATGTGGGGCCAAAGGGATTTCTTTCATGCACAAAGAGAACTTGAACCTGATTCTGGTGATTAAACGAGTCCAAAACCCTCAGCATAAGCATGGCGCTGGCAACTTCTTTGGCGCTAATGGAATATTGTCTCTTGGCCATGGAAGCCTGGCCGTGCTTTCTTTAACGGATTGCTTTTGTCCAATACTGCCTGCGGAACTTTGGCTGAAGCCACAGCTGCCACGAAAACGTGTCAACCGTGTTGACTAGAGGCAGGAAAGTTCCAAGCTTCGACAACAAACTCAAAAGCAAGGTGCCTCCCGTGAAACCAGGAAGGCTGCATTTGGAGAATGCGGGCATCGATCCCGCTACCTCTCGCATGCTAAGCGAGCGCTCTACCACTTGAGCTAATCCCCCTTTGCTCAAGCTTTTTGTTGGCGCAATAGCTGATCCTTGCCCTCTTATGCGCTATGCGTAATAGATGCAGTTTTGCCAAAATCCACAACCTGCTCTGGCTGCTAGGCCCCAGGGCATCAGAGGAAGGTGGTTTCAAAAAACGGTCACGCCACCTAGGACGTTCTAGACAATAAACACCTTGTGCCTTGACGCATTCCACTGGACTTGAAATTGGGGGTGACAGGTATCTGGGGGGCTATCAACACAAAGGGGCCATAATTGCATTGGCCGGGAATCGAACCCGGGCCTCCCACGTGGCAGGTGAGAATTCTACCACTGAACCACCAATGCTCCACGCCGGTGCATGTCCCACCACCCTCGCTCAGCTGGCCTAGGAGAGTCCAGCTTTTGCTCACGCTTGACTTGGAATTAGCTTGTCGAAATCAATGGAAACACTTCGTCATCTACATTGTTGTGACTTTGCCAGATGGACCCAATTCCCATGGGATCGGTAGCAAACTAGATCCACATTTTGTCGTTGATGGCTCTTAGCATCAAGAGCAGAGTGGCGCAGCGGAAGCGTGCTGGGCCCATAACCCAGAGGTCGATGGATCGAAACCATCCTCTGCTATGTTGGCTTTTACTATGCCAATCGATATTTAAATGTGGGGCCAAAGGGATTTCTTTCATGCACAAAGAGAACTTGAACCTGATTCTGGTGATTAAACGAGTCCAAAACCCTCAGCATAAGCATGGCGCTGGCAACTTCTTTGGCGCTAATGGAATATTGTCTCTTGGCCATGGAAGCCTGGCCGTGCTTTCTTTAACGGATTGCTTTTGTCCAATACTGCCTGCGGAACTTTGGCTGAAGCCACAGCTGCCACGAAAACGTGTCAACAGTGTTGACTAGAGGCAGGAAAGTTCCAAGCTTCGACAACAAACTCAAAAGCAAGGTGCCTCCCGTGAAACCAGGAAGGCTGCATTTGGAGAATGCGGGCATCGATCCCGCTACCTCTTGCATGCTAAGCGAGCGCTCTACCACATGAGCTAATCCCCCTTTGCTCAAGCTTTTTGTTGGCGCAATAGCTGATCCTTGCCCTCTTATGCGCTATGCGTAACAGATGCAGTTTTGCCAAAATCCACAACCTGCTCTGGCTGCTAGGCAACAGGGCATCAGAGGAAGGTGGGTTCAAAAAACGGTCACGCCACCTTGGACGTTCTAGACAATAAACACCTTGTGCCTTGACTCAAAAGCAAGGTGCCTCCCATGAAACCAGGAAGGCTGCATTTGGAGAATGCGGGCATCGATCCCGCTACCTCTTGCATGCTAAGCGAGCGCTCTACCACTTGAGCTAATCCCCCTTTGCTCAAGCTTTTTGTTGGCGCAATAGCTGATCCTTGCCCTCTTATGCGCTATGCGTAACAGATGCAGTTTTGCCAAAATCCACAACCTGCTCTGGCTGCTAGGCAACAGGGCATCAGAGGAAGGTGGGTTCAAAAAACGGTCACGCCACCTTGGACGTTCTAGACAATAAACACCTTGTGCCTTGACTCAAAAGCAAGGTGCCTCCCATGAAACCAGGAAGGCTGCATTTGGAGAATGCGGGCATCGATCCCGCTACCTCTTGCATGCTAAGCGAGCGCTCTACCACTTAAGCTAATCCCCGTTTGCTCAAGCTTTTTGTTGGCGCAATAGCTGATCCTTGCCCTCTTATGCGCTATGCGTAATAGATGCAGTTTTGCCAAAATCCACAACCTGCTCTGGCTGCTAGGCCCCAGGGCATCAGAGGAAGGTGGTTTCAAAAAACGGTCACGGCACCTTGGACGTTCTAGACAATAAACACCTTCTGCCTTGACGCATTCCACTGGACTTGAAATTGGGGGTGATAGGTATCTGGGGGGCTATCAACACAAAGGGGCCATAATTGCATTGGCCAGGAATCGAACCCGGGCCTCCAGCGTGGCAGGCGCTAATTCTACCACTGAACCACCAATGCTCTGCGCCGGTGCATGTCCCACCACCCTCGCTCAGCTGGCCTAGGAGAGTCCAGCTTTTGCTCACGCTTGACTTGGAATTAGCTTGTCGAAATCAATGGAAACACTTCGTCATCTACATTGTTGTGACTTTGCCAGATGGACCCAATTCCCATGGGATCGGTAGCAAACTAGATCCACATTTTGTCGTTGATGGCTCTTAGCATCAAGAGCAGAGTGGCGTAGCGGAAGCGTCCTGGGCCCATAACCCAGAGGTCGATAGATCGAAACCATCCTCTGCTATGTTGGCTTTTACTATGCCAATCGATATTTAAATGTGGGGCCAAAGGGATTTCTTTCATGCACAAAGAGAACTTGAACCTGATTCTGGTGATTAAACGAGTCCAAAACCCTCAGCATAAGCATGGTGCTGGCAACTTCTTTGGCGCTAATGGAATATTGTCTCTTGGCCATGAAAGCCTGGCCGTGCTTTCTTTAACGGATTGCTTTTGTCCAATACTGCCTGCGGAACTTTGGCTGAAGCCACAGCTGCCACGAAAACGTGTCAACCGTGTTGACTAGAGGCAGGAAAGTTGCAAGCTTCGACAACAAACTCAAAAGCAAGGTGCCTCCCGTGAATCCAGGAAGGCTGCATTTGGAGAATGCGGGCATCGATCCCGCTACCTCTCGCATGCTAAGCGAGCGCTCTACCATTTGAGCTAATCCCCCTTTGCTCAAGCTTTTTGTTGGCGCAATAGCTGATCCTTGCCCTCTTATGCGCTATGCGTAATAGATGCAGTTTTGCCAAAATCCACAACCTGCTCTGGCTGCTAGGCCCCAGGGCATCAGAGGAAGGTGATTTCAAAAAATGGTCACGCCACCTAGGACGTTCTAGACAATAAACACCTTGTGCCTTGACGCATTCCACTGGACTTGAAATTGGGGGTGACGGGTATCTGGGGGGCTATCAGCACAAGGGGGCCATGATTGCATTGGCCGGGAATTGAACCCGGGCCTCCCGCGTGGCAGGTGAGAATTCTACCACTGAACCACCAATGCTCCGCGCCGGAGCATGTCCCACCACCCTCGCTCAGCTGGCCTAGGAGAGTCCAGCTTTTGCTCACGCTTGACTTGGAATTAGCTTGTCGAAATCAATGGAAACACTTCGTCATCTACATTGTTGTGACTTTGCCAGATGGACCCAATTCCCATGGGATCGGTAGCAAACTAGATCCACATTTTGTCGTTGATGGCTCTTAGCATCAAGAGCAGAGTGGCGCAGTGGAACTGTGCTGGGCCCATAACCCAGAGGTCGATGGATCGAAACCATCCTCTGCTATGTTGGCTTTTATTATGCCAATCGATATTTAAATGTGGGGCCAAAGTGATTTCTTTCATGCACAAAGAGAACTTGAACCTGATTCTGGTGATTAAACGAGTCCAAAACCCTCAGCATAAGCATGGCGCTGGCAACTTCTTTGGCGCTAATGGAATATTGTCTCTTGGCCATGGAAGCCTGGCCGTGCTTTCTTTAACGGATTGCTTTTGTCCAATACTGCCTGCGGAACTTTGGCTGAAGCCACAGCTGCCACGAAAACGTGTCAACCGTGTTGACTAGAGGCAGGAAAGTTCCAAGCTTCGACAACAAACTCAAAAGCAAGGTGCCTCCCGTGAAACCAGGAAGGCTGCATTTGGAGAATGCGGGCATCGATCCCGCTATCTCTTGCATGCTAAGCGAGCGCTCCACCACTTGAGCTAATCCCCGTTTGCTCAAGCTTTTTGTTGGCGCAATAGCTGATCCTTGCCCTCTTATGCGCTATGCGTAATAGATGCAGTTTTGCCAAAATCCACAACCTGCTCTGGCTGCTAGGCCCCAGGGCATCAGAGGAAGGTGGTTTCAAAAAACGGTCCCGCCACCTTGGACGTTCTAGACAATAAACACCTTGTGCCTTGACGCATTCCACTGGACTTGAAATACGGGGTGACAGGTATCTGGGGGGCTATCAACACAAAGGGGCCATAAGTGCATTGGCCGGGAATCGAACCCGGGCCTCCCACGTGGCAGGTGAGAATTCTACCACTGAACCACCAATGCTCCGCACCGGTGCATGTCCCACCACCCTCGCTCAGCTGGCCTAGGAGAGTCCAGCTTTTGCTCACGCTTGACTTGGAATTAGCTTGTCGAAATCAATGGAAACACTTCGTCATCTACATTGTTGTGACTTTGCCAGATGGACCCAATTCCCATGGGATCGGTAGCAAACTAGATCCACATTTTGTCGTTGATGGCTCTTAGCATCAAGAGTAGGGATGAGCTCGGTGTTCGAGTCGAACATACGTTCGACTCGAACATCGGCTGTTCGATCGTTCGACGAAGATCGAACGATTTGGGCCGTTCGCGCCTAATTCGAGTGACGCGAACGGCCCACAATGCACTACGCCATCGCAGTGTCATCCAGGCGCTGTGATTGGCCAAGCATGCACTGTGACCCCGCATGCTTGGAAAAAAACAGCGCCGGCAGCGAGGAGAGCAATGATTGGCCACAGGCAGGATGCCTGTGGCCAATTATTGCTGAGGGTGTTTAGTACACGCCCCACACTATAAAAGGCCGCCAGCACGGCGGCCTAGTGTAGTGTGTTCCGGAGCAGGGAAAGAGAAGCATAGGCAGGGACAGTGACATTTATTTTTTCTTGCTTAACCTGGATTCCTTTAGTTTAGGGAAAGAGAAGGATAGGTAGGGAGAGTGTCAGTGTGTTTTACTGTGCGAATCCTTGTTTCTAGGGACAGGGAAGGACAGTGAGGGAAATTCTCCTTGTGCTATAGTGTGCTAAAGCATTGATCATCAATCAGCTTTAAAAAAACATTTTTTCTAGGGACAGAAAACTATAGGTAGTGTGAGGGGGTTAGCTCGGCAGCGGGTGTGTGTGTCCCCCGGGATGGGCTCCCCACACAAAACAGGCCCAGCAAACGGAGGTTGTGGTTTTCAAAATCAAAAAGGTGCGGTTTATTTTCTATTTACAGTGACAAAACACAGCAAAGCAAAAGAAACATAACCAAAATAAATCCTGGTCAAGTTGACCTCTGACTAAACATACAGGTTTCCTAACTAACAACTGGGATCAGCCTAGTGCTGTCCTAGTCCCTAAGTCCCTGGTTTTAAATGTCCAAGCAAATAGCCACACAGGCTTTTTCTCACCGCACAGGGGTTCACTCTCCCTAGACAGTCCACACAGGTCTGGTTCCAGGCATGAGCTAACATCTAATGAAGCTGGGAGTTCTTATAGAGGCCCAAATGAGCTGACAAGCTTCAGCTGGTCTCATCAACTCCCTGTCTGCACGACGCCCAGCCCTCTCCCTAGAGGTATGAGTCATCCATGAGCCCACTAGCCTTATACAACTCTCCACCTAGTTGTATAAGTCGGCGTAAAGCCTGAATCTGGGCGAAATATATCTACCCCCCTGGATGCAACCAGGTGACTTTACCTTCCTGCTGTCACAGTAGGAAGAGTGTCAGTTTCTTTCACTGTGATAATCCTTGTTTCTAGGGACAGGGAAGGACAGTGAGGCAAATTCTACTTGTGCTATAGTGTGCTAAAGCATTGATCATCAATCAGCTTTAAAAAAACATTTTTTCTAGGGACAGAAAACTATAGGTAGGAAGAGTGTCAGTTTCTTTCACTGTGATAATCCTTGTTTCTAGGGACAGGGAAGGACAGTGAGGCAAATTCTACTTGTGCTATAGTGTGCTAAAGCATTGATTATCAATCAGCTTTAAAAAAACATTTTTTCTAGGGACAGAAAACTATAGGTAGGAAGAGTGTCAGTTTCTTTCACTGTGATAATCCTTGTTTCTAGGGACAGGGAAGGACAGTGAGGCAAATTCTACTTGTGCTATAGTGTGCTAAAGCATTGATCATCAATCAGCTTTAAAAAAACATTTTTTCTAGGGACAGAAAACTATAGGTAGGAAGAGTGTCAGTTTCTTTCACTGTGATAATCCTTGTTTCTAGGGACAGGGAAGGACAGTGAGGCAAATTCTACTTGTGCTATAGTGTGCTAAAGCATTGATCATCAATCAGCTTTAAAAAAACATTTTTTCTAGGGACAGAAAACTATAGGTAGGAAGAGTGTCAGTTTCTTTCACTGTGATAATCCTTGTTTCTAGGGACAGGGAAGGACAGTGAGGCAAATTCTACTTGTGCTATAGTGTGCTAAAGCATTGATCATCAATCAGCTTTAAAAAAACATTTTTTCTAGGGACAGAAAACTATAGGTAGGAAGAGTGTCAGTTTCTTTCACTGTGATAATCCTTGTTTCTAGGGACAGGGAAGGACAGTGAGGCAAATTCTACTTGTGCTATAGTGTGCTAAAGCATTGATCATCAATCAGCTTTAAAAAAACATTTTTTCTAGGGACAGAAAACTATAGGTAGGAAGAGTGTCAGTTTCTTTCACTGTGATAATCCTTGTTTCTAGGGACAGGGAAGGACAGTGAGGCAAATTCTACTTGTGCTATAGTGTGCTAAAGCATTGATCATCAATCAGCTTTAAAAAAACATTTTTTCTAGGGACAGAAAACTATAGGTAGGAAGAGTGTCAGTTTCTTTCACTGTGATAATCCTTGTTTCTAGGGACAGGGAAGGACAGTGAGGCAAATTCTACTTGTGCTATAGTGTGCTAAAGCATTGATCATCAATCAGCTTTAAAAAAACATTTTTTCTAGGGACAGAAAACTATAGGTAGGAAGAGTGTCAGTTTCTTTCACTGTGATAATCCTTGTTTCTAGGGACAGGGAAGGACAGTGAGGCAAATTCTACTTGTGCTATAGTGTGCTAAAGCATTGATCATCAATCAGCTTTAAAAAAACATTTTTTCTAGGGACAGAAAACTATAGGTAGGAAGAGTGTCAGTTTCTTTCACTGTGATAATCCTTGTTTCTAGGGACAGGGAAGGACAGTGAGGCAAATTCTCCTTGTGCTATAGTGTGCTAAAGCATTGATCATCAATCAGCTTTAAAAAAAAATTTTTTCTAGGGACAGAAAACTATAGGTAGGAAGAGTGTCAGTTTCTTTCACTGTGATAATCCTTGTTTCTAGGGACAGGGAAGGACAGTGAGGCAAATTCTACTTGTGCTATAGTGTGCTAAAGCATTGATCATCAATCAGCTTTAAAAAAACATTTTTTCTAGGGACAGAAAACTATAGGTAGGAAGAGTGTCAGTTTCTTTCACTGTGATAATCCTTGTTTCTAGGGACAGGGAAGGACAGTGAGGCAAATTCTACTTGTGCTATAGTGTGCTAAAGCATTGATCATCAATCAGCTTTAAAAAAACATTTTTTCTAGGGACAGAAAACTATAGGTAGGAAGAGTGTCAGTTTCTTTCACTGTGATAATCCTTGTTTCTAGGGACAGGGAAGGACAGTGAGGCAAATTCTACTTGTGCTATAGTGTGCTAAAGCATTGATCATCAATCAGCTTTAAAAAAACATTTTTTCTAGGGACAGAAAACTATAGGTAGGAAGAGTGTCAGTTTCTTTCACTGTGATAATCCTTGTTTCTAGGGACAGGGAAGGACAGTGAGGCAAATTCTACTTGTGCTATAGTGTGCTAAAGCATTGATCATCAATCAGCTTTAAAAAAACATTTTTTCTAGGGACAGAAAACTATAGGTAGGAAGAGTGTCAGTTTCTTTCACTGTGATAATCCTTGTTTCTAGGGACAGGGAAGGACAGTGAGGCAAATTCTACTTGTGCTATAGTGTGCTAAAGCATTGATCATCAATCAGCTTTAAAAAAACATTTTTTCTAGGGACAGAAAACTATAGGTAGGAAGAGTGTCAGTTTCTTTCACTGTGATAATCCTTGTTTCTAGGGACAGGGAAGGACAGTGAGGCAAATTCTACTTGTGCTATAGTGTGCTAAAGCATTGATCATCAATCAGCTTTAAAAAAACATTTTTTCTAGGGACAGAAAACTATAGGTAGGAAGAGTGTCAGTTTCTTTCACTGTGATAATCCTTGTTTCTAGGGACAGGGAAGGACAGTGAGGCAAATTCTACTTGTGCTATAGTGTGCTAAAGCATTGATCATCAATCAGCTTTAAAAAAACATTTTTTCTAGGGACAGAAAACTATAGGTAGGAAGAGTGTCAGTTTCTTTCACTGTGATAATCCTTGTTTCTAGGGACAGGGAAGGACAGTGAGGCAAATTCTACTTGTGCTATAGTGTGCTAAAGCATTGATCATCAATCAGCTTTAAAAAAACATTTTTTCTAGGGACAGAAAACTATAGGTAGGAAGAGTGTCAGTTTCTTTCACTGTGATAATCCTTGTTTCTAGGGACAGGGAAGGACAGTGAGGCAAATTCTCCTTGTGCTATAGTGTGCTAAAGCATTGATCATCAATCAGCTTTAAAAAAAAAATTTTTCTAGGGACAGAAAACTATAGGTAGGAAGAGTGTCAGTTTCTTTCACTGTGATAATCCTTGTTTCTAGGGACAGGGAAGGACAGTGAGGCAAATTCTACTTGTGCTATAGTGTGCTAAAGCATTGATCATCAATCAGCTTTAAAAAAACATTTTTTCTAGGGACAGAAAACTATAGGTAGGAAGAGTGTCAGTTTCTTTCACTGTGATAATCCTTGTTTCTAGGGACAGGGAAGGACAGTGAGGCAAATTCTACTTGTGCTATAGTGTGCTAAAGCATTGATCATCAATCAGCTTTAAAAAAACATTTTTTCTAGGGACAGAAAACTATAGGTAGGAAGAGTGTCAGTTTCTTTCACTGTGATAATCCTTGTTTCTAGGGACAGGGAAGGACAGTGAGGCAAATTCTACTTGTGCTATAGTGTGCTAAAGCATTGATCATCAATCAGCTTTAAAAAAACATTTTTTCTAGGGACTAGAGTTGAGCGGGTAGCTGGATATTCGGGTCCGGCGGGTTCGGCCGAACTTCGGAAAAAAGTTCGGATTCGGGACCGAACTTTAACCCGAACCCGGACCCGGACCCGGACCCCATTGAAGTCAATGGGGACCCGGACTTCTGACGACTAAAAAGGCTCTAAAAAAGTAATGGAAAGGGCTAGAGGGCTGCAAATGGCAGCAAAATGTTGTTAAGAACATGGCAAGTGCTCTGCAAACAAATGTGGATAGGAAATAACTTAAAAGAACATAAAAAAAAATAAAAAATAAAAAAATATGCTGGAGGCCCCCTTTTCAGCAGAAGAGGTACAGGAAGTCATTAAGAACCTCAGAAACTCAACGGCACAATGCCACACATATGGTGGGAATGCCCCAGAATACGCCCTTTCTGGAATAAATTATTTAATTTAATGGATAAGCTAGTGGGAAAATAAAATACTTTGAAATAAAAATGTAGCGGGGTGCTAAATTTAAGGAAAGTGTTTGAGTGGTAAATAGGCTCAAATACCCTAATTCTGTAGGATTCATGGACCATTTTGTCCTCGGGGGACAGTATTGGTGTGCAGTTCCCTGTGGCCTACAGGTGGCGCCTTTTGTGTCCCCTCTTGGCAGTAGTACAGCGGGGCGGGGAACCTGCTGTGCATGCCGGGAGAGCATATAAAAGGGGCAGACCTTTGGCCTGGGGGCTGATGTCCAGTGGGGTCCGCGCCCAGGTGCCTTCGGCCTGGGTGCATGTGTTCCTGTTCCATCTCGGGCACCTTTAGCCCGGGGTGAGGTACTATCCTGGAGTTCTTGCTGCCCTGGGTATGGAGGCCTAGGGGCGGGAGTAAAGCCTGGAGTCCAGAGCCGCTTCGTGTAGGGGACCCTGTTCCAGGGAAGGGAGGATCATTCTGATGGACCGATGCGGGAGTCACGGTGAAGGAATGGTCTGTTGACTCCCTGGAGAGATGTCTTCCCCTTGATATGGGCTAGGTTCGTAGAAGGAGAAGCTCAAGGTCACCTTGACTGTATCAGAGGCCTTATTCAACCGGCCCGTGGCAGGGGCCTTATACACCCTGGTCTGTGGCTGAGACCAAAGTTCTCCAGGCCCGTGGCAGGGGCCTTGTACACCCGGTCTGTGGCAGAGACCAACCTCAATGTCTGTGGCAGAGACCGTGCGCCAAAAACTGTTTGAGAAACCTAAGCAGTGAAGTGAATGTGCTACGTTTGTGCCTGGACCTCCTCCACACCTTAAGCTGTCCTGTTTCTTTGCTCTAACCTTTTCTATCTGAGTACAGTTTATTTTGCCATGAGAGAATAAGAGTTGGAGTTTCAGCTGGTGTGGACATTGACTTTACTGGCAATTAAAGGACTTGCCTCTACCTACAGTAGAGGTGAGAATCATCCTCTGGAGGAGTTTTGACTCCGGCTGTGGACACGGCCCGTCAAGTACACCGCTCAACCTCTTTATATAGGAGGATACGGGCTGGTAGTGCGGTGTGCCTTTCTCCCTCCTGCGAAGAGCCAACAACATAAAGGCAGGTAAGGGGGAAAGGATCTGTGCGCTACAAAAAAATAAAATAAAAATTTTAATCTTGGCCTAGCAGGACGAGGTCCATATGGAGTAGGAGGTTGAGGTGGCGGTGGATGTGGCTGTGTAGGTGGAAGCGGCGGTGGAGGAGGACGAGGTAGCCAACACTGGTTCAAAAATACAACAATGGCTGGGTAAGGCCGGTGATGTGTCGAATTCTGTCCCCTGTCGAATAGTGTCCGCCCTGTACTGCGCTTGCTGAGTATGTAGGACAAGGGGATTTCAAAAATCTCCCAAGACTAACGGCGCCTGCGTGTTGAGTTCAGGTGAAGGCCACACCATCCGTGGTTCAAGCCGAGCCAAGCAAGGCCGCGATCGAAGCGAGCCCGTGAGGGGCCCTGTTACTATGTGCTACCGTATGTCCTCTTGGATGGTGGGGCTTGAACCTGCACTCACAGCGCAGGCGCCGTTCATCTTCGGAGATTTTGTGAATCTCTTTGTCCTCTGTACTGCGCAAGCGCTGCGCCTGCGCAGTACGGGCCGGGCACAATCCGATGGCCGGACAGTTTTTGTCACAACACCGGTATACATGTCTATTCTGCACAAGGTACGGACAAGTCCTGTGGGATCCATGCCTGGTTCATTTTAATGAACGTGAGCTTGTCCACATTGGCTCTGGACAGGCGGCTGCGCTTGTCTGTGATAACGCCCCCTGCCGTGCTAAATACACGTTCAGATAATACACTGGCTGCAGGGCAGGCCAGCACCTCCAAGGCATAAACGGCAAGCTCAGGCCATGTGCCCAATTTGGAGACCCAGAAGTTAAAGGGGGCAGACCCGTCATCCAGTACGTGTAGGCCTGTGGACACATACTGCTCAACCATGTTGGTGAAATGCTGCCTCCTGCTAAGACGTTCCATCTCAGCTGGTGGTGCTGGTTGTTGTGGCGTGCTGACAAAGCTTTTCCACATTTCGGCCATGCTAACCCTGCCTTCTGAGGTGCTGCCGGTGCCCCGGCTGCGTTGGCGACCTCTTCCTCCTCCTCTGCCTTCACCTTGTGCTTCCACCGTATGCCCGCTGTCAGGTGGGAATGCCACCAGCAGCGCGTCTACCAGCGTGCGCTTGTACTCGCGCATCTTACGATCCCGCTCCAGTGAGGGAATTAAGGACGGTACGTTGTCCTTGTAACGGGGATCCAGCAGGGTGGCCACCCAGTAATCAGCACCAGTTAAAATGTGGGCAACTCGGCTGTCGTTGCGGAAACACTGCAGCATGTAATCGCTCATGTGTGCCAGGCTGCCCAGAGGCAAAGAAAAGCTGTCCTCTGTGGGAGGTGTATCGTCTGTGTCCTCTGTATCCCCCCAGCCACGCACCAGTAATGGCCACGAGCTGGTCTGAGTGCCACCCTGCTGTGAACATGGCTCCTCCTCCTCCTCCTCCTCCACCTCGTCATCCTCCAGAACTGTGCCCTTTCTGCCGGACAATTGTGTACCTGGCGTTTGTTGGTGCAGGAACCCACCCTCGTAGCCACTTGTGAAAGACTGCCCTGAAAGCCTTTGAAATGATCCCGCTTCCTCCTCCTCCTCCTCATCCTCCTGTGCCACATCCTCTTCCATCATCGCACGAAGCGTTTTTTCAAGGAGGCATAGAACTGGGATAGTAACGCTGAGAACGGCGTCATTGGCACTGGCCATGTTGGTGGAGTACTCGAAACAGCGCAACAAGGCACACAGGTCTCGCATGGAGGCCCAGTTATTGGTGGTGAAGTGGTGCTGTTCCGCAGAGCGACTCACGCGTGATTGCTGCAGCTGAAACTCCACTATTGCCTGCTGCTGCTCGCACAGTCTGGCCAGCATGTGCAAGGTGGAGTTCTACCTTGTGGGCACATCACATATGAGGCGGTGAGCGGGAAGGCCGAAGTTACGCTGCAGCACTGACAGGCGAGCAGCAGCAGGGTGAGAACGCCGAAAGTGCGCACAGACAGCCCGCACTTTCTGCAGCAGCTCTGGCATATTGGGGTAATTTTTAAGGAACCTCTGGACCACCAAGTTCAGCACATGCGCCAGGCAAGGGATGTGCGTCAAACCGGCTAGACCCAGAGCTGCTACGAGATTTCGCCCATTATCGCACACCACCAGGCCGGGCTTGAGGCTCACTGACAGCAACCACTCATCGGTCTGTTGTTCCATGTCCCTCCACAACTCCTGCGCGGTGTGGGGATTTTCCCCCAAACAGGAAAGTTTTAAAACTGCCTGCTGTCGTTTACCCCTGGCTGTGCTGAAGTTGGTGGTGAAGGTGTTACGCTAAATGGATGAGGAGGCGGTAGAGGATGAGGAAGCGGAGAAGGAGGAGTTAGCAACAGGAGGCAAACTGAAGCGCCCTGCAATCCTCGGTGGTGGAAGGACATGCGCCAAACCGCTATCTGCCTCAGGCCCAGCCGCCACTGCATTTACCCAGTGTGCTGTTAGGGAGATATAACGTCCCTGACCGTGCTTACTGGTCCACGCATCCGTAGTTAGGTGGACCTTGCCACAGATGGCGTTGCGCAGTGCACACCTGATTTTGTCCCCCACCTGGTTGTGCAGGGAAGGGATGGCTCGCCTGGAAAAGTAGTGGCGGCTGGGCACGACGTACTGCGGGACAGCCAATGCCATCAGGCTTTTAAAACTCTGCGTCTCCACCAGACGGAATGACAGCATTTCAAAGGCCAGGAATTTTGAAATGCTGGCATTCAGGGCCAGGGATTGCGGGTGGCTAGGGGGGTACTTCCTCTTCCGCTCCAATGTTTGGGAGATAGAGAGCTGAACGCTTCCATGGGACATTGTGGAGATGGTTGGTGACCCAGGTGGTAGTGTTGCTGGCAGATCCTCTGTTTGCGGGGTGACAGGTGCCACTGTCACTACAGAGGTGGATGAAGAGGCCGAGACTGCAGCAGAAGAGGAAGCAGGAGGAGCCAGAGACCTTTCTTGGTTTTTGAGGTGTCTACTCCACTGCAGCTCGTGCTTTGCACTTAGATGCCTGGTCATGCAGCTTGTGCTCAGGTTGAGAACGTTTATGCCTCGCTTCAGGCTCTGATTGCACAGCGTGCAAACCACTCGTGTCTTGTCATCAACACACTGTGTGAAGAACTGCCACGCTAGGGAAGTCCTTGGACCTGGCTTTGGTGTGCTCGGTCCCTTGCTGCGTTGGGCAGTAGCAGATGTACTGTCTAGGGGACGAATGCTCCGTTTTTGCACCCTGCTCCCTCTTCTGCTGTGCTGGTGGCTCTGTGCGACCACCGCCTCTTCCTCCGAACTACACTGGTCACCTGCATAATGTTGATTCCATGTGGGGTCGAGGACCTCATCGTCCTCCACATCATCTTCCACCCAGTCTTCACCCCTGCCCTCCATGTCTGTCTGCACAATTGCGAAAGCAGCAG
Source organism: Rana muscosa (assembly GCA_029206835.1). NCBI lineage: Eukaryota > Metazoa > Chordata > Amphibia > Anura > Ranidae > Rana > Rana muscosa. Next base: position 1,407,024 of record JARGYO010000367.1, read on the forward strand.
CAGTTGGCACCTGTGTTTCGTCATCATCCGAGACGTGCTGCGATGGTCCTCCCATGTACCCATCATGAAACATAAGTGGTTGGGCATCGGTGCACTCAATCTCTTCCACTTCTGGGGCAGGGCTAGGTGGATGGCCCTGGGAAACCCTGCTAACAGAGTCATCGAAAAGCAGAAGAGACTGCTGCATGATTTGGGGCTCAGACTGCTTGGCTGATTTGCAAGGGGGTGAGGTGAAAGACTGATGGACATGGGCTTCAGGTGCCAACTCTGATCTTTCATCAGAAGAGTGGGTGGGAGACAATGTGAAGGAACCCGAGGCACTGTCAGCAACCCAATCTACTATCGCCTGTACTTGTCCTGGCCTAAACATTGGTACAGCCTCATTAGGCGCGACAAAATACCGCCGCAGGCTCGGTCGCCTACTCGCACCTGAGGAAGGTGTTTCACTTGTGCATGTAGCTGGCACAGATCCACCACGTCCTCTCCCTGCAACAGGAGCTCCACCAGCAGCACCACGACCGGGGCCACCACGTCCCTTTGACCTTCCCCTCATATTTTCCAAATTTAGGATCTTGCCCTAAATGGCGTTTTTTGGAAGACCACAACACACCCACAGTACGTAATGGCTGAAACGCACAGCTACAGAACTGCAGAAAATGCTATTAAAAAAAAAAAAGGTTGTTTTTTTTAGTATAGCACAGTACAAGGAAAATATATAGAAATTGTTTATTTCACACACCTCCAGATGTGTATTTCACACTGCAAAATATTTTCTGTGGCCCTAAATGGCGTTTTTTGCCAGACCACAACACACCCACAGCACGTAACCGCTGAATCGCACAGCTACAGAAAATGCTATTCAAAAAAAAAGGTTGTTTTTTTTTAGTATAGCACTGTACAAGAAGAATATATAGAAATTGTTTATTTTACACACCTCCAGATGTGTATTTCACACTGCAAAATATTTTCTGTGGCCCTAAATGACGTTTTTTGGAAGAGCACAACACAACCACAGTATTTAACCACTGAATCGCACAGCTATAGAAGTGCAGAGAATGCTATTCAAAAAAAATGTTGTTTTTTTTAGTATAGCACTGTACAATATATAGAAATTGTTTATTTTACACACCTCCAGATGTGTATTTCACACTGCAAAATATTTTCTGTGGCCCTAAATGGCGTTTTTTGCCAGACCACAACACACCCACAGCACGTAACCGCTGAATCGCACAGCTACAGAAAATGCTATTCAAAAAAAAGGTTGTTTTTTTTAGTATAGCACTGTACAAGAAGAATATATAGAAATTGTTTATTTTACACACCTCCAGATGTGTATTTCACACTGCAAAATATTTTCTGTGGCCCTAAATGGCGTTTTTTGCCAGACCACAACACACCCACAGCACGTAACCGCTGAATCGCACAGCTACAGAAAATGCTATTCAAAAAAAAAGGTTGTTTTTTTTAGTATAGCACTGTACAAGAAGAATATATAGAAATTGTTTATTTTACACACCTCCAGATGTGTATTTCACACTGCAAAATATTTTCTGTGGCCCTAAATGGTGTTTTTTGCAAGAGCACAACAACCCCAACAGTATATAACCGCTGAATCGCACAGCTGCAGAGGCCAGAGAATGCTTTTTAAAAATAATGTTGTTTTTTCACACACCTCCAGATGTGTATTTCACACTGCAAAATATTTTCTGTGGCCCTAAATGGCGTTTTTTGGAAGAGCACAACACAACCACAGTATTTAACCACTGAATCGCACAGCTATAGAAGTGCAGAGAATGCTATTCAAAAAAAATTTTTTTTTTTTAGTATAGCACTGTACAATATATAAAAATTGTTTATTTTACACACCTCCACATGTGTATTTCACACTGCAATTTATTTTCTGTGGCCCTAAATGGCGTTTTTTGGAAGAGCACAACAACCCCAACAGTATATAACCGCTGAATCGCACAGCTGCAGAGGCCAGAGAATGCTATTCAAAAATAATGTTGTTTTTTCACACACCTCCAGATGTGTATTTCATACTGCAAAATATTTTCTGTGGCCCTAAATGGCGTTTTTTGGAAGAGCACAACAACCCCAACAGTATATAACCGCTGAATCGCACAGCTGCAGAGGCCAGAGAATGCTATTCAAAAATAATGTTGTTTTTTCACACACCTCCAGATGTGTATTTCACACTGCAAAATATTTTCTGTGGCCCTAAATGGCGTTTTTTGCAAGAGCACAACAACCCCAACAGTATATAACCGCTGAATCGCACAGCTGCAGAGGCCAGAGAATGCTTTTTAAAAATAATGTTGTTTTTTCACACACCTCCAGATGTGTATTTCACACTGCAAAATATTTTCTGTGGCCCTAAATGGCGTTTTTTGGAAGAGCACAACACAACCACAGTATTTAACCACTGAATCGCACAGCTATAGAAGTGCAGAGAATGCTATTCAAAAAAAATGTTTTTTTTTTTAGTATAGCACTGTACAATATATAGAAATTGTTTATTTTACACACCTCCACATGTGTATTTCACACTGCAATTTATTTTCTGTGGCCCTAAATGGCGTTTTTTGGAAGAGCACAACAACCCCAACAGTATATAACCGCTGAATCGCACAGCTGCAGAGGCCAGAGAATGCTATTCAAAAATAATGTTGTTTTTTCACACACCTCCAGATGTGTATTTCACACTGCAAAATATTTTCTGTGGCCCTAAATGGCGTTTTTTGCAAGAGCACAACAACCCCAACAGTATATAACCGCTGAATCGCACAGCTGCAGAGGCCAGAGAATGCTTTTTAAAAATAATGTTGTTTTTTCACACACCTCCAGATGTGTATTTCACACTGCAAAATATTTTTTGTGGCCCTAAATGGCGTTTTTTGGAAGAGCACAACACAACCACAGTATTTAACCACTGAATCGCACAGCTATAGAAGTGCAGAGAATGCTATTCAAAAAAAATGTTGTTTTTTTAGTATAGCACTGTACAATATATAGAAATTGTTTATTTTACACACCTCCACATGTGTATTTCACACTGCAATTTATTTTCTGTGGCCCTAAATGGCGTTTTTTGGAAGAGCACAACAACCCCAACAGTATATAACCGCTGAATCGCACAGCTGCAGAGGCCAGAGAATGCTATTCAAAAATAATGTTGTTTTTTCACACACCTCCAGATGTGTATTTCACACTGCAAAATATTTTCTGTGGCCCTAAATGGCGTTTTTTGCAAGAGCACAACAACCCCAACAGTATATAACCGCTGAATCGCACAGCTGCAGAGGCCAGAGAATGCTTTTTAAAAATAATGTTGTTTTTTCACACACCTCCAGATGTGTATTTCACACTGCAAAATATTTTCTGTGGCCCTAAATGGCGTTTTTTGGAAGAGCACAACACAACCACAGTATTTAACCACTGAATCGCACAGCTATAGAAGTGCAGAGAATGCTATTCAAAAAAAATGGTTGTTTTTTTTAGTATAGCACTGTACAATATATAGAAATTGTTTATTTTACACACCTCCAGATGTGTATTTCACACTGCAAAATATTTTCTGTGGCCCTAAATGGCGTTTTTTGCCAGACCACAACACACCCACAGCACGTAACCGCTGAATCGCACAGCTACAGAAAATGCTATTCAAAAAAAAAGGTTGTTTTTTTTAGTATAGCACTGTACAAGAAGAATATATAGAAATTGTTTATTTTACACACCTCCAGATGTGTATTTCACACGGCAAAATATTTTCTGTGGCCCTAAATGGCGTTTTTTGCCAGACCACAACACACCCACAGCACGTAACCGCTGAATCGCACAGCTACAGAAAATGCTATTAAAAAAAAAAGGTTGTTTTTTTTAGTATAGCACTGTACAAGAACAATATATAGAAATTGTTTATTTTACACACCTCCAGATGTGTATTTCACACTGCAAAATATTTTCTGTGGCCCTAAATGGCGTTTTTTGCAAGAGCACAACAACCCCAACAGTATATAACCGCTGAATCGCACAGCTGCAGAGGCCAGAGAATGCTTTTTAAAAATAATGTTGTTTTTTCACACACCTCCAGATGTGTATTTCACACTGCAAAATATTTTCTGTGGCCCTAAATGGCGTTTTTTGGAAGAGCACAACACAACCACAGTATTTAACCACTGAATCGCACAGCTATAGAAGTGCAGAGAATGCTATTCAAAAAAAAATTTGTTTTTTTTAGTATAGCACTGTACAATATATAGAAATTGTTTATTTTACACACCTCCACATGTGTATTTCACACTGCAATTTATTTTCTGTGGCCCTAAATGGCGTTTTTTGGAAGAGCACAACAACCCCAACAGTATATAACCGCTGAATCGCACAGCTGCAGAGGCCAGAGAATGCTATTCAAAAATAATGTTGTTTTTTCACACACCTCCAGATGTGTATTTCACACTGCAAAATATTTTCTGTGGCCCTAAATGGCGTTTTTTGCAAGAGCACAACAACCCCAACAGTATATAACCGCTGAATCGCACAGCTGCAGAGGCCAGAGAATGCTTTTTAAAAATAATGTTGTTTTTTCACACACCTCCAGATGTGTATTTCACACTGCAAAATATTTTCTGTGGCCCTAAATGGCGTTTTTTGGAAGAGCACAACACAACCACAGTATTTAACCACTGAATCGCACAGCTATAGAAGTGCAGAGAATGCTATTCAAAAAAAATGTTGTTTTTTTTAGTATAGCACTGTACAATATATAGAAATTGTTTATTTTACACACCTCCACATGTGTATTTCACACTGCAATTTATTTTCTGTGGCCCTAAATGGCGTTTTTTGGAAGAGCACAACAACCCCAACAGTATATAACCGCTGAATCGCACAGCTGCAGAGGCCAGAGAATGCTATTCAAAAATAATGTTGTTTTTTCACACACCTCCAGATGTGTATTTCACACTGCAAAATATTTTCTGTGGCCCTAAATGGCGTTTTTTGCAAGAGCACAACAACCCCAACAGTATATAACCGCTGAATCGCACAGCTGCAGAGGCCAGAGAATGCTTTTTAAAAATAATGTTGTTTTTTCACACACCTCCAGATGTGTATTTCACACTGCAAAATATTTTCTGTGGCCCTAAATGGCGTTTTTTGGAAGAGCACAACACAACCACAGTATTTAACCACTGAATCGCACAGCTATAGAAGTGCAGAGAATGCTATTCAAAAAAAATGTTTTTTTTTTTAGTATAGCACTGTACAATATATAGAAATTGTTTATTTTACACACCTCCACATGTGTATTTCACACTGCAATTTATTTTCTGTGGCCCTAAATGGCGTTTTTTGGAAGAGCACAACAACCCCAACAGTATATAACCGCTGAATCGCACAGCTGCAGAGGCCAGAGAATGCTATTCAAAAATAATGTTGTTTTTTCACACACCTCCAGATGTGTATTTCACACTGCAAAATATTTTCTGTGGCCCTAAATGGCGTTTTTTGCAAGAGCACAACAACCCCAACAGTATATAACCGCTGAATCGCACAGCTGCAGAGGCCAGAGAATGCTTTTTAAAAATAATGTTGTTTTTTCACACACCTCCAGATGTGTATTTCACACTGCAAAATATTTTCTGTGGCCCTAAATGGCGTTTTTTGGAAGAGCACAACACAACCACAGTATTTAACCACTGAATCGCACAGCTATAGAAGTGCAGAGAATGCTATTAAAAAAAAATGTTGTTTTTTTTAGTATAGCACTGTACAATATATAGAAATTGTTTATTTTACACACCTCCACATGTGTATTTCACCTGCAATTTATTTTCTGTGGCCCTAAATGGCGTTTTTTGGAAGAGCACAACAACCCCAACAGTATATAACCGCTGAATCGCACAGCTGCAGAGGCCAGAGAATGCTATTCAAAAATAATGTTGTTTTTTCACACACCTTCAGATGTGTATTTCACACTGCAAAATATTTTCTGTGGCCCTAAATGGCGTTTTTTGCAAGAGCACAACAACCCCAACAGTATATAACCGCTGAATCGCACAGCTGCAGAGGCCAGAGAATGCTTTTTAAAAATAATGTTGTTTTTTCACACACCTCCAGATGTGTATTTCACACTGCAAAATATTTTCTGTGGCCCTAAATGGCGTTTTTTGGAAGAGCACAACACAACCACAGTATTTAACCACTGAATCGCACAGCTATAGAAGTGCAGAGAATGCTATTAAAAAAAAATGTTGTTTTTTTTAGTATAGCACTGTACAATATATAGAAATTGTTTATTTTACACACCTCCACATGTGTATTTCACACTGCAATTTATTTTCTGTGGCCCTAAATGGCGTTTTTTGGAAGAGCACAACAACCCCAACAGTATATAACCGCTGAATCGCACAGCTGCAGAGGCCAGAGAATGCTATTCAAAAATAATGTTGTTTTTTCACACACCTCCAGATGTGTATTTCACACTGCAAAATATTTTCTGTGGCCCTAAATGGCGTTTTTTGCAAGAGCACAACAACCCCAACAGTATATAACCGCTGAATCGCACAGCTGCAGAGGCCAGAGAATGCTTTTTAAAAATAATGTTGTTTTTTCACACACCTCCAGATGTGTATTTCACACTGCAAAATATTTTCTGTGGCCCTAAATGGCGTTTTTTGGAAGAGCACAACACAACCACAGTATTTAACCACTGAATCGCACAGCTATAGAAGTGCAGAGAATGCTATTCAAAAAAAATGTTGTTTTTTTTAGTATAGCACTGTACAATATATAGAAATTGTTTATTTTACACACCTCCACATGTGTATTTCACACTGCAATTTATTTTCTGTGGCCCTAAATGGCGTTTTTTGGAAGAGCACAACAACCCCAACAGTATATAACCGCTGAATCGCACAGCTGCAGAGGCCAGAGAATGCTATTCAAAAATAATGTTGTTTTTTCACACACCTCCAGATGTGTATTTCACACTGCAAAATATTTTCTGTGGCCCTAAATGGCGTTTTTTGCAAGAGCACAACAACCCCAACAGTATATAACCGCTGAATCGCACAGCTGCAGAGGCCAGAGAATGCTTTTTAAAAATAATGTTGTTTTTTCACACACCTCCAGATGTGTATTTCACACTGCAAAATATTTTCTGTGGCCCTAAATGGCGTTTTTTGGAAGAGCACAACACAACCACAGTATTTAACCACTGAATCGCACAGCTATAGAAGTGCAGAGAATGCTATTCAAAAAAAATGGTTTTTTTTTTAGTATAGCACTGTACAATATATAGAAATTGTTTATTTTACACACCTCCACATGTGTATTTCACACTGCAATTTATTTTCTGTGGCCCTAAATGGCGTTTTTTGGAAGAGCACAACAACCCCAACAGTATATAACCGCTGAATCGCACAGCTGCAGAGGCCAGAGAATGCTATTCAAAAATAATGTTGTTTTTTCACACACCTCCAGATGTGTATTTCACACTGCAAAATATTTTCTGTGGCCCTAAATGGCGTTTTTTGCAAGAGCACAACAACCCCAACAGTATATAACCGCTGAATCGCACAGCTGCAGAGGCCAGAGAATGCTTTTTAAAAATAATGTTGTTTTTTCACACACCTCCAGATGTGTATTTCACACTGCAAAATATTTTCTGTGGCCCTAAATGGCGTTTTTTGGAAGAGCACAACACAACCACAGTATTTAACCACTGAATCGCACAGCTATAGAAGTGCAGAGAATGCTATTAAAAAAAATGTTGTTTTTTTTAGTATAGCACTGTACAATATATAGAAATTGTTTATTTTACACACCTCCACATGTGTATTTCACCTGCAATTTATTTTCTGTGGCCCTAAATGGCGTTTTTTGGAAGAGCACAACAACCCCAACAGTATATAACCGCTGAATCGCACAGCTGCAGAGGCCAGAGAATGCTATTCAAAAATAATGTTGTTTTTTCACACACCTTCAGATGTGTATTTCACACTGCAAAATATTTTCTGTGGCCCTAAATGGCGTTTTTTGCAAGAGCACAACAACCCCAACAGTATATAACCGCTGAATCGCACAGCTGCAGAGGCCAGAGAATGCTTTTTAAAAATAATGTTGTTTTTTCACACACCTCCAGATGTGTATTTCACACTGCAAAATATTTTCTGTGGCCCTAAATGGCGTTTTTTGGAAGAGCACAACACAACCACAGTATTTAACCACTGAATCGCACAGCTATAGAAGTGCAGAGAATGCTATTAAAAAAAAAATGTTGTTTTTTTTAGTATAGCACTGTACAATATATAGAAATTGTTTATTTTACACACCTCCACATGTGTATTTCACACTGCAATTTATTTTCTGTGGCCCTAAATGGCGTTTTTTGGAAGAGCACAACAACCCCAACAGTATATAACCGCTGAATCGCACAGCTGCAGAGGCCAGAGAATGCTATTCAAAAATAATGTTGTTTTTTCACACACCTCCAGATGTGTATTTCACACTGCAAAATATTTTCTGTGGCCCTAAATGGCGTTTTTTGCAAGAGCACAACAACCCCAACAGTATATAACCGCTGAATCGCACAGCTGCAGAGGCCAGAGAATGCTTTTTAAAAATAATGTTGTTTTTTCACACACCTCCAGATGTGTATTTCACACTGCAAAATATTTTCTGTGGCCCTAAATGGCGTTTTTTGGAAGAGCACAACACAACCACAGTATTTAACCACTGAATCGCACAGCTATAGAAGTGCAGAGAATGCTATTCAAAAAAAATGTTGTTTTTTTTAGTATAGCACTGTACAATATATAGAAATTGTTTATTTTACACACCTCCACATGTGTATTTCACACTGCAATTTATTTTCTGTGGCCCTAAATGGCGTTTTTTGGAAGAGCACAACAACCCCAACAGTATATAACCGCTGAATCGCACAGCTGCAGAGGCCAGAGAATGCTATTCAAAAATAATGTTGTTTTTTCACACACCTCCAGATGTGTATTTCACACTGCAAAATATTTTCTGTGGCCCTAAATGGCGTTTTTTGCAAGAGCACAACAACCCCAACAGTATATAACCGCTGAATCGCACAGCTGCAGAGGCCAGAGAATGCTTTTTAAAAATAATGTTGTTTTTTCACACACCTCCAGATGTGTATTTCACACTGCAAAATATTTTCTGTGGCCCTAAATGGCGTTTTTTGGAAGAGCACAACACAACCACAGTATTTAACCACTGAATCGCACAGCTATAGAAGTGCAGAGAATGCTATTCAAAAAAAATGTTGGTTTTTTTAGTATAGCACTGTACAATATATAGAAATTGTTTATTTTACACACCTCCACATGTGTATTTCACACTGCAATTTATTTTCTGTGGCCCTAAATGGCGTTTTTTGGAAGAGCACAACAACCCCAACAGTATATAACCGCTGAATCGCACAGCTGCAGAGGCCAGAGAATGCTATTCAAAAATAATGTTGTTTTTTCACACACCTCCAGATGTGTATTTCACACTGCAAAATATTTTCTGTGGCCCTAAATGGCGTTTTTTGCAAGAGCACAACAACCCCAACAGTATATAACCGCTGAATCGCACAGCTGCAGAGGCCAGAGAATGCTTTTTAAAAATAATGTTGTTTTTTCACACACCTCCAGATGTGTATTTCACACTGCAAAATATTTTCTGTGGCCCTAAATGGCATTTTTTGGAAGAGCACAACACAACCACAGTATTTAACCACTGAATCGCACAGCTATAGAAGTGCAGAGAATGCTATTCAAAAAAAATGTTGTTTTTTTTAGTATAGCACTGTACAATATATAGAAATTGTTTATTTTACACACCTCCACATGTGTATTTCACACTGCAATTTATTTTCTGTGGCCCTAAATGGCGTTTTTTGGAAGAGCACAACAACCCCAACAGTATATAACCGCTGAATCGCACAGCTGCAGAGGCCAGAGAATGCTATTCAAAAATAATGTTGTTTTTTCACACACCTCCAGATGTGTATTTCACACTGCAAAATATTTTCTGTGGCCCTAAATGGCGTTTTTTGCAAGAGCACAACAACCCCAACAGTATATAACCGCTGAATCGCACAGCTGCAGAGGCCAGAGAATGCTTTTTAAAAATAATGTTGTTTTTTCACACACCTCCAGATGTGTATTTCACACTGCAAAATATTTTCTGTGGCCCTAAATGGCGTTTTTTGGAAGAGCACAACACAACCACAGTATTTAACCACTGAGTCGAACAGCTATAGAAGTGCAGAGAATGCTATTCAAAAACAATGTTGTTTTTTTTAGTATAGCACTGTACAATATATAGAAATTGTTTATTTTACACACCTCCACATGTGTATTTCACACTGCAATTTATTTTCTGTGGCCCTAAATGGCGTTTTTTGGAAGAGCACAACAACCCCAACAGTATATAACCGCTGAATCGCACAGCTGCAGAGGCCAGAGAATGCTATTCAAAAATAATGTTGTTTTTTCACACACCTCCAGATGTGTATTTCACACTGCAAAATATTTTCTGTGGCCCTAAATGGCGTTTTTTGCAAGAGCACAACACACCCACAGTATATAACCGCTGAATCGCACAGCTGCAGAGAATGCTATTCAAAAAAAAGGTTGTTTTTTTTTTTAGTATAGCATAGTACAAGAAAAATATATAGAAATTGGTTATTTCACACAACTAGAGATATACACTGCAAAATATTTTTTTTGCCCAAATATAGGTCTTTTTTGCGCACAACAAAGTGCCTTTTTTTTTTTTTGCAACAGCACAATAAAGTGCCTTTTTTTTTTTTTGGGGCCCAAAAATGGGTCTTTTTAGCAAAAGCACAATAAAGTGCCTTTTTTTTTTTTCTGCCCGAAATGGGTCTTTTAGCAAGAGCACAATACAGCCACAGTATGGAATAGGTGTATCACTCAACGTAATGCAGTGCTGGTGCACTGAGCTTGCAACACAAACAGATAAACCTATGCAGATCGCTGAGCTATTATATCTCTCAATCTGGACTCCTATCTAAATCTCTCTCCCTGAAAGCACAAACAGGATCCTGCCCCTACACTACACTACACTGTCTCTCTATCTTTTCTATCAGTAGATTGCAGAATCAGGACTAACTCCTATCATATAATTCTCTCCCTCACAGCAACAGCAGCCAGGATCCTTTCCCTACACTGTCTAAAAGCAGAGTGACGATCTGTGCTGTGTGCCTCTTGCTTATATAGAAGCTGGTCACATGCTGGGTCACATGTTGCACTGAACAATCACAGCCATGCCATTAGTAGGCATGGCTATGATGGCTTCTAAGGGCACACCAGCTAATCAAATGGTGATTGGCTGGCCCCTGAAGCATTTCTAACTGCGCCATTAAATTCCCGAATCCGGACCCGAACCCGGACTTTAGCGCAAAATCCGGGTCCGGGTCCGGGGTCGGGAAAACGCCAAAATTCGGTACGGACCCGAACTTTACAGTTCGGCTCCGCTCAACACTACTAGGGACAGAAAACTATAGGTAGGAAGAGTGTCAGTTTCTTTCACTGTGATAATCCTTGTTTCTAGGGACAGGGAAGGACAGTGAGGCAAATTCTACTTGTGCTATAGTGTGCTAAAGCATTGATCATCAATCAGCTTTAAAAAAACATTTTTTCTAGGGACAGAAAACTATAGGTAGGAAGAGTGTCAGTTTCTTTCACTGTGATAATCCTTGTTTCTAGGGACAGGGAAGGACAGTGAGGCAAATTCTACTTGTGCTATAGTGTGCTAAAGCATTGATCATCAATCAGCTTTAAAAAAACATTTTTTCTAGGGACAGAAAACTATAGGTAGGAAGAGTGTCAGTTTCTTTCACTGTGATAATCCTTGTTTCTAGGGACAGGGAAGGACAGTGAGGCAAATTCTACTTGTGCTATAGTGTGCTAAAGCATTGATCATCAATCAGCTTTAAAAAAACATTTTTTCTAGGGACAGAAAACTATAGGTAGGAAGAGTGTCAGTTTCTTTCACTGTGATAATCCTTGTTTCTAGGGACAGGGAAGGACAGTGAGGCAAATTCTACTTGTGCTATAGTGTGCTAAAGCATTGATCATCAATCAGCTTTAAAAAAACATTTTTTCTAGGGACAGAAAACTATAGGTAGGAAGAGTGTCAGTTTCTTTCACTGTGATAATCCTTGTTTCTAGGGACAGGGAAGGACAGTGAGGCAAATTCTACTTGTGCTATAGTGTGCTAAAGCATTGATCATCAATCAGCTTTAAAAAAACATTTTTTCTAGGGACAGAAAACTATAGGTAGGAAGAGTGTCAGTTTCTTTCACTGTGATAATCCTTGTTTCTAGGGACAGGGAAGGACAGTGAGGCAAATTCTACTTGTGCTATAGTGTGCTAAAGCATTGATCATCAATCAGCTTTAAAAAAACATTTTTTCTAGGGACAGAAAACTATAGGTAGGAAGAGTGTCAGTTTCTTTCACTGTGATAATCCTTGTTTCTAGGGACAGGGAAGGACAGTGAGGCAAATTCTACTTGTGCTATAGTGTGCTAAAGCATTCCTCATCAACCATCTTTGAAATCCTTGTTTTTTGGACAGTCAGGGAAATTGTCGTTGTGCTATTCTGTGCAAAAGCAATCATCCTCAACCATATTTAGAAATCCTTAAGTAAAGGGACAGAGAAGGACACCTGAAGGTAGCCCTTATTGCTTTTTTCCCATCTCCCTGCAGGCCATCTATTAGAATGTCTGGAAGGCAAACAAGGAGAGGCAGACAGTCAGGAGGCAATAAAAGAGGGCAAGCAGGCTCTGTGTCTGGGGGCAACAGTGCTGGTCGTGGACGCGGTGCATTGTCATCAGCACATGGCCATGGGACACGCTTGTCCTTCTTTTCGGCAGCTGGACATGTTGAGCCACATCATGCCGAAGACTTGGTAGAGTGGATGACCAAGCCCTCCTCCTCCTCCTCATCCTCTCTCACCCAGGCTCAGGGTACTGGCAAAGCAGCTGCCAAAGCGTCCTCTTCCCTGGTATCAATGTCAGACTCATCATCAGTCACTCCTTCCCTAGACCCACCATGTCCTCCTCCTGAGGAGTCCCCCGAACTGTTTGAGCACAGTGTTGGGTACATGCTCCAGGAGGATGCCCAGCGTTTCGAAGGGTCTGATGATGAAACCCAGCTACAGGAAGGCAGTAGCGTGAGAGCAGACAGAGGGGATGCTCAAGAAGGACACCAATCTGGCAGTCATGTTCCAGCAGCTGCAGCATACTGCCAGATTGGCTCCAGTGATGAGGAGGGAGGGGATGATGAGGTCACTGACTCCACGTGGGTGCCTAATAGGAGAGAGGAGGAGGAGGAGGATGAGGAGGAGGCACATCTCCAACGAGGCAGGATGCCCTTTGGTGGCCAGCGTAAGGGCAGTACACCGACGGAATCACACCGCAGAGCTCCGCCTGTGCAGGGCGCTGCCTCTGCCCGTCATTCAAAAAGTTCTTTGGTGTGGGCCTTTTTTGAGGCTAGTGCATCAGATCGCACAGCTGCTGTTTGCAACATATGTCTCAAGCGTATATCGCGTGGCCAAAACATCAGCTGCTTGGGTACCACATGCCTGACTAGGGATGAGCTTCGTGTTCGAGTCGAACATACGTTCGACTCGAACATCGGCTGTTCGATCGTTCGACGAAGATCGAACGATTTTGGCCGTTTGCGCCAAATTCGAGTGACGCGAACGGCCCACAATGCACTACGCCATCGCAGTGTCATCCAGGCGCTGTGATTGGCCAAGCATGCACTGTGACCCCGCATGCTTGGCCAATCACAGCGCCGGCAGCGAGGAGAGCAATGATTGGCCACAGGCAGGATGCCTGTGGCCAATTATTGCTGAGGGTGTTTAGTACACGCCCCACACTATAAAAGGCCGCCAGGACGGCGGCCTAGTGTAGTGTGTTCCGGAGCAGGGAAAGAGAAGCATAGGCAGGGACAGTGACATTTATTTTTTCTTGCTTAACCTGGATTCCTTTAGTTTAGGGAAAGAGAAGGATAGGTAGGGAGAGTGTCAGTCTGTTTTACTGTGCTAAACCTTGTTTGTAGGGACAGGGAAGGACAGTGAGGGAATTCTCCTTGTGCTATAGTGTGCTTTAAAAAAACATTTTTTCTAGGGACAGAAAACTATAGGTAGGGAGAGTGTCAGTGTGTTTTACTGTGCGAATCCTTGTTTCTAGGGACAGGGAAGGACAGTGAGGGAAATTCTCCTTGTGCTATAGTGTGCTTTAAAAAAACATTTTTTCTAGGGACAGAAAACTATAGGTAGGGAGAGTGTCAGTGTGTTTTACTGTGCTAAACCTTGTTTGTAGGGACAGGGAAGGACAGTGAGGGAATTCTCCTTGTGCTATAGTGTGCTTTAAAAAAACATTTTTTCTAGGGACAGAAAACTATAGGTAGGGAGAGTGTCAGTGTGTTTTACTGTGCGAATCCTTGTTTCTAGGGACAGGGAAGGACAGTGAGGGAAATTCTCCTTGTGCTATAGTGTGCTTTAAAAAAACATTTTTCTAGGGACAGAAAACTATAGGTAGGGAGAGTGTCAGTGTGTTTTACTGTGCGAATCCTTGTTTCTAGGGACAGGGACGGACAGTGAGGGAAATTCTCCTTGTGCTATAGTGTGCTTTAAAAAAACATTTTTCTAGGGACAGAAAACTATAGGTAGGGAGAGTGTCAGTGTGTTTTACTGTGCGAATCCTTGTTTCTAGGGACAGGGAAGGACAGTGAGGGAAATTCTCCTTGTGCTATAGTGTGCTTTAAAAAAACATTTTTCTAGGGACAGAAAACTATAGGTAGGGAGAGTGTCAGTGTGTTTTACTGTGCAAATCCTTGTTTCTAGGGACAGGGAAGGACAGTGAGGGAAATTCTCCTTGTGCTATAGTGTGCTTTAAAAAAACATTTTTCTAGGGACAGAAAACTATAGGTAGGGAGAGTGTCAGTGTGTTTTACTGTGCGAATCCTTGTTTCTAGGGACAGGGAAGGACAGTGAGGGAAATTCTCCTTGTGCTATAGTGTGCTTTAAAAAAACATTTTTCTAGGGACAGAAAACTATAGGTAGGGAGAGTGTCAGTGTGTTTTACTGTGCGAATCCTTGTTTCTAGGGACAGGGAAGGACAGTGAGGGAAATTCTCCTTGTGCTATAGTGTGCTTTAAAAAAACATTTTTCTAGGGACAGAAAACTATAGGTAGGGAGAGTGTCAGTGTGTTTTACTGTGCGAATCCTTGTTTCTAGGGACAGGGAAGGACAGTGAGGGAAATTCTCCTTGTGCTATAGTGTGCTTTAAAAAAACATTTTTCTAGGGACAGAAAACTATAGGTAGGGAGAGTGTCAGTGTGTTTTACTGTGCAAATCCTTGTTTCTAGGGACAGGGAAGGACAGTGAGGGAAATTCTCCTTGTGCTATAGTGTGCTTTAAAAAAACATTTTTCTAGGGACAGAAAACTATAGGTAGGGAGAGTGTCAGTGTGTTTTACTGTGCGAATCCTTGTTTCTAGGGACAGGGAAGGACAGTGAGGGAAATTCTCCTTGTGCTATAGTGTGCTTTAAAAAAACATTTTTCTAGGGACAGAAAACTATAGGTAGGGAGAGTGTCAGTGTGTTTTACTGTGCGAATCCTTGTTTCTAGGGACAGGGAAGGACAGTGAGGGAAATTCTCCTTGTGCTATAGTGTGCTTTAAAAAAACATTTTTCTAGGGACAGAAAACTATAGGTAGGGAGAGTGTCAGTGTGTTTTACTGTGCGAATCCTTGTTTCTAGGGACAGGGAAGGACAGTGAGGGAAATTCTCCTTGTGCTATAGTGTGCTTTAAAAAAACATTTTTCTAGGGACAGAAAACTATAGGTAGGGAGAGTGTCAGTGTGTTTTACTGTGCGAATCCTTGTTTCTAAGGACAGGGAAGGACAGTGAGGGAAATTCTCCTTGTGCTATAGTGTGCTTTAAAAAAACATTTTTCTAGGGACAGAAAACTATAGGTAGGGAGAGTGTCAGTGTGTTTTACTGTGCGAATCCTTGTTTCTAGGGACAGGGAAGGACAGTGAGGGAAATTCTCCTTGTGCTATAGTGTGCTTTAAAAAAACATTTTTCTAGGGACAGAAAACTATAGGTAGGGAGAGTGTCAGTGTGTTTTACTGTGCGAATCCTTGTTTCTAGGGACAGGGAAGGACAGTGAGGGAAATTCTCCTTGTGCTATAGTGTGCTTTAAAAAAACATTTTTCTAGGGACAGAAAACTATAGGTAGGGAGAGTGTCAGTGTGTTTTACTGTGCGAATCCTTGTTTCTAGGGACAGGGAAGGACAGTGAGGGAAATTCTCCTTGTGCTATAGTGTGCTTTAAAAAAAACATTTTTCTAGGGACAGAAAACTATAGGTAGGGAGAGTGTCAGTGTGTTTTACTGTGCGAATCCTTGTTTCTAGGGACAGGGAAGGACAGTGAGGGAAATTCTCCTTGTGCTATAGTGTGCTAAAGCATTCCTCATCAACCATCTTTGAAATCCTTGTTTTTTGGACAGTCAGGGAAATTGTCGTTGTGCTATTCTGTGCAAAAGCAATCATCCTCAACCATATTTAGAAATCCTTAAGTAAAGGGACAGAGAAGGACACCTGAAGGTAGCCCTTATTGCTTTTTTCCCATCTCCCTGCAGGCCATCTATTAGAATGTCTGGAAGGCAAACAAGGAGAGGCAGACAGTCAGGAGGCAATAAAAGAGGGCAAGCAGGCTCTGTGTCTGGGGGCAACAGTGCTGGTCGTGGACGCGGTGCATTGTCATCAGCACATGGCCATGGGACACGCTTGTCCTTCTTTTCGGCAGCTGGACATGTTGAGCCACATCATGCCGAAGACTTGGTAGAGTGGATGACCAAGCCCTCCTCCTCCTCCTCATCCTCTCTCACCCAGGCTCAGGGTACTGGCAAAGCAGCTGCCAAAGCGTCCTCTTCCCTGGTATCAATGTCAGACTCATCATCAGTCACTCCTTCCCTAGACCCACCATGTCCTCCTCCTGAGGAGTCCCCCGAACTGTTTGAGCACAGTGTTGGGTACATGCTCCAGGAGGATGCCCAGCGTTTCGAAAGGGTCTGATGATGAAACCCAGCTACAGGAAGGCAGTAGCGTGAGAGCAGACAGAGGGGATGCTCAAGAAGGACACCAATCTGGCAGTCATGTTCCAGCAGCTGCAGCATACTGCCAGATTGGCTCCAGTGATGAGGAGGGAGGGGATGATGAGGTCACTGACTCCACGTGGGTGCCTAATAGGAGAGAGGAGGAGGAGGAGGATGAGGAGGAGGCACATCTCCAACGAGGCAGGATGCCCTTTGGTGGCCAGCGTAAGGGCAGTACACCGACAGAATCACACCGCAGAGCTCCGCCTGTGCAGGGCGCTGTCTCTGCCCGTCATTCAAAAAGTTCTTTGGTGTGGGCCTTTTTTGAGGCTAGTGCATCAGATCGCACAGCTGCTGTTTGCAACATATGTCTCAAGCGTATATCGCGTGGCCAAAACATCAGCCGCTTGGGTACCACATGCCTGACCAGACATATGTTGACCTGCCATGCAGCTCGTTGGCAAGCCTACCTCAAAGACCCACACCAAAGAACAAAGCGGACCTCTCCTTGCACCGCATCAGCTGGGATCTCCAACCCCACTATAACTTCAGTCCTCTCTGAAACATGCACTGAGAGGAATGAAGGTGTAGAATTAGGTGTGTCACAGCCAAGTACTTGCGGCCACTCTGCTAGCAGTACACCGACGTCCGATTCTAGCAGGCAAATTTCCCTGCCCCAGCTGCTGGACCGTCGAAAGAAGTTCACTCCCAGCCATCCACATGCCCAGCGGTTGAATGCTAGCTTGGCTAAATTGCTAGCGCTTCAACTGCTGCCTTTTCAGTTGGTAGACTCGGCCCCCTTCCGTGAGTTTGTGCAATGTGCGGTTCCTCAGTGGCAGGTTCCCAAACGCCACTTTTTCTCACGGAAGGCTATTCCGGCTCTCTACCGGCATGTGGAAGGCAATGTCTTGGCCTCGCTGGACAGGGCAGTCAGCGGTAAGGTGCATATTACCGCTGACTCATGGTCCAGCAGGCATGGACAGGGACGTTACCTTTCTTTCACGGCCCATTGGGTCACTCTTTTGGCAGCTGGGAAGGATGCAGGACAAGGTGCAGTAGTGTTGGAGGTTGTTCCACCGCCACGCCTCCAAAATGCTACTACTGGTTGTGACACACCTCTCTCCTCCACCCCCTCCTCTTCTTCTTCCTCCATGGCCTCTTTCTGTGGTTTGTCCTATGAACCAGCGGTGCTCCGTAGCCGTTCAAGGGGCTACGCAAGTACGCAGGCAAAAAGATGCCATGCCGTGCTTGCGCTGGTGTGTTTGGGGGACAGAAGCCACACTGGGGCAGAGGTCCTGTCTGCTCTGCAGGGCCAGGCCGAGAGGTGGTTGACGCCACGCCAGCTTAAGCCAGGAATGGTGGTTTGCGACAATGGCACCAACCTCCTCTCCGCCCTTCGACAGGGACAACTGACCCATGTGCCCTGTGTGGCTCACGTCCTTAACCTGGTGGTGCAGCGGTTCTTGGGCAGGTACCCGGGCTTACAGGATGTCCTGAGGCAGGCCAGGAAAGTCTGTGTGCATTTCCGCAGATCTTATAATGCCAGTGCTCGCCTGGCTGAGCTGCAAAAGGAGTTGAACCTGCCCAAGAACCGCCTTATATGTGACATGCCCACCAGGTGGAACTCAACGTTGGCCATGCTGCAGCGGCTGCACACGCAGCAGAGGGCCATCAATGAGTACCTGTGCGACTACGGCACCAGGACAGGGTCAGGGGAGCTTGGTTTTTTTTCTCCACGCCAGTGGGGCATGATCAGGGATGCATGCACTGTCCTGGCACCATTTGAGGAGGCCACGAGGATGGTGAGCAGTGACAGTGCATGCATCAGTGACACTGTACCTCTTGTCCACCTGTTGGAGCTCACGCTGCGTGGAATAATGGACAGGGCACTTGAGGCAGAACAGAGGCAGGAAGAGGAGGACTTCCTTGCCTCTCAAGGCCCCCTTTACCCAGACAGTGTTCCTTCTGTCCCACCCATCGCACAGGAAGAGGAGGAGGAGGAGGAGGAGGAGGAGGATTGTGTCAGCATGGAGGTGGAGGCTGGCACTCAGCATCATCAGCAGCAGTCTTTTAGGGATGATTTACAGTCCCAAGAAACCAGTGGACTTGTACGTGGCTGGGAGGAGGTGACTGCGGATCATGTCGTCCTTAGTGACCCAGAGGACTCCGGAGCGAATGCCTCAGCAAACCTACGCTGCATGGCCTCCCTGATCCTGCAAAGTCTGCGGAAGGATCCTCGTATTCTTCGGATCAAGGAGAGGGACCATTACTGGCTGGCCACTCTCCTTGATCCACGGTACAAGGGTAAGGTTGCGGACCTTATGTTACCGTCGCAGAGGGAGCAGAGGATGAGACAACTCCGGGAGGCCTTGCAGAAAGGTCTGTGCAACGCGTTCCCAGAGACTGGGAGGTTACAAACTCCTGGTCCTGGACAACGAGTTGCTGAGGCTTCGGCCAGTCAAAGAAGGAGCGGTGGGGAAGGTGGCCGTCTGACCGATGCGTTCAGACAATTCTTTAGTCCGCAGCCCCAAAGTATGATCGGTTCCAGCAACCATCGCCAGCGTCTGATAAACATGGTGCAGGAATATCTAGGGGCAAGGTCAGACTTGGACACCTTCCCCACCGAAAATCCTCTGGCTTACTGGGTCTTGAGGATGGATCACTGGCCAGAGCTTGCACAGTATGCAATTGAGCTACTGGCCTGTCCTGCATCCAGCGTTCTTTCGGAACGCACATTCAGTGCTGCTGGAGGATTTGTCACGGATCACAGGGTGCGCCTGTCCACCGACTCGGTTGATCGACTGACTTTCATCAAGATGAACCAGTCTTGGATCACCACCAGCTACCACACACCTGATGCTGATATAACAGACTAATTGATTTTAACATGTCACATCCCTTCAAGACTGATGCTGATGCTGAGTGCCTGTGCTGTTATGTTGACTGGCTATCCTCCTCCTCCGAGTCCTCAATGATACGATTGATGATGATAGCTTGGAAGATCATTTTTGTTTATGGGTGCCACCACCAGTGGCTAAGGCCCAATTTTTCAGCCCCTGTTTTACAGGGGCGTGTAACTACAATTTTTTTAGCAATAATTTGCCATAGGGCTCATTGCTGTGCTCCAAGTACAGTATCTGTGAGGGGTTGGAGTGTTGTGGCACCAGTGCCTAAGGCCCAATTTTTCAGCCCCTGTTTAACAGGGGCGTGTCATTACAATTTTTGAAGCAATACTTTGCAACAGGGCTCATTGCTGTGCTCCAAGTACAGTATCTGTGAGGGGTTGTAGTGTTGTGCCACCAGTGCCTAAGGCCCAATTTTTCAGCCCCTGTTTAACAGGGGCGTGTCATTACAATTTTTGAAGCAATACTTTGCAACAGGGCTCATTGCTGTGCTCCAAGTACAGTATCTGTGAGGGGTTGTAGTGTTGTGCCACCAGTGCCTAAGGCCCAAATTTTCAGCCCCTGTTCAACAGGGGCATGCAATTACAATTCTTGATGTAATAATTCACAGCAGGGCCCATTGCTGCACCCACCAAGAGTAACTCTGAGGGCTTACAGTGTTGTGGCAACGCCACCACCACCACCACCACCACCACCACCACGAAAGGCCCAATTTTTCAGCCCCTGTTCAAAAGGGGCATGTAATTACAATTCTTGATCTAATAATTCACAGCAGGGCCCATTCCTGCACCCACCAAGAGTAACTCTGAGGGCTTACAGTGTTGTGGCAACACCACCACCACCACCACCACGAAAGGCCCAATTTTTCAGCCCCTGTTCAAAAGGGGCATGTAATTACAATTCTTGATCTAATAATTCACAGCAGGGCCCATTCCTGCACCCACCAAGAGTAACTCTGAGGGCTTACAGTGTTGTGGCAACACCACCACCACCACCACCACGAAAGGCCCAATTTTTCAGCCCCTGTTCAAAAGGGGCATGTAATTACAATTCTTGATCTAATAATTCACAGCAGGGCCCATTGCTGCACCCACCAAGAGTAACTCTGAGGGCTTACAGTGTTGTGGCAACGCCACCACCACCACCACCACGAAAGGCCCAATTTTTCAGCCCCTGTTCAAAAGGGGCATGTAATTACAATTCTTGATCTAATAATTCACAGCAGGGCCCATTGCTGCACCCACCAAGAGTAACTCTGAGGGCTTACAGTGTTGTGGCAACGCCACCACCACCACCACCACGAAAGGCCCAATTTTTCAGCCCCTGTTCAAAAGGGGCATGTAATTACAATTCTTGATCTAATAATTCACAGCAGGGCCCATTGCTGCACCCACCAAGAGTAACTCTGAGGGCTTACAGTGTTGTGGCAACGCCACCACCACCACCACCACGAAAGGCCCAATTTTTCAGCCCCTGTTCAAAAGGGGCATGTAATTACAATTCTTGATCTAATAATTCACAGCAGGGCCCATTGCTGCACCCACCAAGAGTAACTCTGAGGGCTTACAGTGTTGTGGCAACGCCACCACCACCACCACCACCACGAAAGGCCCAATTTTTCAGCCCCTGTTCAAAAGGGGCATGTAATTACAATTCTTGATCTAATAATTCACAGCAGGGCCCATTCCTGCACCCACCAAGAGTAAGTCTGAGGGCTTACAGTGTTGTGGCAACGCCACCACCACCACCACCACGAAAGGCCCAATTTTTCAGCCCCTGTTCAAAAGGGGCATGTAATTACAATTCTTGATCTAATAATTCACAGCAGGGCCCATTCCTGCACCCACCAAGAGTAACTCTGAGGGCTTACAGTGTTGTGGCAACACCACCACCACCACCACCACCACGAAAGGCCCAATTTTTCAGCCCCTGTTCAACAGGGGCATGCAATTACAATTCTTGATCTAATAATTCACAGCAGGGCCCATTGCTGCACCCACCAAGAGTAACTGTCAGGGCTTACAGTGTTGTGGCACCAGCACCAACATCAAAGCCCCAATTTTTACTACCACTGTTCAACAATTATATGTAATTAAAATTCCTGATATAATAGTTGACAGCAGGGCGTTCCAGCACCAACCAAGAGTAACTGTGAGTGCTTACAGTGTTGTGCCAACACCAACAACTAACGGGCCTATTTCTGCAGAGTATATACGGCAGGTCCCTACTTTCAAACATCCAACTTACAAACGACTCCTACTTGCAAACGCAAGAAGACAACAGGAAGTGAGAGGAAATCTACCACTAGGAAGGAAAATTCTCTCCTGTAAGAATAAATATGGGAGAAAGGTGTCTCCTCTGTACTGATGCTTTATCAGCAATCCTTGTTTCAAGAAAAACACCACATTTCAAAAACAGTTGTCATTGGGATGGAAAGTGAGGTGAAATGTTCTGAACAGGGGCACAGACAGCAAAACAAATGTTACAGGGGTGATAACCCTTACCTATGTTTTCCAAAAAGTTTAAAAATAGATTTTTGGGCTGGAGCTACACTTCAACAATGTACCTGTTCAAAATTACAAACAGATTCTACATAAGAACAAACCTACAGTCCCTGTCTTGTATGCACCGCCTGTATACGGCTGTTCAGAGTATATAGGGCCTTTTTTATTTTATGTGCGGGGTTCCCCTTAATATCCATACAAGACCCAAAGGGGCTGGTAATGGGCTGGGGTAGGGGGTCATGGGGTAGCTATGCCATTTTTCTTAAAGATTTTCATCCATATTACCGGGACCAGACATTACATTAAAGCCGCAAGCAGTTTTAAATGGCTTTTTTTTCCTTTAGAAGTGTCATTTTGTGCAGGGACAGTTCTAAACACGGGAAACACGTGGCACTTCACAGGCATACTTTAGACACCCCCCAGGTACGATATTTAAAGGAATATTTGAATTTTTTGTTTTCACTTTATGCATCATTAAAATGACTGCTCCCGAAAAACGACCGTTTTTAAAACTTCTTTTTGCATTGATACATGTCCCCTGGTGCAGAACCCGGGTTCCCAAACCCTTTTTAGGACAATAACATGCATAATAGTTGTTATAATTAGCACTTTAGAATTCGAACGTTCGCATCCATTGTATTTAATAGGGTTCTAATGTTCGTACGAACTTTCGGTCCGTTCGCGGGTTCTGGTGCGAACCGAACCCGGGGGTGTTCGGCTCATCACTACTAGAAAGTATAAGCTCTAAACATTTCCCCATTTGTAGAGAGAGAATGGCAGAGAAGCCAGTAGCTTTTGTAAAGGTGTGACCGTGCAGTGCGCATGAATGAACTGGAGATACTGGGTTCGACCAAGTTTGTCTAATGCCACTCACTGGGCCAAAACTTTGCAATGCCGTATGCCCAACGTGGGGCTCAAACCCACAACCCTGAGATTAAGAGTCTCATGCTCTACGGACTGAGCTAGCCGGGCTAGGATGCTTTCCCGTTCGTGGCCTCTTGCTGCCAACTGTCTCCAAACACTTTTTGTTAACTTTCGGCCTAATTGGTTTTGATCAACGAACGGGTATTCTCTCTGTGCAAAACGTGAAGCCGAGGTTTCCCACGTAACATCTGCCAAGGCCTTAGACCTTTCAGGCAGAGGCGGTATAGACCAATACCTCAAGCTAGAAGGACTAACGCAAAGTGCAAAGCGCTGGCTTTGCATGCAAGGAGTCACGTGCCACGCTTCTGGCCAGCGTACCCTTCGATAGCTCAGCTGGTAGAGCAGAGGACTGTAGCGTCAATAAAGTAATCCTTAGGTCGCTGGTTCGATTCCGGCTCGAAGGACGCCCTCTTTTACCCTGCCTCTCTCCCCTTTGACTAGAAGGCAATTGGGAAGCCTTTTAGGCGCCTTGCATTTAGATTTCATGTCTCCCTTGGGCCGGTGCCAAAGCCCTCAGCGTGCAGTCTCTGTGGCGCAATCGGTTAGCGCGTTCAGCTGTTAACCGAAAGGTTGGTGGTTCAACCCCACCCAGGGATGCTTATGTTTTCTCATTACCTTGGTGGGGCCCGAAGGCTCAGTTTGAAACCAAGCATGTCCTTTGGTTCTTTTCAGATGACTGGCAATTGAGCATCCAACAAGCGCTCCCTGGAGACCCTTCAAGTTATATTATCCCACCATTGTGGAATGCAGATAGTGCTGATGTACAAGCTTCTGTCCCACGGGGCAGACTATATTTCTCCAAACGTTCTGCTTCTCCCCAGTTTGTTTTCTTGACCTTGTGGATGTTTAACCAAAGACCCAGTCTGGGTAGCCGCCACAAGCATTCAAAGCACACCTGAGATGTCTGTAGGCTCTTTTTGATGTTACCACCTCAGCCCGATGTGGCAGAGTCCTAAGAACCCCCAGCTTGGGTTCCGTTGGCCGGGATATCTTAGGAGCTTTCTTCAAGGACCTGGATCGCTTGGGTCTTTTGTTAGGGCCGCTTTGCATGGCCAAAAAAGGATCCGAATGCGTTGGCCGGGAATCGAACCCGGGTCAACTGCTTGGAAGGCAGCTATGCTCACCACTATACCACCAACGCAAGGCTGCTTGTTGCCAGCGCTACTATCTCTATCCAATTAGCGTCACACATGGCGCTGCTGATTCAAACGACACCCCAGCGCAAGGCCGACGTGCTGCCATATGAATTGACCACTAGAAAGTATAAGCTCTAAACATTTCCCCATTTGTAGAGAGAGAATGGCAGAGAAGCCAGTAGCTTTTGTAAAGGTGTGACCGTGCAGTGCGCATGAATGAACTGGAGATACTGGGTTCGACCAAGTTTGTCTAATGCCACTCACTGGGCCAAAATTTTGCAATGCCATACGCCCAACGTGGGGCTCGAACCCACGAACCTGAGATTAAGAGTCTCATGCTCTACCGACTGAGCTAGCCGGGCTAGGATGCTTTCCCTTTCGTGGCCTCTTGCTGCCAACTGTCTCCAAACACTTTTTGTTAACTTTCGGCCTAATTGGTTTTGATCAACGAACGGGTATTCTCTCTGTGCAAAACGTGAAGCCGAGGTTTCCCACGTAACATCTGCCAAGGCCTTAGACCTTTCAGGCAGAGGCGGTATAGACCAATACCTCAAGCTAGAAGGACTAACGCAAAGTGCAAAGCGCTGGCTTTGCATGCAAGGAGTCACGTGCCACGCTTCTGGCCAGCGTACCCTTCGATAGCTCAGCTGGTAGAGCGGAGGACTGTAGCGTCAATAAAGTAATCCTTAGGTTGCTGGTTCGATTCCGGCTCAAAGGACGCCCTCTTTTACCCTGCCTCTCTCCCCTTTGACTAGAAGGCAATTGGGAAGACTTTTAGGCGCCTTGCATTTAGATTTCATGTCTCCCTCGGGCCGGTGCCCAAGCCCTCAGCGCGCAGTCTCTGTGGCGCAATCGGTTAGCGCGTTCGGCTGTTAACCAAAAGGTTGGTGGTTCAAGCCCACCCAGGGACGCTTACGTTTTCTCATTACCTTGGTGGGGCCCGAAGGCTCAGTTTGAAACCAAGCATGTCCTTTGGTTCTTTTCAGATGACTGGCAATTGAGCATCCAACAAGCGCTCCCTGGAGACCCTTCAAGTTATATTATCCCACCATTGTGGAATGCAGATAGTGCTGATGTACAAGCTTCTGTCCCACGGGGCAGACTATATTTCTCCAAACGTTCTGCTTCTCCCCAGTTTGTTTTCTTGACCTTGTGGATGTTTAACCAAAGACCCAGTCTGGGTAGCCGCCACAAGCATTCAAAGCACACCTGATATGTCTGTAGGCTCTTTTTGATGTTACCACCTCAGCCCGATGTGGCAGAGTCCTAAGAACCCCCAGCTTGGGTTCTTTACCTCTCGCATGCTAAGCGAGCGCTCTACCACTTGAGCTAATCCCCATGTGCTCAAGTTTCTTGTTGGCGCAATAGCTGATCCCTGCCCTCTTATGCGCTATGCGTAATAGATGCAGTTTTGCCAAAATCCACAACCTGCTCTGGCTGCTAGGCCCCAGGGAATCAGAGGAAGGTGGTTTCAAAAAACGGTCACGCCACCTAGTACGTTCTAGACAATAAACACCTTGTGCCTTGACGCATTCCACTGGACTTGAAATTGGGGGTGACAGGTATCTGGGGGGCTATCAACACAAAGGGGCCATAATTGCATTGACTGGGAATCGAACCCTGGCCTCCCGCATGGCACGTGAGAATTCTACCAATGAACCACCAATGCTCCGCGCCGGTGCATGGCCCACCACCCTCGCTCAGCTGGCCTAGGAGAGTCCAGCTTTTGCTCATGCTTGACTTGGAATTAGCTTGTCGAAATCAATGGAAACACTTCGTCATCTACATTGTTGTGACTTTGCCAGATGGACCCAATTCCCATGGGATCGGTAGCAAACTAGATCCACATTTTGTTGTTGATGGCTCTTAGCATCAAGAGCAGAGTGGCGCAGCGGAAGCGTGCTGGGCCCATAACCCAGAGGTCGATGGATCAAAACCATCCTTTGCTATGTTGGCTTTTACTATGCCAATCGATATTTAAATGCGGGGCCAAAGGGATTTCTTTCATGCACAAAGAGAACTTGAACCTGATTCTGGTGATTAAACGAGTCCAAAACCCTCAGCATAAGCATGGCGCTGGCAACTTCTTTGGCGCTAATGGAATATTGTCTCTTGGCCATGGAAGCCTGGCCGTGCTTTCTTTAACGGATTGCTTTTGTCCAATACTGCCTGCGGAACTTTGGCTGAAGCCACAGCTGCCACGAAAACGTGTCAACTGTGTTGACTAGAGGCAGGAAAGTTCCAAGCTTCGACAACAAACTCAAAAGCAAGGTGCCTCCCGAGAAACCAGGAAGGCTGCGTTTGGAGAATGCGGGCATCGACCCCGCTACCTCTCGCATGCTAAGCGAGCGCTCTACCACTTGAGCTAATCCCCCTTTGCTCAAGCTTCTTGTTGGCGCAATAGCTGATCCCTGACCTCTTATGCGCTATGCGTAATTGATGCAGTTTTGCCAAAATCCACAACCTGCTCTGGCTGCTAGGCCCCAGGGCATCAGAGGAAGGTGGTTTCAAAAAACGGTCATGCCACCTAGTACGTTCTAGACAATAAACACCTTGTGTCTTGACGCATTCCACTGGACTTGAAATTGGGGGTGACAGGTATCTGGGGGCTATCAACACAAAGGGGCCATAATTGCATTGGCTGGGAATCGAACCCGGCCTCCCGCGTGGCAGGCGAGAATTCTACCACTGAACCACCAATGCTCCGCACCGGTGCATGTCCCACCACCCTCGCTCAGCTGGCCTAGGAGAGTCCAGCTTTTGCTCACGCTTGACTTGGAATTAGCTTGTCGAAATCAATGGAAACACTTCGTCATCTACATTGTTGTGACTTTGCCAGATGGACCCAATTCCCATGGGATCGGTAGCAAACTAGATCCACATTTTGTCATTGATGGCTCTTAGCATCAAGAGCAGAGTGGTGCAGCGGAAGCGTGCTGGGCACATAACCCAGAGGTCAATGGATCGAAACCATCCTCTGCTATGTTGGCTTTTACTATGCCAATCGATATTTAAATGCGGGGCCAAAGGGATTTCTTTCATGCACAAAGAGAACTTGAACCTGATTCTGGTGATTAAACGAGTCCAAAACCCTCAGCATAAGCATGGCGCTGGCAACTTCTTTGGCGCTAATGGAATATTGTCTCTTGGCCATGGAAGCCTGGCCGTGCTTTCTTTAACGGATTGCTTTTGTCCAATACTGCCTGCGGAACTTTGGCTGAAGCCACAGCTGCCACGAAAACGTGTCAACCGTGTTGACTAGAGGCAGGAAAGTTCCAAGCTTCGACAACAAACTCAAAAGCAAGGTGCCTCCCGTGAAACCAGAAAGTCTGCGTTTGGAGAACGCGGGCATCGACCCCGCTACCTCTCGCATGCTAAGCGAGCGCTCTACCACTTGAGCTAATCCCCCCTTTCTCAAGCTTCTTGTTGGCGCAATAGCTGATCCCTGCCCTCTTATGCGCTATGCGTAATAGATGCAGTTTTGCCAAAATCCACAACCTGCTCTGGCTGCTAGGCCCCAGGGCATCAGAGGAAGGTGGTTTCAAAAAACGGTCACGCCACCTAGTACGTTCTAGACAATAAACACCTTGTGCCTTGACGCATTCCAATGGACTTGAAATTGGGGGTGACAGGTATCTGGGGGGCTATCAACACAAAGGGGCCATAATTGCATTGGCCGAGAATCGAACCCGGCCTCCCGCGTGGCAGGCGAGAATTCTACCACTGAACCACCAATGCTCCGCACCGGTGCATGTCCCACCACCCTCGCTCAGCTGGCCTAGGAGAGTCCAGCTTTTGCTCACGCTTGACTTGGAATTAGCTTGTCGAAATCAATGGAAACACTTCGTCATCTACATTGTTGTGACTTTGCCAGATGGACCCAATTCCCATGGGATCGGAAGCAAACTAGATCCACATTTTGTCGTTGATGGCTCTTAGCAGCAAGAGCAGAGTGGCGCAGCGGAAGCGTGCTGGGCCCATAACCCAGAGGTCGATGGATTGAAACCATCCTCTGCTATGTTGGCTTTTACTATGCCAATCGATATTTAAATGCAGGGCCAAAGGGATTTCTTTCATGCACAAAGAGAACTTGAACCTGATTCTGGTGATTAAACGAGTCCAAAACCCTCATTATAAGCATGGCGCTGACAACTTCTTTGGCGCTAATGGAATATTGTCTCTTGGCCATGGAAGCCTGGCCGTGCTTTCTTTAACGGATTGCTTTTGTCCAATACTGCCTGCGGAACTTTGGCTGAAGCCACAGCTGCCACGAAAACGTGTCAACCGTGTTGACTAGAGGCAGGAAAGTTCCAAGCTTCGACAACAAACTCAAAAGTAAGGTGCCTCCCGTGAAACCAGAAAGGCTGCGTTTGGAGAATGCGGGCATCGACCCCGCTACCTCTCGCATGCTAAGCAAGCGCTCTACCACTTGAGCTAATCCCCCTTTGCTCAAGCTTCTTGTTGGCGCAATAGCTGATCCCTGCCCTCTTATGCGCTATGCATAATAGATGCAGTTTTGCCAAAATCCACAACCTGCTCTGGCTGCTAGGCCCCAGGGCATCAGAGGAAGGTGGTTTCAAAAAACGGTCACGCCACCTAGTACGTTCTAGACAATAAACACCTTGTGCCTTGACGCATTCCACTGGACTTGAAATTGGGGGTGACAGGTATCTGGGGGGCTATCAACACAAAGGGGCCATAATTGCATTGGCCGGGAATCGAACCCGGCCTCCCGCGTGGCAGGCGAGAATTCTACCACTGAACCACCAATGCTCCGAACTGGTGCATGTCCCACCACCCTCGCTCAGCTGGCCTAGGAGAGTCCAGCTTTTGCTCACGTTTGACTTGGAATTAGCTTGTCGAAATCAATGGAAACACTTCGTCATCTACATTGTTGTGACTTTGCCAGATGGACCCAATTCCCATGGGATCGGTAGCAAACTAGATCCACATTTTGTCGTTGATGGCTCTTAGCATCAAGAGCAGAGTGGCGCAGCGGAAGCGTGCTGGGCCCATAACCCAGAGGTCAATGGATCGAAACCATCCTCTGCTATGTTGGCTTTTACTATGCCAATCGATATTTAAATGCGGGGCCAAAGGGATTTCTTTCATGCACAAAGAGAACTTGAACCTGATTCTGGTGATTAAACGAGTCCAAAACCCTCAGCATAAGCATGGCGCTGGCAACTTCTTTGGCGCTAATGGAATATTATAAAAAAAGATACTAAAATAGTCTGGCCCTCCTTCCTAGTATCACTCTGCGCTTGAGGATGATGTGCCGTAAGAATATAAACAATAGTAAAATATATGTAAATGAACAGCTGCTGCTTAAAATCAAATGTACATATAAAAAAACAGTCTTTTTTTAAAACTTTGTTTAAAAGTTCAGAATAAAACTGTAGCAGCGCTACGAACAAAAGTTCAAATGTGATCCTGTCTTAACGAAATGTTTTGTAGACCGATTAGGAAGTCTTTTGTGTCCTTCAGATAAGCTTGCGTAGTTACCACACTCCTCTGTAAAAACATATCCAGATATTGTCCCAACCTAGCTGTGATGGAATCTATGCTATTTACAATTGGTCTAGGAGGTGGATTTACTGAGTCCTTATGGATCTTTGGCAGTGTGTAAATGGTTGGTATTTTATTACTGATTGGTACCAAATATTGCCTTTCCTTTTCTGAAAGTACTCCTGACTTGGTGCCCATCTCCACTAGGGTAACAAGCTGATTCCTAAAAGCCTGTGTTGGGTCCTTCTCCAAAGCTTTATACGTGTTGACATCCGATAACATTTCCAGTATCTGTGCATGGTACATCTCTTTAGGCAGGATGACGACACCTCCTCCTTTATCAGCAGGCCTGATGATGATGTCTTTCCTTTTTTCCAGCGCTACGATGCCATCCTGAATGTGCTTTAATCTTATGTTCTTCTTGGGTTCTAGTTGGTGGAGGTCACGTATAATAAGGCCTTTAAATACTTCTACTTGATGATTGGGGTTATTGAGGGGGTTGAATAATGATTTATTTTTCAAACCACTATTGATGATGCCCTGAGAATTCACTGTAGTGGGCACCTTCTGTGTGGTTAATCCCACAAAATGCTTCTTAATGTTTAGTCTCCTAATGTATTTGTGCACATCTATATACACATTAAAATTGTTTAGTGGCTGTTTTAATCCACATTTAAGGCCCATATTTAAGATGTTTAGTTCCTTATGGGTCAAATCCACTGGGCTTAAATTAAATATACCGGTTATTGGTTGTTTCTCCTTCTTTTTTTGGATTTTCTTTCCGGCCCTGCATCCTCTAGTTCTGTGTTCCCTTGTTGAGCGTAATAGGTTTGCTCTCTGGGCCGTTGATACTGTGGATGGGGATCTCTCCACTCCCGCTCTCTCTGATGTGCCGGGGGGTATTGGGATTTTCCTCTGTGTGGGGGAAACCCTCTGCCCCTTCCCTGTCCCCCCCGTCCTCTCCCTAAAAAAGGGCGGGGTGGTTGATAGTTATTTTGTTGTTCTAAGGGGTAGAACCTATTCTGCGTTGGCATTTGGTATGGGGTGTGAGGACGGTTATATTGTTGTTGATTTTGTGCCTGGTTATTCTTACCACCTCCTCCTTTCGTTTTCACTTTTGTTGGTGGGATTGGAGTGGAGAAATTTGCTGGCGTGTCAAATAAGTTACTCCATACACAAATGCCTGTATATATTCTCATTGTGGTACGCAGATTTTGTAAGGGGGGAGCCAAGGGGTTTGTTTCTCAATAAATTGGTTTTACAATATTACCCTATGTGGAGATATTTCTTTACCCTTACATATACCTGAGTTACCGCATGAAGTTTATGGTGGAGAAGAAAAGGAAAATTTATCTGATTGTATCATTGCTGAAGGAGGAATGTTGATCTAGGCTTACATTTATCCTGTATCTGGTGAGTGCGCCCCCTGAAGGGGACTTTCAAAAATCCCCCCACGCGGTGTAATACACTACTGGTGAAAGGAGCAATAAGAATTGGATACAACTAGATTCACCATTCACTACTTCATCACCTAGATAAGCGATTATCATAGAAGACGCACATTTGAACTTTTGTTCGTAGCGCTGCTAATGGAATATTGTCTCTTGGCCATGGAAGCCTGGCCGTGCTTTCTTTAACGGATTGCTTTTGTCCAATACTGCCTGCGGAGCTTTGGCTGAAGCCACAGCTGCTACGAAAACGTGTCAACCGTGTTGACTAGAGGCAGGAAAGTTCCAAGCTTCGACAACAAACTCAAAAGCAAGGTGCCTCCCGTGAAACCAGAAAGGCTGCGTTTGGAGAATGCGGGCATCGATCCCGCTACCTCTCGCATGCTAAGCGAGCGCTCTACCACTTGAGCTAATCCCCATGTGCTCAAGCTTCTTGTTGGCGCAATAGCTGATCCCTGCCCTCTTATGCGCTATGCGTAATAGATGCAGTTTTGCCAAAATCCACAACCTGCTCTGGCTGCTAGGCCCCAAGGAATCAGAGGAAGGTGGTTTCAAAAAACGGTCACGCCACCTAGTACGTTCTAGACAATAAACACCTTGTGCCTTGACGCATTCCACTGGACTTGAAATTGGGGGTGACAGGTATCTGGGGGGCTATCAACACAAAGGGGCCATAATTGCATTGGCCGGAAATCGAACCCGGGCCTCCCGCGTGGCAGGCGAGAATTCTACCACTGAACCACCAATGCTCCGCACCGGTGCATGTTCCACCACCCTCGCTCAGCTGGCCTAGGAGAGTCCAGCTTTTGCTCACACTTGACTTGGAATTAGCTTGTCGAAATCAATGGAAACACTTCGTCATCTACATTGTTGTGACTTTGCCAGATGGACCCAATTCCCATGGGATCGGTAGCAAACTAGATCCACATTTTGTCGTTGATGGCTCTTAGCATCAAGAGCAGAGTGGCGCAGCGGAAGCGTGCTGGGCCCATAACCCAGAGGTCGATGGATTGAAACCATCCTCTGCTATGTTGGCTTTTACTATGCCAATCGATATTTAAATACGGGGCCAAAGGGATTTCTTTCATGCACAAAGAGAACTTGAACCTGATTCTGGTGATTAAACGAGTCCAAAACCCTCAGCATAAGCATGGCGCTGGCAACTTCTTTGGCGCTAATGGAATATTGTCTCTTGGCCATGGAAGCCTGGCCGTGCTTTCTTTAACAGATTGCTTTTGTCCAATACTGCCTGCGGAACTTTGGCTGAAGCCACAGCTGCCACGAAAACGTGTCAACCGTGTTGACTAGAGGCAGGAAAGTTCCAAGCTTCGACAACAAACTCAAAAGCAAGGTGCCTCCCGTGAAACCAGAAAGGCTGCGTTTGGAGAATGCGGGCATCGACCCGCCTACCTCTCGCATGCTAAGCGAGCGTTCTACCACTTGAGCTAATCCCCCTTTGCTCAAGCTTCTTGTTGATCCCTGCCCTCTTATGCGCTATGCGTAATAGATGCAGTTTTGCCAAAATCCACAACCTGCTCTGGCTGCTAGGCCCCAGGGCATCAGAGGAAGGTGGTTTCAAAAAACGGTCACGCCACCTAGTATGTTCTAGACAATAAACACCTTGTGCCTTGACGCATTCCACTGGACTTGAAATTGGGGGTGACAGGTATCTGGGGGGCTATCAACACAAAGGGGCCATAATTGCATTGGCCGGGAATCGAAACCGGGCCTCCCGCGTGGCAGGCGAGAATTCTACCAAAAAAACACCAATGCTCCGCGCCGGTGCATGTCCCACCACCCTCACTCAGCTGGCCTAGGAGAGTCCAGCTTTTGATCACGCTTGACTTGGAATTAGCTTGTCGAAATCAATGGAAACACTTCGTCATCTACATTGTTGTGACTTTGCCAGATGGACCCAATTCCCATGGGATCGGTAGCAAACTAGATCCACATTTTGTCGTTGATGGCTCTTAGCATCAAGAGCAGAGTGGTGGAGCGGAAGCGTGCTGGGCCCATAACCCAGAGGTTGATGGAGCGAAACCATCCTCTGCTGTGTTGGCTTTTACTATGCCAATCGATATTTAAATGCGGGGCCAAAGGGATTTCTTTCAGGCACAAAGAGAACTTGAACCTGATTCTGGTGATTAAACGAGTCCAAAACCCTCAGCATAAGCATGGCGCTGGCAACTTCTTTGGCGCTAATGGAATATTGTCTCTTGGCCATGGAAGCCTGGCCGTGCTTTCTTTAACGGATTGCTTTTGTCCAATACTGCCTGCGGAACTTTGGCTGAAGCCACAGCTGCCACGAAAATGTGTCAACCGTGTTGACTAGAGGCAGGAAAGTTCCAAGCTTCGACAACAAACTCAAAAGCAAGGTGCCTCCCGTGAAACCAGCAAGGCTGTGTTTGGAGAATGCGGGCATCGATCCCGCTACCTCTCACTTGCTAAGCGAGCGCTCTACCACTTGAGCTAATCCCCCTTTGCTCAAGCTTCTTGTTGGCGCAATAGCTGATCCCTGCCCTCTTATGCGCTATGCGTAATAGATGCAGTTTTGCCAAAATCCACAACCTGCTCTGGCTGCTAGGCCCCAGGGCATCAGAGGAAGGTGGTTTCAAAAAACGGTCACGCCACCTAGTACGTTCTAGACAATAAACACATTGTGCCTTGACGCATTCCACTGGACTTGAAATTGGGGGTGACAGGTATCTGGGGGGCTATCAACACAAAGAGGCCATAATTGCATTGGCCGGGAATCGAACCGTGGCAGGTGAGAATTCTACCACTGAACCAACAATACTCAGGTTGAAACGAAGCATGTCCTTTGGTTCTTTTCAGATGACTGGCAATTGAGCATCCAACAAGCGCTCCCTGGAGACCCTTCAAGTTATATTATCCCACCATTGTGGAATGCAGATAGTGCTGATGTACAAGCTTCTGTCCCACGGGGCAGACTATATTTCTCCAAACGTTCTGCTTCTCCCCAGTTTGTTTTCTTGACCTTGTGGATGTTTAACCAAAGACCCAGTCTGGGTAGCCGCCACAAGCATTCAAAGCACACCTGAGATGTCAGTAGGCTCTTTTTGATGTTACCACCTCAGCCCGATGTAGCAGAGTCCTAAGAACCTCCAGCTTGGGTTCCGTTGGCCGGGATATCGAAAATGAAAAGGCATCTCCCTGTCGGGGGATCGAACCCCCGGTCTCGCCTGCGACAGGAAAGCAGTAGAAATGCATGGCCAGTCTCAAAGGAAGGTCCCACCGAGATTTGAACTCGGATCTCTGGATTCAGAGTTCAGAGTGCTTTCCTGTCGCCTCCGAACTGGTGCATGTCCCACCACCCTCGCTCAGCTGGCCTAGGAGAGTCCAGCTTTTGCTCACGTTTGACTTGGAATTAGCTTGTCGAAATCAATGGAAACACTTCGTCATCTACATTGTTGTGACTTTGCCAGATGGACCCAATTCCCATGGGATCGGTAGCAAACTAGATCCACATTTTGTCGTTGATGGCTCTTAGCATCAAGAGCAGAGTGGCGCAGCGGAAGCGTGCTGGGCCCATAACCCAGAGGTCAATGGATCGAAACCATCCTCTGCTATGTTGGCTTTTACTATGCCAATCGATATTTAAATGCGGGGCCAAAGGGATTTCTTTCATGCACAAAGAGAACTTGAACCTGATTCTGGTGATTAAACGAGTCCAAAACCCTCAGCATAAGCATGGCGCTGGCAACTTCTTTGGCGCTAATGGAATATTATAAAAAAAGATACTAAAATAGTCTGGCCCTCCTTCCTAGTATCACTCTGCGCTTGAGGATGATGTGCCGTAAGAATATAAACAATAGTAAAATATATGTAAATGAACAGCTGCTGCTTAAAATCAAATGTACATATAAAAAAACAGTCTTTTTTTAAAACTTTGTTTAAAAGT
This sequence comes from Rana muscosa, assembly GCA_029206835.1. Classification (NCBI taxonomy): domain Eukaryota; kingdom Metazoa; phylum Chordata; class Amphibia; order Anura; family Ranidae; genus Rana; species Rana muscosa. The sequence continues at coordinate 1,442,520 of JARGYO010000367.1, forward strand.
TCAGAATAAAACTGTAGCAGCGCTACGAACAAAAGTTCAAATGTGATCCTGTCTTAACGAAATGTTTTGTAGACCGATTAGGAAGTCTTTTGTGTCCTTCAGATAAGCTTGCGTAGTTACCACACTCCTCTGTAAAAACATATCCAGATATTGTCCCAACCTAGCTGTGATGGAATCTATGCTATTTACAATTGGTCTAGGAGGTGGATTTACTGAGTCCTTATGGATCTTTGGCAGTGTGTAAATGGTTGGTATTTTATTACTGATTGGTACCAAATATTGCCTTTCCTTTTCTGAAAGTACTCCTGACTTGGTGCCCATCTCCACTAGGGTAACAAGCTGATTCCTAAAAGCCTGTGTTGGGTCCTTCTCCAAAGCTTTATACGTGTTGACATCCGATAACATTTCCAGTATCTGTGCATGGTACATCTCTTTAGGCAGGATGACGACACCTCCTCCTTTATCAGCAGGCCTGATGATGATGTCTTTCCTTTTTTCCAGCGCTACGATGCCATCCTGAATGTGCTTTAATCTTATGTTCTTCTTGGGTTCTAGTTGGTGGAGGTCACGTATAATAAGGCCTTTAAATACTTCTACTTGATGATTGGGGTTATTGAGGGGGTTGAATAATGATTTATTTTTCAAACCACTATTGATGATGCCCTGAGAATTCACTGTAGTGGGCACCTTCTGTGTGGTTAATCCCACAAAATGCTTCTTAATGTTTAGTCTCCTAATGTATTTGTGCACATCTATATACACATTAAAATTGTTTAGTGGCTGTTTTAATCCACATTTAAGGCCCATATTTAAGATGTTTAGTTCCTTATGGGTCAAATCCACTGGGCTTAAATTAAATATACCGGTTATTGGTTGTTTCTCCTTCTTTTTTTGGATTTTCTTTCCGGCCCTGCATCCTCTAGTTCTGTGTTCCCTTGTTGAGCGTAATAGGTTTGCTCTCTGGGCCGTTGATACTGTGGATGGGGATCTCTCCACTCCCGCTCTCTCTGATGTGCCGGGGGGTATTGGGATTTTCCTCTGTGTGGGGGAAACCCTCTGCCCCTTCCCTGTCCCCCCCGTCCTCTCCCTAAAAAAGGGCGGGGTGGTTGATAGTTATTTTGTTGTTCTAAGGGGTAGAACCTATTCTGCGTTGGCATTTGGTATGGGGTGTGAGGACGGTTATATTGTTGTTGATTTTGTGCCTGGTTATTCTTACCACCTCCTCCTTTCGTTTTCACTTTTGTTGGTGGGATTGGAGTGGAGAAATTTGCTGGCGTGTCAAATAAGTTACTCCATACACAAATGCCTGTATATATTCTCATTGTGGTACGCAGATTTTGTAAGGGGGGAGCCAAGGGGTTTGTTTCTCAATAAATTGGTTTTACAATATTACCCTATGTGGAGATATTTCTTTACCCTTACATATACCTGAGTTACCGCATGAAGTTTATGGTGGAGAAGAAAAGGAAAATTTATCTGATTGTATCATTGCTGAAGGAGGAATGTTGATCTAGGCTTACATTTATCCTGTATCTGGTGAGTGCGCCCCCTGAAGGGGACTTTCAAAAATCCCCCCACGCGGTGTAATACACTACTGGTGAAAGGAGCAATAAGAATTGGATACAACTAGATTCACCATTCACTACTTCATCACCTAGATAAGCGATTATCATAGAAGACGCACATTTGAACTTTTGTTCGTAGCGCTGCTAATGGAATATTGTCTCTTGGCCATGGAAGCCTGGCCGTGCTTTCTTTAACGGATTGCTTTTGTCCAATACTGCCTGCGGAGCTTTGGCTGAAGCCACAGCTGCTACGAAAACGTGTCAACCGTGTTGACTAGAGGCAGGAAAGTTCCAAGCTTCGACAACAAACTCAAAAGCAAGGTGCCTCCCGTGAAACCAGAAAGGCTGCGTTTGGAGAATGCGGGCATCGATCCCGCTACCTCTCGCATGCTAAGCGAGCGCTCTACCACTTGAGCTAATCCCCATGTGCTCAAGCTTCTTGTTGGCGCAATAGCTGATCCCTGCCCTCTTATGCGCTATGCGTAATAGATGCAGTTTTGCCAAAATCCACAACCTGCTCTGGCTGCTAGGCCCCAAGGAATCAGAGGAAGGTGGTTTCAAAAAACGGTCACGCCACCTAGTACGTTCTAGACAATAAACACCTTGTGCCTTGACGCATTCCACTGGACTTGAAATTGGGGGTGACAGGTATCTGGGGGGCTATCAACACAAAGGGGCCATAATTGCATTGGCCGGAAATCGAACCCGGGCCTCCCGCGTGGCAGGCGAGAATTCTACCACTGAACCACCAATGCTCCGCACCGGTGCATGTTCCACCACCCTCGCTCAGCTGGCCTAGGAGAGTCCAGCTTTTGCTCACACTTGACTTGGAATTAGCTTGTCGAAATCAATGGAAACACTTCGTCATCTACATTGTTGTGACTTTGCCAGATGGACCCAATTCCCATGGGATCGGTAGCAAACTAGATCCACATTTTGTCGTTGATGGCTCTTAGCATCAAGAGCAGAGTGGCGCAGCGGAAGCGTGCTGGGCCCATAACCCAGAGGTCGATGGATTGAAACCATCCTCTGCTATGTTGGCTTTTACTATGCCAATCGATATTTAAATACGGGGCCAAAGGGATTTCTTTCATGCACAAAGAGAACTTGAACCTGATTCTGGTGATTAAACGAGTCCAAAACCCTCAGCATAAGCATGGCGCTGGCAACTTCTTTGGCGCTAATGGAATATTGTCTCTTGGCCATGGAAGCCTGGCCGTGCTTTCTTTAACAGATTGCTTTTGTCCAATACTGCCTGCGGAACTTTGGCTGAAGCCACAGCTGCCACGAAAACGTGTCAACCGTGTTGACTAGAGGCAGGAAAGTTCCAAGCTTCGACAACAAACTCAAAAGCAAGGTGCCTCCCGTGAAACCAGAAAGGCTGCGTTTGGAGAATGCGGGCATCGACCCGCCTACCTCTCGCATGCTAAGCGAGCGTTCTACCACTTGAGCTAATCCCCCTTTGCTCGAGCTTCTTGTTGATCCCTGCCCTCTTATGCGCTATGCGTAATAGATGCAGTTTTGCCAAAATCCACAACCTGCTCTGGCTGCTAGGCCCCAGGGCATCAGAGGAAGGTGGTTTCAAAAAACGGTCACGCCACCTAGTATGTTCTAGACAATAAACACCTTGTGCCTTGACGCATTCCACTGGACTTGAAATTGGGGGTGACAGGTATCTGGGGGGCTATCAACACAAAGGGGCCATAATTGCATTGGCCGGGAATCGAAACCGGGCCTCCCGCGTGGCAGGCGAGAATTCTACCAAAAAAACACCAATGCTCCGCGCCGGTGCATGTCCCACCACCCTCACTCAGCTGGCCTAGGAGAGTCCAGCTTTTGATCACGCTTGACTTGGAATTAGCTTGTCGAAATCAATGGAAACACTTCGTCATCTACATTGTTGTGACTTTGCCAGATGGACCCAATTCCCATGGGATCGGTAGCAAACTAGATCCACATTTTGTCGTTGATGGCTCTTAGCATCAAGAGCAGAGTGGTGGAGCGGAAGCGTGCTGGGCCCATAACCCAGAGGTTGATGGAGCGAAACCATCCTCTGCTGTGTTGGCTTTTACTATGCCAATCGATATTTAAATGCGGGGCCAAAGGGATTTCTTTCAGGCACAAAGAGAACTTGAACCTGATTCTGGTGATTAAACGAGTCCAAAACCCTCAGCATAAGCATGGCGCTGGCAACTTCTTTGGCGCTAATGGAATATTGTCTCTTGGCCATGGAAGCCTGGCCGTGCTTTCTTTAACGGATTGCTTTTGTCCAATACTGCCTGCGGAACTTTGGCTGAAGCCACAGCTGCCACGAAAATGTGTCAACCGTGTTGACTAGAGGCAGGAAAGTTCCAAGCTTCGACAACAAACTCAAAAGCAAGGTGCCTCCCGTGAAACCAGCAAGGCTGTGTTTGGAGAATGCGGGCATCGATCCCGCTACCTCTCACTTGCTAAGCGAGCGCTCTACCACTTGAGCTAATCCCCCTTTGCTCAAGCTTCTTGTTGGCGCAATAGCTGATCCCTGCCCTCTTATGCGCTATGCGTAATAGATGCAGTTTTGCCAAAATCCACAACCTGCTCTGGCTGCTAGGCCCCAGGGCATCAGAGGAAGGTGGTTTCAAAAAACGGTCACGCCACCTAGTACGTTCTAGACAATAAACACATTGTGCCTTGACGCATTCCACTGGACTTGAAATTGGGGGTGACAGGTATCTGGGGGGCTATCAACACAAAGAGGCCATAATTGCATTGGCCGGGAATCGAACCGTGGCAGGTGAGAATTCTACCACTGAACCAACAATACTCAGGTTGAAACGAAGCATGTCCTTTGGTTCTTTTCAGATGACTGGCAATTGAGCATCCAACAAGCGCTCCCTGGAGACCCTTCAAGTTATATTATCCCACCATTGTGGAATGCAGATAGTGCTGATGTACAAGCTTCTGTCCCACGGGGCAGACTATATTTCTCCAAACGTTCTGCTTCTCCCCAGTTTGTTTTCTTGACCTTGTGGATGTTTAACCAAAGACCCAGTCTGGGTAGCCGCCACAAGCATTCAAAGCACACCTGAGATGTCAGTAGGCTCTTTTTGATGTTACCACCTCAGCCCGATGTAGCAGAGTCCTAAGAACCTCCAGCTTGGGTTCCGTTGGCCGGGATATCGAAAATGAAAAGGCATCTCCCTGTCGGGGGATCGAACCCCCGGTCTCGCCTGCGACAGGAAAGCAGTAGAAATGCATGGCCAGTCTCAAAGGAAGGTCCCACCGAGATTTGAACTCGGATCTCTGGATTCAGAGTTCAGAGTGCTTTCCTGTCGCCTGCGACAGGAAAGCAGTAGAAATGCATGGCCAGTCTCAAAGGAAGGTCCCACTAAGATTTGAACTCGGATCGCTGGATTCAGAGTCCAGAGTGCTAACCATTACACCATGGAACCTCTGGTGCAGTGGTGGTCTCTGTACTCAGATATCCACAACTTCTCTGAAGTAGAAAATTTGACCCTGGACAGAAAACCTTTAGACTTGGCGTTGGTCAGGGTCGCCATAAGACTCTTTTCTAGAATCCCCATGTTGTGCAAATCTGACCAAAAAAAGGCCCCTCTTGGAAGACCATTGAGTTGAGGACTTGAGTCAAGCTTAGCCGATGAAGTGTGTCTGTACGTGGGTAGAAAAGGAAAGAGCATCTCCCCGTTGGGGAATTGAACCCGGTCGCCCGCGTTACAGGTGGGGATACTGACCACTATACTAACGAGGAACACATGGCAGCCCTGGCCACCGCCGCTTCCTTGGCCTTTGCGTGGCTGAGCGTAGCGGGTGAAGTGAGTCAGGTTCGTACATGGGTAGAAAAGGAAAATGCATCTCTCCGTCGGGGAATCGAACCCTGGTCTCCCGCGTGACAGGCGGGGATTCTCTCCACTATACTAACGAGGACCACTTGGTAAGCAGTGCTATCTGCTATCGTCGCCTTGCTTGAGTTAAGCGAAGCCGGTGAAGTGTGTCGAAAATGAAAAGGCGTCTCCCTGTCGGGGGATCGAACCCCCGGTCTCGCCTGCGACAGGAAAGCAGTAGAAATGCATGGCCAGTCTCAAAGGAAGGTCCCACCGAGATTTGAACTCAGATCGCTGGATCCAGAGTCCAGAGTGCTTTCCTGTCGCCTGCGACAGGAAAGCAGTAGAAATGCATGGCCAGTCTCAAAGGAAGGTCCCACCGAGATTTGAACTCAGATCGCTGGATTCAGAGTCCAGAGTGCTAACCATTACACCATGGAACCTCTGGTTTAGTGGTGGTCTCTGTACTCAGATATCCACAACTTCTCTGAAGTAGAAAATTTGACCCTGGACAGAAAACCTTTAGACTTGGCGTTGGTCAGGGTCGCCATAAGACTCTTTTCTAGAATCCCCATGTTGTGCAAATCTGACCAAAAAAAGGCCCCTCTTGGAAGACCATTGAGTTGAGGACTTGAGTCAAGCTTAGCCGATGAAGTGTGTCGGTACGTGGGTAGAAAAGGAAAGAGCATCTCCCTGTTGGGGAATTGAACCCGGTCGCCAGCGTGACAGGTGGGGATACTCACCACTATACTAACGAGGAAAACATGGCAGCCCTGGCCACCGCCGCTTCCTTGGCCTTTGCGTGGCTGAGCGTAGCGGGTGAAGTGAGTCAGGTTCGTACATGGGTAGAAAAGGAAAATGCATCTCCCCGTCGGGGAAGCGAACCCTGGTCTCCCGCTTGACAGGCGGGGATACTCTCCACTATACTAACGAGGACCACTTGGTGAGCAGTGCTATCCGCTATCGTCTCCTTGCTTGAGTTAAGCGAAGCCGGTGAAGTGTGTCGAAAATGGAAAGGCGTCTCCTTGTCGGGGGATCGAACCCCCGGTCTCGCCTGCGACAGGAAAGCAGTAGAAATGCATGGCCAGTCTCAAAGGAAGGTCCCACCGAGATTTGAACTCGGATCGCTGGATTCAGAGTCCAGAGTGCTTTCCTGTCGCCTGCGACAGGAAAGCAGTAGAAATGCATGGCCAGTCTCAAAGGAAGGTCCTACCGAGATTTGAACTCGGATCGCTGGATTCAGAGTCCAGAGTGCTAACCATTACACCATGGAACCTCTGGTGGAGTGGTAGTCTCTGTACTCAGATATCCACAACTTCTCTGAAGTAGAAAATTTGACCCTGGACAGAAAACCTTTAGACTTGGCGTTGGTCAGGGTCGCCATAAGACTCTTTTCTAGAATCCCCATGTTGTGCAAATCTGACCAAAAAAAGGCCCCTCTTGGAAGACCATTGAGTTGAGGACTTGAGTCGAGCTTAGCCGATGAAGTGTGTCGGTACGTGGGTAGAAAAGGAAAGAGCATCTCCCCGTCGGGGAATTGAACCCCGGTCTCCCACGTGACAGGCGGGGATACTCACCACTATACTAATGAGGAACACATGGCAGCCCTGGCCACCGCCGCTTCCTTGGCCTTTGTGTGGCTGAGCATAGCGGGTGAAGTGAGTCAGGTTCGTACATGGGTAGAAAAGGAAAATGCATCTCCCCATCGGGGAATCGAACCCCGGTCTCCCGCGTGACAGGCGGAGATACTCTCCACTATACTAACGAGGACCACTTGGTGAGTAGTGCTATCCGCTATCGTCGCCTTGCTTGAGTTAAGCGAAGCCGGTGAAGTGTGTCGAAAATGAAAAGGCGTCTCCCTGTCGGGGGATCGAACCCCCGGTCTCGCCTGTGACAGGAAAGCAGTAGAAATGCATGGCCAGTCTCAAAGGAAGGTCCCACCGAGATTTGAACTCAGATCGCTGGATTCAGAGTCCAGAGTGCTTTCCTGTCTCCTGCGACAGGAAAGCAGTAGAAATGCATGGCCAGTATCAAAGGAAGGTCCCAACGAGATTTTAACTCGGATCGCTGGATTCAGAGTCCAGAGTGCTAACCATTACACCATGGAACCTCTGGTGCAGTGGTGGTCTCTGTACTCAGATATCCACAACTTCTCTGAAGTAGAAAATTTGACCCTGGACAGAAAACCTTTAGACTTGGCGTTGGTCAGAGTCGCCATAAGACTCTTTTCTAGAATCCCCATGTTGTGCAAATCTGACCCAAAAAAGGCCCCTCTTGGAAGACCATTGAGTTGAGGACTTGAGTCGAGCTTAGCCGATGAAGTGTGTCGGTACGTGGGTAGAAAAGGAAAGAGCATCTCCCCGTCGGGGAATTGAACCCCGGTCTCCCACGTGACAGGCGGGGATACTCACCACTATACTAATGAGGAACACATGGCAGCCCTGGCCACCGCCGCTTCCTTGGCCTTTGCGTGGCTGAGCGTAGCGGGTGAAGTGAGTCAGGTTCGTACATGGGTAGAAAAGGAAAATGCATCTCCCCGTCGGGGAATCGAACCCCGGTCTACCGCGTGACAGGCGGGATACTCTCCACTATACTAACGAGGACCACTTCGTGAGCAGTGCTATCCGCTATCTTCGCCTTGCTTGAGTTAAGCGAAGCCGGTGAAGTGTGTCGAAAATGAAAAGGCGTCTCCCTGTCGGGGGATAGAACCCCTGGTCTCGCCTGCGATAGGAAAGCAGTTGAAATGCATAGCCAGTCTCAAAGGAAGGTCCCACCGAGATTTGAACTCTGATCTCTGGATTCAGAGTCCAGAGTGCTTACCTGTCGCCTGCGACAGGAAAGCAGTAGAAATGCATGGCCAGTCTCAAAGGAAGGTCCCACCGAGATTTGAACTCGGATCGCTGGATTCAGAGTCCAGAGTGCTAACCATTACACCATGGAACCTCTGGTGCAGTGGTGGTCTCTGTACTCAGATATCCACAACTTCTCTGAAGTAGAAAATTTGACCCTGGACAGAAAACCTTTAGACTTGGCGTTGGTCAGGGTCGCCATAAGACTCTTTTCTAGAATCCCCATGTTGTGCAAATCTGACCAAAAAAAGGCCCCTCTTGGAAGACCATTGAGTTGAGGACTTGAGTCGAGCTTAGCCGAGCTTAGTCGGTACGTGGGTAGAAAAGGAAAGAGCATCTCCCCGTTGGGGAATTGAACCCCGGTCTCCCGCGTGACAGGCGGGGATACTCACCACTATACTAACGAGGAACACATGGCAGCCCTGGCCACCGCCGCTTCCTTGGCCTTTGCGTGGCTGAGCGTAGCGGGTGAAGTGAGGCAGGTTCGTACATGGATAGAAAAGGAAAATGCATCTCTCCGTCGGGGAATCGAACCCCGGTCTCCCGCGTGACAGGCGGGGATACTCTCCACTATACTAACGAGGACCACTTGGTGAGCAGTGCTATCCGCTATCGTCGCCTTGCTTGAGTTAAGCGAAGCCGGTGAAGTGTCGAAAATGAAAAGGCGTCTCCCTGTCGGGGGATCGAACCCCCGGTCTCGCCTGCGACAGGAAAGCAGTAGAAATGCATGGCCAGTCTCAATGGAAGGTCCCACCGAGAGTTTGAACTTGGTTTGCTGGATTCAGAGTCCAGAGTGCTTTCCTGTCGCCTGTGACCGGAAAGCAGTAAAAATGCATGGCCAGTCTCAAAGGAAGGTCCCACCGAGATTTGAACTCGGATCGCTGGATTCAGAGTCCAGAGTGCTAACCATTACACCATGGAACCTCTGGTGCAGTGCTGGTCTCTGTACTCAGATATCCACAACTTCTCTGAAGTAGAAAATTTGACCCTGGACAGAAAACCTTTAGACTTGGCATTGGTCAGGGTCGCCATAAGACTCTTTTCTAGAATCCCCATGTTGTGCAAATCTGACCAAAAAAAGGCCCCTCTTGGAAGACCATTGAGTTGAGGACTTGAGTCGAGCTTAGCCGATGAAGTGTGTCGGTACGTGGGTAGAAAAGGAAACAGCATCTCCCCGTCGGAGAATTGAACTCCGGTCTCCCGCGTGACAGGCGGGGATACTCACCACTATACGAACGAGGAACACATGGCAGCCCTGGCCACCGCCGCTTCCTTGGCCTTTGCGTGGCTGAGCGTAGCGGGTGAAGTGAGTCAGGTTCGTACATGGGTAGAAAAGGAAAATGCATCTCCCCGTCGGGAATCGAACCCCGGTCTCCCGCGTGACAGGCGGGGATACTCTCCACTATACTAACGAAGACCACTTGGTGAACAGTGCTATCCGCTATCGTCGCCTTGCTTGATTTGAGCGAAGCCGGTGAAGTGTGTCGAAAATGAAAATGTGTCTCCCTGTCGGGGGATCGAACCCCCGGTCTCGCCTGCGACAGGAAAGCAGTAGAAATGCATGGCCAGTCTCAAAGGAAGGTCCCACCGAGATTTGAACTCGGATTGCTGGATTCAGAGTCCAGAGTGCTTTCCTGTCGCCTGCGACAGGAAAGCAGTAGAAATGCATGGCCAGTCTCAAAGGAAGATCCCACCGAGATTTGAACTCGGATCGCTGGATTCAGAGTCCAGAGTGCTAACCATTACACCATGGAACCTCTGGTGCAGTGGTGGTCTCTGTACTCAGATATCCACAACTTCTCTGAAGTAGAAAATTTGACCCTGGACAGAAAACCTTTAGACTTGGCGTTGGTCAGGGTCGCCATAAGACTCTTTTCTAGAATCCCCATGTTGTGCAAATCTGACCAAAAAAAGGCCCCTCTTGGAAGACCATTGAGTTGAGGACTTGAGTCGAGCTTAGCCGATGAAGTGTGTCGGTACGTGGGTAGAAAAGGAAAGAGCATCTCCCCGTCGGGGAATTGAACCCCGGTCTCCCGCGTGACAGGCAGGGATACTCACCACTATACTAACGAGGAACACACGGCAGCCCTGGCCACCGCCGCTTCCTTGGCCTTTGTGTGGCTGAGCGTAGCGGGTGAAGTGAGTCAGGTTCGTACATGGGTAGAAAAGGAAAATTCATCTCCCCGTCGGGGAATCGAACCCCGGTCTCCCGCGTGACAGGCGGGGACACTCGCCACTATACTAACGAGGACCACTTGTTGAGCAGAGCTATCCGCTATCGTCGCCTTGCTTGAGTTAAGCGAAGCCGGTGAAGTGTGTCGAAAATGAAAAGGCGTCTCCCTGTCGGGGGATCGAACCCCCGGTCTCGCCTGCGACAGGAAAGCAGTAAAAATGCATGGCCAGTCTCAAAGGAAGGTCCCACCGAGAGTTTGAACTCGGATCGCTGGATTCAGAGTCCAGAATGCTTTCCTGTCGCCTGCGACAGGAAAGCAGTAGAAATGCATGGCCAGTCTCAAAGGAAGATCCCACCGAGATTTGAACTCGGATCGCTGGATTCAGAGTCCAGAGTGCTAACCATTACACCATAGAACCTCTGGTGCAGTGCTGGTCTCTGTACTCAGATATCCACAACTTCTCTGAAGTAGAAAATTTGACCCTGGACAGAAAACCTTTAGACTTGGCGTTGGTCAGGGTCGCCATAAGACTCTTTTCTAGAATCCCCATGTTGTGCAAATCTGACCAAAAAAAGGCCCCTCTTGGAAGACCATTGAGTTGAGGACTTGAGTCGAGCTTAGCCGATGAAGTGTGTCGGTACGTGGGTAGAAAAGGAAAGAGCATCTCCCCGTCGGGGAATTGAACCCCGGTCTCCCGCGTGACAGGCAGGGATACTCACCACTATACTAACGAGGAACACACGGCAGCCCTGGCCACCGCCGCTTCCTTGGCCTTTGTGTGGCTGAGCGTAGCGGGTGAAGTGAGTCAGGTTCGTACATGGGTAGAAAAGGAAAATGCATCTCCCCGTCGGGGAATCGAACCCCGGTCTCCCGCGTGACAGGCGGGGACACTCGCCACTATACTAACGAGGACCACTTGTTGAGCAGAGCTATCCGCTATCGTCGCCTTGCTTGAGTTAAGCGAAGCCGGTGAAGTGTGTCGAAAATGAAAAGGCGTCTCCCTGTCGGGGGATCGAACCCCCGGTCTCGCCTGCGACAGGAAAGCAGTAAAAATGCATGGCCAGTCTCAAAGGAAGGTCCCACCGAGAGTTTGAACTCGGATCGCTGGATTCAGAGTCCAGAATGCTTTCCTGTCGCCTGCGACAGGAAAGCAGTAGAAATGCATGGCCAGTCTCAAAGGAAGATCCCACCGAGATTTGAACTCGGATCGCTGGATTCAGAGTCCAGAGTGCTAACCATTACACCATGGAACCTCTGGTGCAGTGCTGGTCTCTGTACTCAGATATCCACAACTTCACTGAAGTAGAAAATTTGACCCTGGACAGAAAACCTTTAGACTTGGCGTTGGTCAGGGTCGCCATAAGACTCTTTTCTAGAATCCCCATGTTGTGCAAATCTGACCAAAAAAAGGCCCCTCTTGGAAGACCATTGAGTTGAGGACTTGAGTCGAGCTTAGCCGATGAAGTGTGTCGGTACGTGGGTAGAAAAGGAAAGAGCATCTCCCCGTCGGGGAATTGAACCCCGGTCTCCCGCGTGACAGGCAGGGATACTCACCACTATACTTACGAGGAACACACGGCAGCCCTGGCCACCGCCGCTTCCTTGGCCTTTGCGTGGCTGAGCGTAGCGGGTGAAGTGAGTCAGCTTCGTACATGGGTAGAAAAGGAAAATGCATCTCCCCGTCGGGGAATCAAACCCCGGTCTCCCGCGTGACAGGCGGGGATACTCTCCACTATACTAACGAGGACCACTTGCTGAGCAGTGCTATCCGCTATCGTCGCCTTGCTTGAGTTGAGCGAAGCCGGTGTGAAGTGTGTCGAAAATGAAAAGGCGTCTCCCTGTCGGGGGATCGAACCCCCAGTCTCGCCTGCGACAGGAAAGCAGTAGAAATGCATGGCCAGTCTCAAAGGAAGGTCCCACCAATATTTGAACTCGGATCGCTGGATTCAGAGTCCAGAGTGCTAACCATTACACCATGGAACCTCTGGTGCAGTGGTGGTCTCTGTACTCAGATATCCACAACTTCTCTGAAGTAGAAAATTTGACCCTGGACAGAAAACCTTTAGACTTGG
>JARGYO010000367.1:1460000-1465000 GCA_029206835.1 Rana muscosa
CTATACGAACGAGGAACACATGGCAGCCCTGGCCACCGCCGCTTCCTTGGCCTTTGCGTGGCTGAGCGTAGCGGGTGAAGTGAGTCAGGTTCGTACATGGGTAGAAAAGGATAATGCATCTCCCCGTCGGGAATCGAACCCCGGTCTCCCGCGTGACAGGCGGGGATACTCTCCACTATACTAACGAAGACCACTTGGTGAACAGTGCTATCCGCTATCGTCGCCTTGCTTGATTTGAGCGAAGCCGGTGAAGTGTGTCGAAAATGAAAATGTGTCTCCCTGTCGGGGGATCGAACCCCCGGTCTCGCCTGCGACAGGAAAGCAGTAGAAATGCATGGCCAGTCTCAAAGGAAGATCCCACCGAGATTTGAACTCGGATCGCTGGATTCAGAGTCCAGAGTGCTAACCATTACACCATGGAACCTCTGGTACAGTGGTGGTCTCTGTACTCAGATATCCACAACTTCTCTGAAGTAGAAAATTTGACCCTGGACAGAAAACCTTTAGACTTGGCGTTGGTCAGGGTCGCCATAAGACTCTTTTCTAGAATCCCCATGTTGTGCAAATCTGACCAAAAAAAGGCCCCTCTTGGAAGACCATTGAGTTGAGGACTTGAGTCGAGCTTAGCCGATGAAGTGTGTCGGTACGTGGGTAGAAAAGGAAAGAGCATCTCCCCGTCGGGGAATTGAACCCCGGTCTCCCGCGTGACAGGCAGGGATACTCACCACTATACTAACGAGGAACACACGGCAGCCCTGGCCACCGCCGCTTCCTTGGCCTTTGTGTGGCTGAGCGTAGCGGGTGAAGTGAGTCAGGTTCGTACATGGGTAGAAAAGGAAAATGCATCTCCCCGTCGGGGAATCGAACCCCGGTCTCCCGCGTGACAGGCGGGGACACTCGCCACTATACTAACGAGGACCACTTGTTGAGCAGAGCTATCCGCTATCGTCGCCTTGCTTGAGTTAAGCGAAGCCGGTGAAGTGTGTCGAAAATGAAAAGGCGTCTCCCTGTCGGGGGATCGAACCCCCGGTCTCGCCTGCGACAGGAAAGCAGTAAAAATGCATGGCCAGTCTCAAAGGAAGGTCCCACCGAGAGTTTGAACTCGGATCGCTGGATTCAGAGTCCAGAATGCTTTCCTGTCGCCTGCGACAGGAAAGCAGTAGAAATGCATGGCCAGTCTCAAAGGAAGGTCCCAATGAGATTTGAACTCGGATCGCTGGATTCAGAGTCCAGAGTGCTAACCATTACACCATGGAACCTCTGGTGCAGTGGTGGTCTCTGTACTCAGATATCCACAACTTCTCTGAAGTAGAAAATTTGACCCTGGACAGAAAACCTTTAGACTTGGCGTTTGTCAGGGTCGCCATAAGACTCTTTTCTAGAATCCCCATGTTGTGCAAATCTGACCAAAAAAAGGCCCCTTCTTGGAAGACCATTGAGTTGAGGACTTGAGTCGAGCTTAGCCGATGAAGTGTGTCGGTACGTGGGTAGAAAAGGAAAGAGCATCTCCCCGTCGGGGAATTGAACCCCGGTGGTCTCCCGCGTGTCTGGCGGGGATACTCACCACTACACTAACGAGGAACACATGGCAGCCCTGGCCACCGCCGCTTCCTTGGCCTTTGCGTGGCTGAGCGTAGCGGGTGAAGTGAGTCAGGTTCGTACATGGGTAGAAAAGGAAAATGCATCTCCCCGTCGGGGGATCGAACCCCGGTCTCCCGCGTGACAGGCGGGGATACTCTCCACTATACTAACGAGGACCACTTGGTGAGCAGTGCTATCCGCTATCGTCGCCTTGCTTGAGTTAAGCGAAGCCGGTGAAGTGTGTCGAAAATGAAAACCCCCGGTCTCGCCTGCGACAGGAAAGCAGTAGAAATGCATGGCCAGTCTCAATGGAAGGTCCCACCGAGAGTTTGAACTCGGATCGCTGGATTCAGAGTCCAGAGTGCTTTCCTGTCGCCTGCGACAGGAAAGCAGTAGAAATGCATGGCCAGTCTCAAAGGAGGGTCCCACTGAGATTTGAACTCGGATCGCTGGATTCAGAGTCCAGAGTGCTAACCATTACACCATGGAACCTCTGGTACAGTGGTGGTCTCTGTACTCAGATATCCACAACTTCTCTGAAGTAGAAAATTTGACCCTGGACAGAAAACCTTTAGACTTGGCGTTGGTCAGGGTCGCCATAAGACTCTTTTCTAGAATCCCCATGTTGTGCAAATCTGACCAAAAAAAGGCCCCTCTTGGAAGACCATTGAGTTGAGGACTTGAGTCGAGCTTAGCCGATGAAGTGTGTCGGTACGTGGGTAGAAAAGGAAAGAGCATCTCCCCGTCGGGGAATTGAACCCCGGTCTCCCGCGTGACAGGCAGGGATACTCACCACTATACTAACGAGGAACACACGGCAGCCCTGGCCACCGCCGCTTCCTTGGCCTTTGTGTGGCTGAGCGTAGCGGGTGAAGTGAGTCAGGTTCGTACATGGGTAGAAAAGGAAAATGCATCTCCCCGTCGGGGAATCGAACCCCGGTCTCCCGCGTGACAGGCGGGGACACTCGCCACTATACTAACGAGGACCACTTGTTGAGCAGAGCTATCCGCTATCGTCGCCTTGCTTGAGTTAAGCGAAGCCGGTGAAGTGTGTCGAAAATGAAAAGGCGTCTCCCTGTCGGGGGATCGAACCCCCGGTCTCGCCTGCGACAGGAAAGCAGTAAAAATGCATGGCCAGTCTCAAAGGAAGGTCCCACCGAGAGTTTGAACTCGGATCGCTGGATTCAGAGTCCAGAATGCTTTCCTGTCGCCTGCGACAGGAAAGCAGTAGAAATGCATGGCCAGTCTCAAAGGAAGGTCCCACTGAGATTTGAACTCGGATCGCTGGATTCAGAGTCCAGAGTGCTAACCATTACACCATGGAACCTCTGGTGCAGTGGTGGTCTCTGTACTCAGATATCCACAACTTCTCTGAAGTAGAAAATTTGACCCTGGACAGAAAACCTTTAGACTTGGCGTTTGTCAGGGTCGCCATAAGACTCTTTTCTAGAATCCCCATGTTGTGCAAATCTGACCAAAAAAAGGCCCCTCTTGGAAGACCATTGAGTTGAGGACTTGAGTCGAGCTTAGCCGATGAAGTGTGTCGGTACGTGGGTAGAAAAGGAAAGAGCATCTCCCCGTCGGGGAATTGAACCCCGGTGGTCTCCCGCGTGTCAGGCGGGGATACTCACCACTACACTAACGAGGAACACATGGCAGCCCTGGCCACCGCCGCTTCCTTGGCCTTTGCGTGGCTGAGCGTAGCGGGTGAAGTGAGTCAGGTTCGTACATGGGTAGAAAAGGAAAATGCATCTCCCCGTCGGGGGATCGAACCCCGGTCTCCCGCGTGACAGGCGGGGATACTCTCCACTATACTAACGAGGACCACTTGGTGAGCAGTGCTATCCGCCATCGTCGCCTTGCTTGAGTTAAGCGAAGCCGGTGAAGTGTGTCGAAAATGAAAACCCCCGGTCTCGCCTGCGACAGGAAAGCAGTAGAAACGCATGGCCAGTCTCAATGGAAGGTCCCACCGAGAGTTTGAACTCGGATCGCTGGATTCAGAGTCCAGAGTGCTTTCCTGTCGCCTGCGACAGGAAAGCAGTAGAAATGCATGGCCAGGCTCAAAGGAGGGTCCCACTGAGATTTGAACTCGGATCGCTGGATTCAGAGTCCAGAGTGCTAACCATTACACCATGGAACCTCTGGTACAGTGGTGGTCTCTGTACTCAGATATCCACAACTTCTCTGAAGTAGAAAATTTGACCCTGGACAGAAAACCTTTAGACTTGGCGTTTGTCAGGGTCGCCATAAGACTCTTTTCTAGAATCCCCATGTTGTGCAAATCTGACCAAAAAAAGGCCCCTCTTGGAAGACCATTGAGTTGAGGACTTGAGTCGAGCTTAGCCGATGAAGTGTGTCGGTACGTGGGTAGAAAAGGAAAGAGCATCTCCCCGTCGGGGAATTGAACCCCGGTGGTCTCCCGCGTGTCAGGCGGGGATACTCACCACTATACTAACAAGGAACACATGGCAGCCCTGGCCACCGCCGCTTCCTTGGCCTTTGCGTGGCTGAGCGTAGCGGGTGAAGTGAGTCAGGTTCGTACATGGGTAGAAAAGGAAAATGCATCTCCCCGTCGGGGAATCGAACCCCGGTCTCCCGCGTGACAGGCGGGGATACTCTCCACTATACTAACGAGGACCACTTGGTGAACAGTGCTATCCGCTATCGTCGCCTTGCTTGAGTTAAGCGAAGCCGGTGAAGTGTGTCGAAAATGTAAAGGCGTCTCCCTATCGGGGGATCGAACCCCCGGTCTCGCCTGCGACAGGAAATCAGTAGAAATGCATGGCCAGTCTCAAAGAAAGGTCCCACCAAGATTTGAACTCGGATCGCTGGATTCAGAGTCCAGAGTGCTAACCATTACACCATGGAACCTCTTGTGCAGTGGTGGTCTCTGTACTCAGATATCCACAACTTCTCTGAAGTAGAAAATTTGACCCTGGACAGAAAACCTTTAGACTTGGCATTGGTCAGGGTCGCCATAAGACTCTTTTCTAGAATCCCCATGTTGTGCAAATCTGACCAAAAAAAGGCCCCTCTTGGAAGACCATTGAGTTGAGGACTTGAGTCGAGCTTAGCCGATGAAGTGTGTCGGTACGTGGGTAGAAAAGGAAAGAGCATCTCCCTGTCGGAGAATTGAACCCCGGTTTCCCGCGTGACAGGCGGGGATACTCTCCACTATACTAACGAGGAACACATGGCAGCCCTGGCCACCGCCGCTTCCTTGGCCTTTGCGTGGCTGAGCGTAGCGGGTGAAGTGAGTCAGGTTCGTACATGGGTAGAAAAGGAAAATGCATCTCCCCGTCGGGGAATCTAACCCCGGTCTCCCACGTGACAGGCGGGGATACTCTCCACTATACTAACGAGGACCACTTGGTGAGCAGCGCTATCCGCTATCGTCGCCTTGCTTGAGTTAAGCGAAG
>JARGYO010000368.1:0-20000 GCA_029206835.1 Rana muscosa
CGGATGGTGGAGGAAGATCGGTTACGACGGACGTCACTTACCTGAGCCGCCACTTCCAATAGACTGTCTGTGACCATTTTCTTTCTCGTACATCACGGGACACAGAGCGACACAGTCATTACTAATGGGTTATATAGTTACCGTCAGGTGCTGGCACTGGCAACTTCCAAAACCGGAAGTACCCTCCCCTATATAAGCCCCTCCCATCCGGGAGCACCTCAGTTTTTTGCCAGTTGTCTAAGGTGTTGGCCAAGAAGAAACATGTGTTTTTCAGCTGAGCTTGCGTACAGGTTCTTTTGGCCTCAGTAAGCTATTCCGGATCCGACCAAAAAAGCTTCATAGCTAAACGGTCGGTACCCGGGCCTTGCAGAGAAGAGCAAGGTTCTGCCTGTAATGCTTCTCTTAGGAGAGCTGGACCCTGGGATCCATGAGCTCTGGTCATACCCACGACCAAGATGTTTTCCTGTGCAGGGTGCTATACAGGTCCAGGGGAGTGGAATCCTTGGGAACCCGGTCCCTGAAGGTTTGATTACAATGCCTGCCGTGATAGGAGAAGTTTGGGCTTTTGTGGACCAAACAAAGTCCTGCGGCGGGGAACAGGTAAGTGGGGGCCCCCAGGAACTTGGTTCTATTGGGGGACCCCCAAGCCTAATTTGTCTTTCTGTCTGTTACCTAACGGTATTCCCGCTAATATCTGTGCATGCCTGTAACTACTAAAAAAATGTAATAATTTTTAATGGTGGTCAAGAAAAAAAAAAAAAAAAAAAATGAATGTTTTTTTATATATGTTTAGTATATTAAACTGCGGTACCTGTGTTTGTCCACTAGAGGCCGCTGTGGAATGTTTTTCTTGTCATATGGACTAGTTTCTTCTCAGAGAGCAAAGTCCAGGCAGCTGGTGAGTTCTCCTACAGGAAACTGTTTCCTCTGCCAGTTGCAGTGTTCGTCAATCCCCCGGCCTGCGGCAAAGGGGGGCCCTGGCTCCTGTCCCTGGTTTCCATGTTTGAAAATTAGCGCCGAGGCGCACGTGGCCGCGCGCCGTGCACGCGCCTCTATATATAGAGGTGGCCGGAAAAAGGGGCGGGGCCTGGGGGATGACGCTCTGTGCGCGCCGCAGCGCTTCTGCGCATGTGCTGGGCGTCCCAGCAGGTTTTTAAAAAGCCCACATTATTGCAGATAAGCTGGTTATGAAGTACAGAGACAGAGCTGGCAACATTTAAAGGCATACAGCATAGCGGTTGATACAGGCATCCCTAGAAAGGCACATTAGTAGACACCAACTGTGATATAGCAGCAATTGTGCTAGACTATTCTCAGTAAAAGTGGGTGTATTACGGCTGGAATACCTCAGCTTTAGGCTTAGGAATATGCCGTCCAGTAGCTCCGGAACTGAATCTTCCATGAAGCGGAAGGGGGGTCTCATCGGGCTCTGAGGATCATTGGGCATACTCCTGCTGCACCAGTCTCCCCTGAAGTTCAGAGGTAAGTGACCGTAGAGACCCGCAGGGGTACTTGGTACTGTGGCTGTCCTCAGTCACCTGCTCCTGTGTGTATGTAACAGAGGAGGTTTTTTCCTCAGCTCTGGGAGGATTTAGAGAGAGATTGTCAAAATTTATCGCTGCCTCCCTGTCAGGGAAAGCACGCCCGATCTCCGTCTCCTCCTTCAGAGTGCCTGTTAGCAGAGCAACAGTCCCATACAGGGATCGACCTGCCTTGAAGGGGGATCAGGATAAGGTTGATTCTGTTATAGAGGAATCAACAGTGGGGGAACCTTTTCTCAGCATCTCAAGCTGAAAGATTATGGGTTCAGTCTCTGACTAACATGGGTCCGATCAGCATTTAAAAATGCACCTTGCGGAACCATCAACCACTACTGTATCCTCGTTGGGGTCGCTAGAAGCCCCCAGACTGTTTGTTCTTTTCCACTTCACCCTTTACTGAAAGGGCTCATTTACCAGGATTGGGAACGTCCTGAGAAAATATTTATTCCCCCAAGAGATTTCCGGTGGTCTATCCCATGGAGGATAAGTTCATCAAAAAAAAAAATGGAAGGTCCCTACAGTGGGACGCAGCCATCTTTGTATGTATATATCACTGGACATGTCCAGTGGATAATGTCCAAATGTTCAAGAACCCAATAGATAAAAGATTGGAGTCCTTATGAAAATCTGCTTGGTGATACAACCAGCAGTAGCAGCTATTGGGGTCTGCTAAGCAGTGAAGGATCAGTTGAAACAGGTCTTGAGGGACTTGACAGATCAGCAGGCTTTGCCCTAGCTGATCTACCTAGAGCCTTAGGCTTTGCGGTTGATGCCATAGAGGATTCAGTCCATCAGGCCTCCCGCCTTACGCTGTCTATAGTACATATGCGTAGGCTCCTATGGCTCAGAAACTGGTCTGCTGAAGCTCCCTGTAAAGAATGGCTGGTTTGATAGCGTCCCATTTCATGGTGAACGCTATTCAGGGAAAACCTGGACAAATATATCCAGAAAATTTCTAGCGGTAAAAATACGCTCTTGCCGGTTAAAAGCAGAGTTAGAGGTCCCTCTTTAAGAGGCCTGCTTCTCCAGTCCCCTGGGGCATCGGCTGTGTAACAGTTCCGACGGCCTCCTCGGTCAAATCCCGGGGGTAAAAAACAGGGACAGTAGCAGGGTAATAAGAAACCCTGGGTCAGGGGAGGTTACAAAAACCTCCCCCCAAAGTGAAATTCATTGAAGCCCCCACTCAGTCGGGTGGGGGGAGGACTCCAGTTGTTCGCAAGAGACCTGGCGGGACACGATCAAGACAGATTGGGTGCTCTCCGCAGTAGGTTTGGGATACAGTTTGGAGTTATAAGACTCTCCTCCTTCCCATTTTTGAGGTCAAACGTGCCAAGGGATCCCCGGAAGAGAGAGTCCCTCCTGTTGGCACTAGAACAACTATTGCTCCAAGGAGTAATTATGGAGGTTCCCCTGGAAGAATGAGGGTTCGAGTTTTACTCAAACCTCTTTACAGTCCCGAAGCAAACGCGGTCGGGAGGCCCATATTATATTCTAAAAGGGCTATACAAATTCCTGTATATCAGGACTTTCCGATGGAGTCGATCCGATCGGTGGCCACTGCCCTACAAGGGGAGGATTGGTTAGCCACGATCGACATCAAAGATGCTTATTTGCACATTCCCATCTTTCCAGTCCACCAAAAATTTCTACGCTTTGCAGTAGAAGGGCGCCATTTTCAGTTCAGAGCCTTACCCTTCGGTCTGGCCACAGCACCACGAGTGTTTACAAAAATTCTGGCCCTTTATTGGCCAATCTAAGAACACAAGGTGTAATGATAATGGCATATCTGGATGACTTGTTGCTGATAGACCACTCAGTGAAAAAACTAGACGTGGTCGTTCACAAGACGATCAAGTATCTGGAAATCTCACGGTTGGATTATCAACCGAGACAAGTCAGCCCTAATAAACCAGTCAAAAGTCTGGAATACTTGGGGCAAGGTTGGATTCAGGCCAGAGAAAAATATTCTTGCCTCGAGGAAAGGTGTTGTCTTTGAAAGATTTGATCCACTTAGTGGGTACAAAAAAGACAGCCGTCCATACGCCTGTATATGAGGCTGCTGGGAAAAATGGTGGCATCATTCGAAGCAGTACCCTACGGTCCAATTCCATTCAAGGAATTTGCAAGGGGCCATACTGTCAGCCTGGAACAAAAAAGTTCAGGCCCTAGACTTACAATGTCCTTGTCCCCTTCCGTTCGCAAGAGCCTCCCGTTGGTGGTTGGTTCCCCAGAATCTGGAAAAAAGGAAATCCTTCAGTCCGATTTCTTGGAAGGTGGTCACTACAGATGCCAGCCTTATAGGCTGGGGAGCAGTATTGGAGCAATAGTCTCTCCAGGGCAGATGGTCGGATGCAGAAAAGGCCCTGCCCATCAATCTCTTAGAGATACGAGCAGCCCGTATGCCCTAGTAGCATGGACATCCAAACTCCAAGGGTCCCCTGTCAGAATTCAATCAGACAATGCCACAGCAGTGGCATATATCAATCATCAGGGGGGCACCAGGAGTCGTGCAGCCCAGAGGGAAGTAAATTACATCCTGAAATGGGCAGAAAAATATGTCCCAGCCATATCTGCGGTATTCATTCCAGGAGTGGAGAATTGGAAGGCGGACTTTCTAAGTCGCCAGCAATTAGGCCCAGAGGAAGGGTCCCTTCACCCCGAGGTTTTCTGGACAATATGTCAGCGGTGGGGAACATCGGATGTAGATCTTCTAGCATCCAGATTCAACGCAAAGGGGGACAGGTTTGTCTCTCGGACAAGGGATCCCCTAGCTTGCGGCTCGGATGCCCTAGTGTTCCCTTGGGATCAGTTCAAGCTGATATATGCATTCACACCGCCAATGGTTACCCCGATTACTCCGCAGAATCAGGGTAGAAAAGAAACCAGTGATTCCGGTGGCTCCAGCGTGGCCCCGAAGAGCGTGGTACGCGGAGATTGTAAAATTTCAGTGGGGAGTCCTTGGACTCTCCCACGTCGTCCGGCTTTCGCAATGGACCGATATACCACCCTTCCTTACCAGCCCTAGGTTTGACGGCCTGGCTATTGAAGCCCACATTCTAAAAAAGAGAGGGCTCTCTAATGCTGTGGTATCTACCATGATCAATGCCAGGAAGCCGGTATCCAGGCAGATCTACTATAGAATCTGGAAGGCGTACATCGCGTGGTGTGAGGCCAAGAAATGGCATCCACATAAGTACGTAATAGGTAGGATTCTGGACTTCCTACAATGGGCTG
This sequence comes from Rana muscosa, assembly GCA_029206835.1. Taxonomy (NCBI): domain Eukaryota; kingdom Metazoa; phylum Chordata; class Amphibia; order Anura; family Ranidae; genus Rana; species Rana muscosa. Next base: position 4,776 of record JARGYO010000368.1, read on the forward strand.
TAGATAGGAAGCTTGCCTTGAGTACTATCAAGGGTCAGATTTCGGCCTTGTCAATATTTTTTCAAAGGCCCTTGGCTTCGCATTCACTAGTCAAAGCCTTTATACAAGGAGTGATGCGTATTAGTCCTCCGGTTAATATTCCCATATGTCCATGGGATCTAAACTTGGTTCTGTCGGTTCTACAGAAACAACCATTTGAACCATTACAGCATATTTCCTTAGTGCTTCTCACCAGGAAATTGATTTTTCTAGTAGCCATTTGTTCGGCTAAAAGAGTATCGGAATTAGCAGCTATGTCCTGTAAGGAGCCATATCTGGTTATCCATAAGGACAGAGTAGTGTTACGTCCTCATCCAGCCTTTCTTCCTAAGGTGGTATCGAGGTTTCATTTGAACCAAGATGTGGTTCTTCCTTCTTTTTTCCCCAAGCCTACTTCGGTAGAGGAAAAGTTATTGCATTCTTTGGATGTAGTAAGAGCAGTTAAAGCTTATCTAAAAGCCACTGCTCAGATTCGCAGAACGGATACTTTGTTTATTCTGCCGGAAGGCCCCAGAAGGGGTCAGGCAGCGTCAAAATCTACTTTAGCCAAGTGGATTCGACAGGTCATAATACAAGCCTATAGCTTGAGAAGTAGACCGCCTCCGTTCAAAGTTAGGGCGCACTCCACGAGAGCAGTTGGAACTTCATGGGCAGTGCATCACCAGGCCTCCCTGGCTCAAGTCTGTAAGGCCGCAACATGGTCTTCAGTACACACGTTTACTAGGTTCTACCAGGTGGACGTTAGAAGTCAGGAGGATGTCGCCTTTGGGCGCAGTGTGTTGCAGGCCGCAAAAGATCCTCATGTCTGATAGCGCTCAGCTTATATATGGTGTATCCCCCCCCTCATTTGGCATTGCTTTAGGACATCCCATTAGTAATGACTATGTCGCTCTGTGTCCCGTGATGTACGAGAAAGAAAATAGGATTTTTATAACAGCTTACCTGTAAAATCCTTTTCTTGGAGTACATCACGGGACACAGAGCTCCCGCCCCTCTTTGGGGACACTTATTGCTTTGCTACAAAACTGAGGTGCTCCCGGATGGGAGGGGCTTATATAGGGGAGGGTACTTCCGGTTTTGGAAGTTGCCAGTGCCAGCACCTGACGGTAACTATATAACCCATTAGTAATGACTATGTCGCTCTGTGTCCCGTGATGTACTCCAAGAAAAGGATTTTACAGGTAAGCTGTTATAAAAATCCTATTTTTTTTTATTGTACACTACATACTACCCTGACTCCGCCCCTTGCTGGCGTTGGTCGGCGGGGGGCGGGGCAGATTGTTTATGAAGGATTTGTGGTTTTTAGTCTGAAATGTTATTTTGTGTTTTATTGTAATTTGGGGACCAACCACTTCCCTCTCTACCAGCCGCCCCGCCCCCTCCAGGATACAAACCCAACCCCCACCCCCTGAATTTCTCTGGGATTGGCCGGATCTGCTGACCACTAAATGAGGCAGCCAATCACAGGGCGTTCTTCCAGCTGCACTCCGGGAGTCCTCAGGGCACTTCCCAATTGTTTCCAGAGACAACTTACCTGGGATCTCTAATGTGAAGACGCTGGGGGGGGGGGGGGAGCGTCACCGCCAAACATTTCCATTGAATAAAACGTTTTGTCACATCCCCATTGTTCAACTTTATTGTCTCACTGGTGGGAAGGGGCGGAGCTAACAGGATGACCTCACACCGGAGATTGCGGGGAACTGTCTGCGTTTTCTCTCAGGAGCCAATCAGAATCGATGCTGGGAGGACTCCCCTCCTCACTTCCTGTGCTGGTGACTCCTCCTCACTTCCTGTGCTGGTGACCCCTCACTTCCTGTGCTGGTAACTCCCCCCCTCACTTCCTGTGCTGGTGACACCCCTCACTTCCTGTGCTGGTGACACCCCTCACTTCCTGTGCTGGTGACACCCAGTCTCATGATCACAGGAAGTGAGGGGAGGTGACGGAGGATCTCACCCTTCAGAAAAGGCGGGAGAACGTTCGTACAGGAGGTGGCGCCACCATGAAGTGCGGAACCTCCAATAAATCAGACAGACAAATCAACTGAAAATTCATTTTATTGCATCGGCCATCAGGCATTGGCTACCATGTCCATGTCTATGAGTAATGTGGTCAGTCCCCAGTGACCGGCTCTAGTGTCCATCCATGGAGAGAGGTCAGTCCCCAGATCTAGTGTCCATCCATGGAGAGAGGTCAGTGACCAGATCTAGTGTCCATCCATGGAGAGAGGTCAGTGACCAGATCTAGTGTCCATCCATGGAGAGAGGTCAGTGACCAGATCTAGTGTCCATCCATGGAGAGAGGTTAGTGTCCATCCATGGAGAGAGGTCAGTCCCCAGTGTCCATCCATGGAGAGAAGTCAGTGACCGGCTCTAGTGTCCATCCATGGAGAGAGGTCAGTGACCAGATCTAGTGTCCATCCATGGAGAGAGGTCAGTCCCCAGATCTAGTGTCCATCCATGGAGAGAGGTCAGTCCCCAGATCTAGTGTCCATCCATGGAGAGAGGTCAGTGACCAGATCTAGTGTCCATCCATGGAGAGAGGTCAGTGACCAGATCTCGTGTCCATCCATGGAGAGAGGTCAGTGACCAGATCTAGTGTCCATCCATGGAGAGGTCAGTCCCCAGTGTCCATCCATGGAGAGAGGTCCGTCCCCAGATCTAGTGTCCATCCATGGAGAGAGGTCAGTCCCCAGATCTAGTGTCCATCCATGGAGAGAGGTCAGTCCCCAGATCTAGTGTCCATCCATGGAGAGAGGTCAGTGACCAGATCTAGTGTCCATCCATGGAGAGAGGTCAGTGACCAGATCTCGTGTCCATCCATGGAGAGAGGTCAGTGACCAGATCTAGTGTCCATCCATGGAGAGAGGTCAGTCCCCAGATCTAGTGTCCATCCATGGAGAGAGGTCAGTCCCCAGTGTCCATGCATGGAGAGAGGTCAGTCCCCAGTGTCCATGCATGGAGAGAGGTCAGTCCCCAGGGTCCATCCATGGAGAGAGGTCAGTCCCCAGATCTAGGGTCCATCCATGAAGAGAGGTCAGTCCCCAGATCTAGGGTCCATCCATGGAGAGAGGTCAGTCCCCAGATCTAGTGTCTATCCATGGAGAGAGGTCAGTCCCCAGATCCAGTGTCTATCCATGGAGAGAGGTCAGTCCCCAGTGTCTATCCATGGAGAGAGGTCAGTCCCCAGTGTCTATCCATGGAGAGAGGTCAGTCCCCAGTGTCCATCCATGGAGAGAGGTCAGTCCCCAGTGTCCATCCATGGAGAGAGGTCAGTCCCCAGTGTCCATCCATGGAGAGAGGTCAGTCCCCAGTGTCCATGCATGGAGAGAGGTCAGTCCCCAGTGTCCATGCATGGAGAGAGGTCAGTCCCCAGTGTCCATGCATGGAGAGAGGGCAGTCCCCAGTGTCCATGCATGGAGAGAGGTCAGTCCCTAGTGTCCATCCATGGAGAGCGGTCAGTCCCCAGTGTCCATGCATGGAGAGAGGTCAGTCCCTAGGGTCCATCCATGGAGAGAGGTCAGTCCCCAGATCTAGTGTCCATCCATGGAGAGAGGTCAGTCCCCAGATCTAGTGTCCATCCATGGAGAGAGGTCAGTCCCCAGTGTCCATCCATGGAGAGAGGTCAGTCCCCAGATCTAGTGTCCATCCATGGAGAGAGGTCAGTCCCCAGTGTCCATGCATGGAGAGAGGTCAGTCCCCAGTGTCCATCTATGGAGAGAGGTCAGTCCCCAGGGTCCATCCATGGAGAGAGGTCAGTCCCCAGGGTCCATCCATGGAGAGAGGTCAGTCCCCAGGGTCCATCCATGGAGAGAGGTCAGTCCCCAGGGTCCATCCATGGAGAGAGGTCAGTCCCCAGTGTCCATCCATGGAGAGAGGTCAGTCCCCAGTGTCCATCCATGGAGAGAGGTCAGTCCCCAGTGTCCATGCATGGAGAGAGGTCAGTCCCCAGTGTCCATGCATGGAGAGAGGTCAGTCCCCAGTGTCCATGCATGGAGAGAGGGCAGTCCCCAGTGTCCATGCATGGAGAGAGGTCAGTCCCTAGTGTCCATGCATGGAGAGAGGTCAGTCCCCAGTGTCCATGCATGGAGAGAGGTCAGTCCCTAGGGTCCATCCATGGAGAGAGGTCAGTCCCCAGTGTCCATGCATGGAGAGAGGTCAGTCCCTAGGGTCCATCCATGGAGAGAGGTCAGTCCCCAGATCTAGTGTCCATCCATGGAGAGAGGTCAGTCCCCAGATCTAGTGTCCATCCATGGAGAGAGGTCAGTCCCCAGTGTCCATCCATTGAGAGAGGTCAGTCCCCAGTGTCCATCCATGGAGAGAGGTCAGTCCCTAGTGTCCATCCATGGAGAGAGGTCAGTCCCCAGTGTCCATCCATGGAGAGAGGTCAGTCCCCAGATCTAGTGTCCATCCATGGACAGAGGTCAGTCCCCAGTGTCCATCCATGGAGAGAGGTCAGTCCCTAGTGTCCATCCATGGAGAGAGGTCAGTCCCTAGTGTCCATCCATGGAGAGAGGTCAGTCCCCAGTGTCCATCCATGGAGAGAGGTCAGTCCCCAGTGTCCATCCATGGAGAGAGGTCAGTCCCCAGTGTCCATCCATGGAGAGAGGTCAGTCCCCAGTGTCCATCCATGGAGAGAGGTCAGTCCCCAGTGTCCATCCATGGAGAGAGGTCAGTCCCCAGTGTCCATCCATGGAGAGAGGTCAGTCCCCAGTGTCCATCCATGGAGAGAGGTCAGTCCCCAGATCTAGTGTCCATCCATGGAGAGAGGTCAGTCCCTAGTGTCCATCCATGGAGAGAGGTCAGTCCCCAGTGTCCATGCATGGAGAGAGGTCAGTCCCCAGTGTCCCTCCATGGAGAGAGGTCAGTCCCCAGATCTAGTGTCCATCCATGGAGAGAGGTCAGTCCCTAGTGTCCATCCATGGAGAGAGGTCAGTCCCCAGATCTAGTGTCCATCCATGGAGAGAGGTCAGTGACCAGTGTCCATCCATGGAGAGAGGTCAGTCCCTAGTGTCCATCCATGGAGAGAGGTCAGTCCCCAGTGTCCATCCATGGAGAGAGGTCAGTCCCCAGTGTCCCTCCATGGACTGCGGTCATTCGGATAGCGCCGGCTCGCTCTCCGGACTAGTGATGCTGCCGTTCCTCTGCTTGTCCTGTTTCTCAGTCCCCTCCTCCTCCACCTTCTCATCCAGTTGGCTGGGGATGGACCAGTAGAGGTGAGCGTCCATTCTGGCGGCGGCCTCCACCAGCTCTCGGGCGCTGCAGACGGGGGTAGGGACCTCGAAGGTCTGGTGGAAGGTGTTGTAGTCCACCTCATAGAAGCCGTCCTCCAGCGACAGCACAGACATGAAGCGGTGACCCCACTGCACCTCGTCCACCAGGTAAGAGCTGCGGGCCTGGCACGTCATTCCTGCAGGGAGAAGAGGGGAGGGGACAAGGCTCACATCCAATCACAACTCACCGCTCTTCTCTCTTATACTAAACACATGAACCAGATTATATCATGCAAAGTGCAGCTCCCAGCAGCCTCTGGAGAGAAGTAGAGGGTTTTGTTAATCTGAGACTCTCCTCAATGAGAAGTATGAGAAGCTGTCTGAGGCTGCTTGAGATAAACTTCCTGGTTTGGAGAAGGGTGTTGGCGGAGTGGGGCCTCTCTGCTAGGACATTATCGGATTAGCGGATGTGTGCTCTTGTCGCCTCTGTGTCTGATCAGCATGGAGGTGGTGGTGTGAGCGTATACCTGCAGATAAGCTCCCCTCATCAGGAACTGTGCTCATTGGTTATTGTATTATTATTGTATCCTTTAAGCTATATTTCTTGTGTTGTATTCATGTATTGGATTGTATGGGACATCTTGTTAGAGGGACGCCCTTATATGGACATTTCCTGTGTGAAGAGGAGATCCTGTGATGAGGTCACATCCTGTGATGACCACTCCCATGGAGGTCACATGCTGTGTCCTCACTTCCTATGGAGGAGGTCACATTCTGTGATGACCACTCCCCATGGAGGTCACATGCTGTGTCCTCACTTCCTATGGAGGAGGTCACATCCTGTGATGACCACTCCCATGGAGGTCACATGCTGTGTCCTCACTTCCTATGGAGGAGGTCACCTTCTGTGATGACCACTCCCATGGAAGTCACATGCTGTATCCTCACTTCCTATGGAGGAGGTCACATTCTGTGATGACCACTCCCATGGAGGTCACATGCTGTGTCCTCACTTCCTATGGAGGAGGTCACATTCTGTGATGACCACTCCCCATTGAGGTCACATGCTGTGTCCTCACTTCCTATGGAGGAGGTCACATTCTATGATGACCACTCCCATGGAGGTCACATGCTGTGTCCTCACTTCCTATGGAGGAGGGCACCTTCTGTGATGACCACTCCCCATGGAGGTCACATGCTGTGACCTCACTTCCTATGGAGGAGGTCACCTTCTGTGATGACCACTCCCACGGAGGTCACATGCTGTGTCCTCACTTCCTATGGAGGAGGTCACCTTCTGTGATGACCACTCCCATGGAGGTCACATGCTGTGTCCTCACTTCCTATGGAGGAGGTCACATTCTGTGATGACCACTCCCACAGAGGTCACATGCTGTGTCCTCACTTCCTATGGAGGAGGTCACATTCTGTGATGACCACTCCCATGGAAGTCACATGCTTTGGAGTTTAATAAAAAGCCTTTTGAGGGCGTTGGCATGGCAGTCTTTGCTGGGAGGCCTTGATGATGAGACCAGTCTGGTGATGCTTCTTGATTTGTATGAATGGGATGAATGGAAGGTGAGTGAATTTTAGGTTAAGAAGCATTATTACATTAAGATGAAATGTGTGCTTATTTAGCACAAGGCAAAATGGCCGTGTGCTCTGCATACAACCAATCCTGCCACTACACTCCACCCCTAATCCATTTACAAGAAGGAGGAGGTTCGGGACTCTGAATGAGGCACATCGAGTCTTACATACATTTTACTGGCCCTCATAGAGATGTACAATGTTTTTTCAGATTATATGCATTTTCTCCTGATGAGGCGATATAGTTGCCGAAACGTGTCGAGCCAACGCGCCATTAAAACCTACAGGCCATCCTAGATGCATCACGTTATCATATATGATGTGACTTCGCTATTTTTTATATTTAATGTTAATTTATATCTTTATATGGAATCTGCTGGCCAAGATATTTGTATAACTTATGACAGGAGTGACTTTGGGTGGGGGGTTGGTGCGGCTCAGCTTGTCCTGGAGAGTTCTGGAGGCTCCTTGTCCAGCTTCCCTGACACCTCTTATGTGTAGATCATCCTGTGTCTCTAATGATGGGGTTTTCATTCATGTGCCCCCCCACTATGATCTGTACTAGTCACACTCAATGCTCTATACATTGTATATATTGTGTGTTGGCTGTTGTGGACTATTTGCTGTGATGGTTGGGGGGGGGGGGGGGGGACTGTATTCTATTGTCTATTGTGTCTGATGACTCAACTATTATGGGATGTGTAAGTGTCTTGCTGTGAGGAAAGAGGGAGGGGGGATTCCTCCAACAGCCCTCCTGCTGATAAGACTGTTTACTGATGAGAAGTTTGAACACACCTGACCTGTGTGGCCATTGTCATTGGACAGTTTAACCCGCCCTGTTTTCCAAGGGTGGGAGGGAAGTGATTTGAAGTGAGATATCTGTGTGTCCATGTGTGATAATAAAGTCAGTTTGTTGTTTGCCCCTCTACACTGAGGTGTTGTCTGGTGACTGGGGGGGGGGGGGGGGGCTGGAGAGTCTTGGACGGTGCTGGATCTGAACAGAGGAAGCATGGACGGCGGACCTGGATCGGTTGGAGGACAGGGGGTTCATCACACTTGTGTTCATTTTATTAAACTGCTCCACTTCTGTGCCTCATTCAAAGCCTCGAACCTCCTCCTTGTATTTATTAGAAGCGGACATCTTCGGCATGTCGCTCGTCCTCGCCGTACGTCACTAATCCGCCACTAGAGTCCTTCCCAGCTCTGCTGACTGCCAAGTGATGTAACCCACGGCAACTACTGACAGGAGTATCATAATGACAACAAGCAGAGGACAGGGACGCTCACGGCACCTAACACTGCATGCAGGAGGAGTGCCATCAGGTGGTGAGTGACTGCAGCTCCTCCAATCAGGGGCCTTCCTGATAAAAGACTTCAGAACCCCATGAGAAGTATGAAGGCCGCCAATCCCAACCCCCATCCTTCCGAAAATACTAGTTCCCTGGCTGCTCCTCTGGCACTGGCCTGAAATAACTGTTCTGACTTCTTCCTGACTTATCTGCAAGCTTGTTATGGAGCAGTGATTCAGTATGTGGACAGTACAAAGTATGTGAACCCCCCCAATGATGGAGTCCAGGGGTCTCCAGTGAGGGGTCCCAGAAATCACCCATCATACAAATACATTGGAGACAATCGTGTCTTCCAGCCTTGTGACAGTTTAGTGAAGACCCTTTTCAGTTCCAGCATCACTGTGCCCCCCCTGTACATGACTGTGCCCCCCCTCGTGTACAAAGCCGGCTCCATAAAGACATGACTGTGCCCCCCTCGTGTACAAAGCCAGCTCCATAAAGACATGACTGTGCCCCCCCCCCTGTGTACAAAGCCAGCTCCATAAAGACATGACTGTGCCCCCCGTGTACAAAGCCAGCTCCATAAAGACATGACCGTGCCCCCCCCCCTCCTGTACATGACTGTGCCCCCCCGAGTACAAAGCCAGCTCCATAAAGACATGACTGTGCCCCCCCCCCCTCGTGTACAAAGCCAGCTCCATAAAGACATGACTGTGCCCCCCCCAGTGAACAAAGCCAGCTCCATAAAGACATGACTGTGCCCCCCCCTTGTGTACAAAGCCAGCTCCATAAAGACATGACTGTGCCCCCCCTAGTGTACAAAGCCAGCTCCATAAAGGCAAGACTGTGCCCCCCCCATGTACAAAGTCAGCGCCATAAAGACATGACTGTGCCCCCCCAATGTACAAAGCCAGCTTCATAAAGACATGACTGTGCCCCCCCGTGTACAAAGCCAGCTCCATAATGGTGTGACCAGTTTGGTGTGCAGGAACTCCAGTGTCCTGTACAGAGCTCTGACCTCATCCCTACTGATCACTTTTGGGATGGATTGGAGATGGAGAGTCAGGTCTTCTCACCCAACATCAGTACCTGACTTCCCAGAAGAGTGGAGGATGGTGGAGCCATGAAGGAGGGCAACTTCATATTAATGGCCATGACCCGGTGTGACCGGTTTGGAGTGGAGGAACTGGAGTGTCCTGCACCGGTCACCCGACCTCATCCCTACCGGTCACCCGACCTCATCCCTACCGGTCACCATTGGGATGAATCGGAATGACAATTGTGAGCCAGCTTTTTTTTAATTTGGTGCCCAATGTGGGGCCCAGTGCATGAGCCGGGTCTTCTCACCCAACATCAGTACCTGACCTCACAACTGGCCACACATTCCCACAGAGACCCTCCTAAGACTCAGTACACATGGGCCGAACATCGGCAGAAATCAGCCAGTAGAGTAGATATTGGCCGACATTCAGCCCATGTAAACAGTGCTCTCATCCAATGGCTACGAGCCCTGACCCTGACCGGTGTGTGTTTTGGGGGGGGGCGCATCAGAACACAATAGCACAGAAAGGAGATCACTGTTCTGACTTTTAGTATAGAGACCTCCTTGTGAGCTGCTCAGGACCAGGCGAAAATCTTGTGGAAAGTCTTCCCAGAAGCGTGGAGGATGTTAAGCCACAAAGGGGGCAACACATTGTCATGGGGGGGGGGGGGGCATAATAATGGTCATGGTGGGGGGTCCATAATAATGGTCATGAGGGGGGGGGCAAGTCCATAATAATGGTCATGGTGGGGAGGAGGGGCAAGTCCATATTAATGGTCATGTGAGGGGGGGGGCAAGTCCATAATAATGGTCATGTGGGGGGGCGGGGCAAGTCCATAAATAATGATCCTGTGGGGGGGGTCCATAATAATGGTCATGGGGGGGCAAGTCCATAATAATGGTCATGGTGGGGAGGAGGGGCAAGTCCATATTAATGGTCATGGTGGGGGGGGGCAAGTCCATATTAATGGTCATGGTGGGGGGGGCAAGTCCATAATAATGGTCATGGTGGGGAGGGGGGGGGGGGCAAGTCCATAATAATGGTCATGGTTCTGGAATGGGATGTCCAGAGGTCCTACAACAGTCCCTCATTTATGTATCTGCTCCATATCAGAGGAGAGGACAGAAGAAGACTGCAGAGCCAACATGGCTGCCACCCTTGCCTTCCTTCCTTCCTATAATCCTCTAGATCGGGGGTCTCCAAACTTTCTAAACAAAGGGCCAGTTTTCTGTCCTTCAGACTTTAGGGGGGCCGGACTGTCGCCAGTGGGGATAGAAGATGTCCTATGCCCAGTATCAATGAGAATATACATGGTCTGGTGATCAGCAGGAGGAGTAGTGCCCCATCATTGGTATCATTGGGAGGAATAGGGCCCCAAGGGCCAGATAAAGGCTAGCAAAGGGCCACAGTTTGGGGACCCCCTTCTCTAGAGTCAGGAAACCAAGTCTTGGCCAGAGATTGTTTCTAACTCACTATGGCCACCCATGGCTTCTACCTACCTGTAGCTTCCACCATTCCTTCGAGGATCACCACGATCTCAAAATCGTCCAGGGCCAGCTGTCTCTTGGACACCTCCCAGAATGGGCTGTGCTCGTTGATTTCATGGCTGATGATTAGCGGTGACACCAAGAAGAGCCGGTCGTCTCCAGTCTCAAACCCAACATTGATGTCCGTCTGGTTGAGCGGGATGAATTCTCCCTCTTGGGTCTGTTTGGACTTGATGAGTTTGGCTCTGATGGAAGCTTCCACAATGTGGGACTGACGCAGATCTCCCACCCGGAACATGAGGCAGAGTTTATCATCCCGCAGGGAAATGACGGCATGGGAGGAAAATACCAGCGTCTCGGCCCGCTTGTTGGGTTGGGAGATTTTGACAAACATGCAGCCCACCATGAAAGCATTGACCATGGAGCCCAGGATGGCTTGAAGGAGGAGCAGGATGATCCCTTCTGGACATTTGTCGGTGATGACCCGATGTCCGTAGCCAATTGTTGTCTCAGTTTCAATGGAAAAGAGAAATGCAGAGACAAAGCCATTGAGGTTCTTGATGCAGGGCGTCCATCCCGGGTCCTCCAGGTGCTCCAGGTCCCCCCGACAATAGGCAATAAACCACCAGATGACCCCAAAGAAGAGCCAGGTGATGGCATAGGCCATAATGAAGACCAGAAGGCTCACCCTCCATTTCAGGTCCACCAAGGTGGTGAAGATGTCGGTGAGATAGCGATAGGTCTCCCGGACATTTCCATGCTGGACGTTGCAGCGCCCGTCCTTCTCCACATACCTCTGCCGGCGCCTCAGTTTCCTGTCTGCCTTCTCTAACTTCTCCGCCAGTTTGGCTGCATGAGTGAAGGCTTTGGTGTTGGTGATGGTGGGGCCGGGGATCGGAGTGAACACATTGTTATCTTTCGCCATAACTACACGATTCCGCGGCGGACGGATTCAGGGTCTGTATGGGAGAAAGGAAACTATTATCAGAGAACAATTCACCGAAACACAGAAGACGACCTGACCGCCCCCCCCCCCCCCCCACCGACTCTACAGGGTGGGCAGTGCAGGTGAACAAAGAACCACCAATAACCCATTCCAGCCACCCGACATCTGATTGGTTACTGGTGGATGTCCCGGTTTGCCGCACTCAACGAGATCTTTTATATCTCAAATAGAAGGAGCTGAACCAGCGATTCACGTTCCCAGGTCTGTCTGCTAACCCTCCCGGTTCAGGGCCCAGTGACATCACCAACGCCCAGAAAACTATGTATGAAGGGGACCAGTCCATCAGATGCCTAAAGGTGCCCCCACCCCCCCTCACCATTCCTGTAGGTGGCCCGCCCCCTCATCATTCCTATAGGTGCCCCCCACACACAATTCCTATAGGTGCCCCCACCCCCTCACCATTCCTATAGGTGCCCTCCCACCCACCCAATTCCTATAGGTGCCCCACCCCCTCACCATTCCTATGGGTGCCCCGTCCCCTCACCATTCCTATAGGTGCCCCGCCCCCTCACCATTCCTATAGGTGCCCCCACCCCACACACAATTCCTATTAGGTACCCCACCCCCTCACCATTCCTATAGGTGCCCCACCCCCTCACCATTCCTATGTGTGCCCCGTCCCCTCATCATTCCTATAGGTGCCCCCACCCCACACACAATTCCTATAGGTGCCCCGCCCCCTCACCATTCCTATAGGTGCCCCGCCCCCTCACCATTCCTATAGGTGCCCCCACCCCCACCCATTAAAGGTGCCTCCCCCACCCCCACACACAATTCCTATAGGTTCCCCCTCACCATTCCTATAGGTGTTCCCCACACACAATTCCTATAGGTGCCCCCCACATACAACTCATATTGGGGCTCCTTACCATTCCTATAGGTTTCCCTCACATACAATTCCTATAGGGACCCCTTACCATTCTTATATGTGTCCCTCCTCCCTCATCATTCCTATAGGTGCCCCCACAATTTCTATAGGTGCCCCTACCCCCATACAATTCCTATAGGGGCTCCTTACCATGCCTATACGTCTCTCTCCCCCTCATCATCCCTATAGGTGCCCCACACACACAATTCCTACAGGTGCCCACCTTCCACAGACAAACATACACAATTCCTATAGGGGCTTCTCCCCATTCATATAGGTGTCCCCTCCCCCCTCACCATTCCTATAGGTGTCCCCTCACCATTCCTATAGGTATCCCCTCCCTCCTCACCATTCCTATAGGTGTCCCCTCCCCCTCGCCATTCCTATAGGTGTCCCCTCCCCCTCGCCATTCCTATAGGTGTCCCCTCACCATTCCTATAGGTGTCCACTCCCCCCTCGTCATTCCTATAGGTGTCCCCTCCTCCCTCGCCATTCCTATAGGTATCCCCTCCCTCCTCACCATTCCTATAGGTGTCCCCCCTTACCATTCCTATAGGTATCCCCTCCCTCCTCACCATTCCTATAGGTGTCCCCTCACCATTCCTATAGGTGTCCCCTCCTCCCTCACCATTCCTATAGGTGTTCCCTCACTATTCCTATAGGTATCCCCTCCCTCCTCACCATTCCTATAGGTGTCCCCCCTTACCATTCCTATAGGTATCCCCTCCCTCCTCACCATTCATATAGGTGTCCCCTCACCATTCCTATAGGTGTTCCCTCCCCCCTCACCATTCCTGTAGGTGTCCCCTCACCATTCCTATAGGTGTCCCCTCCCCCCTAACCATTCCTATAGGTGTTCCCTCCCCCTCACCATTCCTATAGGTGTCCCCTCAGCATTCCTATAGGCGCTCCCCCCTCCCCCGTAGGGTCTGTGGCACAGAAGGGGTTAAAGGCTCGGTTCTCCTTTCTCGCGCTCTCTGGTGACTTCTCCTATAATTAGCCCCGGCCTGTGGCGTAAAGTCTGTTTCGCAGCACTGTAGCCACTAGGCCTGCTTCTCCTGTTACCGTGGCAACCGCTTTGAGATGTGATGTCGTCTGTGAGGACCAGCAAAGTCCCCGAGATCTTCTATCCAAGCCGCGTATTACATGTTTATATCATAGCCGGCGTTCTGCCCTCCGCCACCGATCCCAGCGTCCCGTGCACGATTCATGGCGGCCGGTTATATAAGATGTGAAGACGTGACGCAGGACTGACAGGCAGATCAGGGAATTGAGGAGCGCAGGGGACCTTCGCCACAAAACCCCCGTCAGCCATATTGGCAGCGTGCCGCCAAAACTCCCGGAGGGCTTCGTAGTATCCAAGCCAAGTGGAGGCCAACCGATGAAGGCAACCATCACACCGGTGTGCCAGGAACCCAGGGGTAGTCACTGTGCCTGGGGTCCCCCTCACTAATCCTGGGGGTACGCACTGTGCCTGGGGTCCCCCTCACTAATCCTGGGGGTACTCACTGTGCCTGGGGTCCCCCTCACTAATCCTGGGGGTACTCACTGTGCCTGGGGTCCCCCTCACTAATCCTGGGGGTACTCACTGTGCCTGGGGTCCCCCTCACTAATCCTGGGGGTAGTCACTGTGCCTGGGGTCCCCCTCACTAATCCTGGGGGTACTCACTGTGCCTGGGGTCCCCCTCACTAATCCTGGGGGTACTCACTGTGCCTGGGGTCCCCCTCACTAATCCTGGGGGTACTCACTGTGCCTGGGGTCCCCCTCACTAATCCTGGGGGTACTCACTGTGCCTGGGGTCCCCCTCACTAATCCTGGGGGTACTCACTGTGCCTGGGGTCCCCCTCACTAATTCTGGGGGTAGTCACTGTGCCTGGGGTCCCCCTCACTAATCCTGGGGGTAGTCACTGTGCCTGGGGTCCCCCTCACTAATCCTGGGGGTAGTCACTGTGCCTGGGGTCCCCCTCACTAATCCTGGGGGTACTCACTGTGCCTGGGGTCCCCCTCACTAATCCTGGGGGTACTCACTGTGCCTGGGGTCCCCCTCACTAATCCTGGGGGTAGTCACTGTGCCTGGGGTCCCCCTCACTAATCCTGGGGGTAGTCACTGTGCCTGGGGTCCCCCTCACTAATCCTGGGGGTAGTCACTGTGCCTGGGGTCCCCCTCACTAATCCTGGGGGTAGCCACTGTGCCAGGGGTCCCCCTCACTAATCCTGGGGGTACTCACTGTGCGTGGGTCCCCCTCACTAATCCTGGGGGTACTCACTGTGCCTGGGTCCCCCTCACTAATCCTGGGGGTACTCACTGTGCCTGGGGTCCCCCTCACTACTCCTGGGGGTAGTCACTGTGCCTGGGGTCCCCCTCACTAATCCTGGGGGTAGTCACTGTGCCTGGGGTCCCCCTCACTAATCCTGGGGGTACTCACTGTGCCCGGGGTCCCCCTCACTGTACTCACTGTGCCCGGGATCCCCCTCACTAATCCTAGGGGTAGTCACTGTGCCTGGGGTCCCCCTCACTAATCCCGGGGCTAGTCACTGTGCCTGGGGTCCCCCTCACTAATCCTGGGGGTACTCACTGTGCCCGGGGTCCCCCTCACTAATCCTGGGGGTAGTCACTGTGCCCGGGGTGCCTCTCACCAATCCTGGGGGTAGTCACTGTGCCTGGGGTCCCCCTCACTAATCCTGGGGGTAC
>JARGYO010000368.1:4227500-4470617 GCA_029206835.1 Rana muscosa
TGGTGATCCCTTCCTGAAATATCCTCCACCGAGTGTGTGTGGTGATCCCTTCCCGAAATATTCTCCACCGAGTGTGTGTGGTGATCCCTTCCCGAGATATTCTCCACCGAGTGTGTGTGTGGTGACCCCTTCCTGAGATATTCTCCACCGAGTGTGTGTGGTGACCCCCTTCCCGAAATATCCTCCACCGAGTGTGTGTGGTGATCCCTTCCTGAGATATCCTCCACCGAGTGTGTGTGGTGACCCCTTCCCGAAATATCCTCCACCCAGTGTGTGTGGTGATCCCTTCCCGAAATATCCTCCACCGAGTGTGTGTGGTGATCCCTTCCCGAAATATCCTCCACCGAGTGTGTGTGGTGATCCCTTCCCGAAAAATCCTCCACCGAGTGTGTGTGGTGATCCCTTCCTGAAATATCCTCCACCGAGTGTGTGTGGTGATCCCTTCCCGAGATATCCGCCACCGAGTGTGTGTGGTGACCCCTTCCCGAGATATCCGCCACCGAGTGTGTGTGGTGACCCCTTCCCGAGATATCCTCCACGAGTGTGTGTGGTGACCCCATCCCGAGATATTCTCCACCGAGTGTGTGTGGTGATCCCTTCCCGAGATATCCTCCACTGAGTGTGTGTGGTGATCCCTTCCCGAAATATCCTCCACAGAGTGTGTGTGGTGACCCCTTCCCGAGATATCCTCCACCAAGTGTGTGTGGTGATCCCTTCCCGAAATATCCTCCACCGAGTGTGTGTGGTGATCCCTTCCCGAAATATCCTCCACCGAGTGTGTGTAGTGATCCCTTTCCAAGATATCCTCCACCGAGTGTGTGTGGTGCCCCCTTCCCGAGATATTCTCCACAGAGTGTGTGTGGTGACCCCTTCCCGAGATATCCTCCACCGAGTGTGTGTGGTAATCCCTTCCCGAAATATCCTCCACCGAGTGTGTGTGGTGATCCCTTCCCGAAATATCCTCCACCGAGTGTGTGTGGTGATCCCTTCCTGAAATATCCTCCACCGAGTGTGTGTGGTGACCCCTTCCCGAAATATCCTCCACCGAGTGTGTGTGGTAATCCCTTCCCGAAATATCCTCCACCGAGTGTGTGGTAATCCCTTCCCGAAATATCCTCCACCGAGTGTGTGTGGTGATCCCTTCCCGAAAAATCCTCCACCGAGTGTGTGTGGTGATCCCTTCCCGAAATATCCTCCACCAAGTGTGTGTGGTGACCCCTTCCCGAAATATCCTCCACCGAGTGTGTTTGGTGACCCCTTCCCGAGATATCCTCCACGAGTGCGTGTGGTGATCCCTTCCCGAGATATCCTCCACCGAGTGTGTGTGGTGATCCCTTCCCGAGATATCCTCCACCGAGTGTGTGTGGTGACCCCTTGCCGAGATATCCTCCACCGAGTGTGTGTGGTGACCCCGTCCCGAAATATCCTCCACCGAGTGTGTGTGGTGATCCCTTCCCGAAATATTCTCCACCGAGTGTGTGTGGTAATCCCTTACCGAGATATTCTCCACCGAGTGTGTGTGGTGACCCCTTCCCGAAATATCCTCCACCGAGTGTGTGTGGTGATCCCTTCCTGAAATATCCTCCACCGAGTGTGTGTGGATCCCCCTTCCCGAAATATCCTCCACCGAGTGTGTGTGGTGACCCCTTCCCAAGATATCCTCCACCGAGTGTGTGTGGTGACCCCTTCCCGAAATATCCTCCACCGAGTGTGTGTGGTGATCCCTTCCTGAAATATCCTCTACCGAGTGTGTGTGGTGATCCCTTCCCGAAATATCCTCCACCGAGTGTGTGTGTGGTGATCCCTTCCCGAGATATCCTCCACCGAGTGTGTGTGGTGATCCCTTCCCGAAATATCCTCCACCGAGTGTGTGGTGACCCCTTCCCGAGATATTCTCCACCGAGTGTGTGTGGTGACCCCTTCCTGAGATATCCTCCACCGAGTGTGTGTGGTGATCCCTTCCCGAAATATCCTCCACCGAGTGTGTGTGGTGATCCCTTCCCGAAATATCCTCCACCGAGTGTGTGTGGTGATCCCTTCCCGAAATATCCTCCACCGAGTGTGTGTGGTGATCCCTTCCCGAGATATTCTATACCGAGTGTGTGTGGTGACCCCTTCCCGAGATATCCTCCACCGAGTGTGTGTGGTGCCCCCTTCCCGAGATATCCTCCACCGAGTGTGTGTGGTGATCCCTTCCTGAGATATCCTCCACCGAGTGTGTGTGGTGACCCCTTCCCGAGATATTCTCCACTGAGTGTGTGTGGTGATCCCTTCCCGAAATATCCTCCACCGAGTGTGTGTGGTGATCCCTTCCCGAGATATTCTCCACCGAGTGTGTGTGGTGATCCCTTCCTGAGATATCCTCCACCAAGTGTGTGTGGTGATCCCTTCTCGAAATATCCTCCACCGAGTGTGTGTGGTGATCCCTTCCCGAAATATCCTCCACCGAGTGCGTGTGGTGCCCCCTTCCCGAGATATCCTCCACGAGTGTGTGTGGTGCCTGTCAAGTAATTTCGGACCGACTCTCGTTACAAGTCAAGATATTTTTTTGCATATGCAAGAGAAATGGTTAAATGTATATCTTCTGCTTCAGAGATCCATTTCTGCCTGTCATAGATTTACATTCTGCTTTTATAACCCTTAAACCTTCCCTTTTCCTGCTCGTAACGTCCTGACCATGTATAATTTCAACCTTTATTCTGACGTTAGCAGGGAATAGGGAAATATCCTTTTTCAGCCAACACCTTATGACAGGAAATTTCATACAATGAATACATAAATTATCTCATGGTTCGCAGCCCATATTTTGACAGATGTAAGAGTCAGCACATCTTTGCACAATAGAATATGGTCATATGACTTATTCCAGTAATTAGGGCTATTAGAGCTTATTCAGCATATTTAAGTATTAATAGAGTTATATAAAGCAAACATTTTAACTTTAGAAGATATAGTCATATTAATATGCATATTCATAGTTGACATTTAAAGTATAATTTCTAATTTCTCTAACAGCTGCCCCCTTTTATACTTATAATGTCAATAATTCAAATATCCAGGTTCTTTATTTTACCAGGTATTATCATTTAGACAAATAAGTCTTTTGAAAGGACTGTAAGTTCATCTTCATCAGGTTCCGGGTATAGTTCAGTGTTGTTCTGAAAAAACATAGTCTTTGTTAGTGATGTGTCAATCAGTCTTTGAAGAATTCCTCTAATACAAGGAATGCAGCAACATCCACACTGCGTAAGGACCGTGGCTGCCATGACAACAGACATGAGCAAACCTTTTGCAAGATCACCCCATTTACCAAACCATTTTTCAAAGAGTCCTGTTAAGGGGTTCTCTACACCAGAGTTCTCAGTTAGTTCCTGGGATAACATTTGTAGGCCTTGCAAAGCCTTGGTGATACTTCCATCAGGTGCCGTATTATTTGGAATAAAAGTGCAGCAGAAGGTGCCGAACATTTCGCATACCCCGTCCCTTTCTGCCAGCAACATATCCAATGCTATACGGTTCTGCCACGCTGTCAAAGAGGTGGCGTCCAATTGTGCTGCTATACCTTTGATAGCATCTCTGGTGTAATTCACAAACCTCTGCTGGTTGTAGTAAATGTAGTTTATCCAGTCGACATTCTTATTGGGCTGTACCCATAGGAAGAGTGAGGTGAGTCCTGCTGTTACTTGATTCTGTGCTTTAAATTCATCCGGAAACTCCTCGTGGAACACCTATTGAGTCTATATATACCTGGTTGTCAAAATGATTCTGGACACTTAAGTCTCTTAAAATAGTGTTTACCTGGTAGTCTCATCAATTTATTAGTCATAGGAACAATATAAAAGGGAAGCAACAGGCGGGTAAGGGCACAACTACCCTCCCATCTAGGTGGCAGTCTGAGCCTTAGTTTCTTGTCCCCACACAGCCACCAAACATCAGCTAGTTGCCGTTTCTGTTCCTGAAACCATTTTAGTTGATACTTAATGTCTGTAGTTGATGTTGTGGTCGCACAGTATTCAGGAGATAGAGTGCCAACCTTTGTACCATCCTTATCTTTGTTAGAGAAACTAGAAAAATTTCCTGGTAATGCTTGTAGTGAAGGGGGTGTACTTTGCATTTTAGTTTTAGGGTATCTCTTTTTCTCATTTGCACATTCAGACCCAGTAATATTTTCTGAAAACAGTCTTATTATGCAAGCTAAATCTGTTTCCTCTTCAGGGAGAGGAATGGTAGCTAGTTGTGGTCTTGGGTTTGCACAAGAAATACAATCACTTAACCCCTTAGATTGAGTTGTGTATCTGACCCATTCTATCCACTAATTTTTATCTCCAAATCCTGTTTCTATACTTAATTGTTCCTTGTAAGTAAAATCTGTTTTAAACAAAGAGGTATTAAGTTGAAACTGAGTTGGCTCGGGGGCTGGGGTGTTCTGACCAGGGGTTATAACCTAAATAGTGATTCTCCCTAGTAGGTCAGATATTGTACCATATACCAATTAGTTGTATTGTTTAGTTTACAAAATTGGAGCCATTGTTACTGTAAATCAGCGCGGGGATCCCTTGTCGTGGAATCACCTCTTTGATTAGTACTTTGGCTACTGACTGTCCATCCGTGTGCGTCATAGGAAAAGTTTCCACCCACTTTATAAACCTGTACACAATAACCAGACAGTACTTATTCTCACATTTGTTCAATTCAATAAAATCCATGCATATTGTGTGAAAGGGATAAGGGGGATGTGGGAAATGACCCCTTAAGGCTCTTAGGGCACCTTGTGCATGGTATCTGTTACAAATCGGATATGTGAGACAAAATTTTCAGAGTAGTTTTGTAAACCCATATGTTGTGTACACCCAGTACCATCCCTCCTTTTGAGGTATGGGCCTACCCATGACTCAATAACACAGCATACGTGAATAGTGATGTAGATAAGTTAGGTTTACCTTCTGTACATGTGTATATACCATTGACCAGTGTTGACCCTGTATATAACCACTTTGATTTTCACCTGCCGGTGATGTTTTCTGCATTTCTGATAACCATGTTTCATCAATAGCTCTCTGTACCTCATCATTTACTTGGGAAACTGTATATGTTTGTCATTGCTGTCCTTCAGAAGCTTCCTTTGCTGTCTTGTCTGCTAGTGCATTTCCTAGGGTAATTGGATCTGTTCCCTTTCTATGTGCCGCACATTTACAAATAGCCACTTGTGCTGGTTTTTGTACATATTCTAGAAGGGCAAGAATGAGATCTCTGTGTGATCGGTTTCCCATGGCAACGTAATCATACCCCTTTTTTCCATTGCTGGGCAAATATGTGTAGAGAAAGCATATTGGCTGTCAGTATAAATATCTATTTATTTTTCCCTTCCCCTAGACTGCAGGCCCTTGACAGGGCTATAATGTCAGCTTGTTGTGCAGAATAGGAACTGGGAAAGGGTCTAGCTTCAATGACCTGGTCATGTGTTACTATAGCATAAGCCGTTTGATTTATCGTTTTTTCTACACGACCCATCAACAAAAATGTCAGCATCTAGAAAGGGAACATCAGTGATATCCTTCCTAGGGAGTACCCGTTCATCAATTTTGAGCTGCACAATCATGTGGATCCCCATCACCAGGTGTTGGCATTAGTGTAGCAGGATTCAATGTAGTACACTTCTTGATTGTAACGTGTGGTTGTCCCAGAAGTGTAGTCATACATGATAAATGCCTGACTGGAGATAAATAGGAGATTCTGTCTTATAGTAAGATCACCTAAATAACATGTGAGACCTTTAAGTACCAGGGGTGGAACAATACTATCAATGCAGATGACCGTATGGCCAATGAGGCTGCTACTACAGCTTGTACACAGTGGGGCAAATTAGTTAAGTAAAATGCAACTAGTTTGTGTTCGTTCTCATAAACCTGAGTGAGAGCAGAAGTCATGTACCCCTCTTTACAATCTACAGTCTGCTAAAGGGTTTCTACTGTAATTGGGTAGGCTAAGCACAGTAGAACCCACAATGAGGTGCTTCACCTTTGTAAATGCATCCTCTGCTTGCACATTCCACTGGATGGAACCTTTTGCAGACATTTGTGTACCATAGATGAGATCAGAAAGAGGCACCACCTCCGTAGCATAATTAGCTATCCATGCTCTACAGAAATTTGCCATGCCAAGAAATTACATCATTTCTTTATTTTTACGTGGTTTGGGGGCTTGAAGGATGGCCTCTTTTCGGATCTCATCTGGATGTCTGCCTTTTTGAGATATAATGTAACCCTGGTATTTCACCTTGGTTTTCAAAAGTTGTATTTTATTTTGCTAACCTTGTGACCTTGTTCTGCGAGGAAATGCATCAGAGCCAAGGTGTCAATTTTACATTGTCGCTCCAGAGGAGCCGCTACCAGAATGTCATCCACATACAAGAGAATTTGACTCCCACTGGGAGGTACAACTCGAGACAAAGCATTGAACATTTCTTGTGAGTTTTCCTTTGTACATAAGTGCAAACCAGAACTGACTGTCTGTCTTAATTAGCCCTACGTCTGTCTTTCCTTTTGATCACAAGAAATCGGGGACGTCTTTTAAGGCATCCCCTTCCCCTCGGGTCAAAAAGTGTCAGTCACTGTCTTTTGTCAAAACTTCAATCACGCAAGTTCTGGTTGTACATTCAACAAACCACGCTAATCTGTACCTCTGATTCCCTCTGGATTTCAGTTCCTCATCTGTTAATTTGACCCAGTCTGTGATAAGTTCTCCCAGCTCATGCCATGATACCTCGGAGTTCCGCGTGACCGAAACATGAGGTACAGTATCCTGCCTGTATATTTGCAGAATAGGCTGTGGTAGGAGACAAGTAGCCATGTTATTTCCTTTCTTATCACAGTACAGGTATCTTAAGAGCACTTCAGTGTTAGTGCAACTCATTAACTGTTTCTCATAGGACCTATCAGGCCCAGTGGTCCTTTTGTAGTAGATAGTGCAATAGAGGTTTGTCTGGACCTTGTACCTTTCCTCACAGGCTCTTCAATTATTTCTGTCAGGGTTTTGGGCATCTTTAACCCCTCAGTTTGTAAATCCAAGCTGTACCAGTATCAGGGCTCATTATCCACAGCTGTGATTTGTTTTTCACACAGCCGATGGGCTTTGAGGCCCCCCTCCACTGGTACGACAGAAATATCAAGAGCATGCAACATGTCTCTACCCAACGAATTAACAGGACATTTAGTTGACATTACAATTTTACACTGAGCCTTTTTACCTGTCTGTGGATTTTCCACAGTAAGGCCTTCAGACACGGCCTCCTGGTGCATCAACCCATTTGCAGATTTTACATATACTAAACCTTTTCCCTGTACCCCTGGTGGCATATCCAGCGGGTGTATCAGGGTCCTACAAGTCCCAGTGTCACAGAGACTACTCTTTGCAACCCAGGTTATTTCTGGCTTGGCTTCAGCATGCAAACAAGTTTCAACATTACACACATCCAAAATATCAGATTCTTTTCCATCCTTCTGCTTCTCTCTCTGCAGACACACTTTTACCATACAGGAAACACTCCCCCCTCATCCTTTTCTTTACTTTCTTTTTTGGTTGGAAGTGCCCCTCAGCATGCCTCGCATACTTGATTAGCTCCTAGAGTCTGCAGATCCTATGGTTAATCATGTGTTCGTTAACAAAACTTGATATAAGGACTAGCAGCCCCTTCAGGATTGCATTCTTTAGCTGTTGTTCATATGGGCTATCGTTCACTTGATCTACTGGGATTTCTATCCCAGAGTGGTTATTAAAATTCTTCTTTATCCTAACAATGAAATTATCCACTGTTTCCTCTTCTCCCCATATACACTGATTTATAATGGACCAGTCGGCTTGACGTATCCATCTATCCTCTCTCTATCTTTGCTATAAGAGCATTTCTTCTGTTTTTGAGTGCTGCATCATCCTGAGGCAACACCCCTCCCTGGTTGTTTAATCCACTCCAATCTCCCACTACATGATGCCAGTCAGGTCCCAGTACCTGTCTGGTGACCTGCTCTATTTCCCTCACATTGAGATGATAGCTAGCAACCATTCCCATGATACCATCCCTGAATTGAGCTATGTGGACCTTGGGATTGCTGTAAGGAGGGTCAGCGGGGTAACTTGTTGCATACCTCTGTCCCATCTGGTGGTGGGGACTGCAGGTCTGCAATAGGGAATTGGGAGCGGGTGGTGAAGTCAGAGGGGGAGCAGCGTCTGTCGGTGGGATTGGAGAGTCCTCTAAAGGGTGTGTAGGGGCTGTCGGGTGCATTAGGTTTGTCGCATTTTGTTCAGTCAATACTTGCTGCACTAAACTTCGGAGGACGGTCATATTATTGTCCTCCTCTTTGTCTAAAAACATAGTCTTTTTATGATTTTTTTTATGATTTTAACCTACAGTTAGCCTCCTCAAGCCATTTCTTTGCCTGGGGAAGACCTAATTTATTCTGTTTCCTTAATTTTCTTTTCTTTTTTTTTTATATATATATATATAAATATATACGCATACATACATACATATATATACACATACATACATACATACATACATACATACATACATACATGCCGGCATAATTTTTATTTATTTTTTAAGCTTTCTACACAACACAGTATTACACAACAATCCTTATTTAAAAATGCATCAAAATCATACTTTGTTTTCCATGTCTTAAGGAGTTTCACATTCTCTTTGTCTAGACTACACATATACTTTGCATCATCATTCAAACCATCAGACTTTCCATGGATCATACTCATTTTAACGTGCACACGGAGTTTTTTTTGTAAGGTCTTCTCACACTGACACAATACCTGCACACAGTATCTTATCACTTCTGCAGCTACTCACAAACTTTCTAGTCGTGACATATCACTTCTAGATTATTGATCTTGTGTGCTGCTATAATACTGGTGTCTTGTCTTCTTACTTAATGTTTTATTCATTTATAGGGAGAATGAACAGAATTACAAGGCGAACGTAAATTCACCTGACTGGTCAACCCCCCCGATCAAAACATTAATATTTCAGTAAACTGTAGGGAGCATGAACAGAATTACAAAAGAGACTTAATTTCTCTCGACTGTTGTTCCCACACTTTATCAAAACATTAATATTTGTTGATTCAACGGTATTTATAAATGCCTGTACAGGTTTTTTACACAACATACGAGGCTGGCTGAGCGCAAGGGCTCGTCAAATTACCTCTATTTGTTACCTGGAAATCTATCAGGCCATACCTTTTGTATCAACAGGGGTTCATGTTTTTGATGTAGGAATATTTATGTGTCCCCCACGGGAATTCCTGCAGTTTACAAGGCTGTCAGGACCTAGGTCCTTTGTCGACAAATTTCCTTTATCTGCACCCGGGTATTAGTATGGGACCATACTCCTATATCAAAGGGATTTAAACTACGGACGTATCTACTTATATTCCCTCAACTTGGATAAAGCAAAACATATACACAACAGATAAACATTCAATTAATCTCTATATTAGATGTATGTAACAAAATCCCTTAATTCATTAAATCCCTAATCACATTTAGGCCTAAAAGTATAATATAATAAATGAAAATATCTTACCTTGCCCCGAGAGCGGTCTCTTGTGCTGATCCGGTAAGTCGCTGCCCGGGAGGCACTAGTTCAGTGAGCCGGCCTCTGTTAACGTCAAATTTTAAGACGGAGGACTTACAGTTTTTTGCCGTACGGACATCGGTTCACTGGGTTGTTGGCTAGTGCTTTCCAGGAATTTGGACTTCCGGCTTGAAGGACCAAAATGTCAAGTAATTTCGGACCGACTCTCGTTACAAGTCAAGATATTTTATTGCATATGCAAGAGAAATGGTTAAATGTATATCTTCTGCTTCAGAGATCCATTTCTGCCTGTCATAGATTTACATTATGCTTTTATAACCCTTAAACCTTCCCTTTTCCTGCTCGTAACGTCCTGACCATGTATAATTTCAACCTTTATTCTGACGTTAGCAGGGAATAGGGAAATATCCTTTTTCAGCCAACACCTTATGACAGGAAATTTCATACAATGAATACATAAATTATCTCATGGTTCGCAGCCCATATTTTGACAGATGTAAGAGTCAGCACATCTTTGCACAATAGAATATGGTCATATGACTTATTCCAGTAATTAGGGCTATTAGAGCTTATTCAGCATATTTAAGTATTAATAGAGTTATATAAAGCAAACATTTTAACTTTAGAAGATATAGTCATATTAATATGCATATTCATAGTTGACATTTAAAGTATAATTTCTAATTTCTCTAACAGTGCCCCCTACCCGAGATATCCTCCACCGAGTGTGTGTAGTGATCCCTTCCTGAGATATCCTCCACCGAGTGTGTGTGGTGATCCCTTCCCGAAATATCCTCCACCGAGTGTGTGTGGTGATCCCTTCCCGAAATATCCTCCACCGAGTGTGTGTGGTGATCCCTTCCCGAAATATCCTCCACCGAGTGCGTGTGGTGCCCCCTTCCCGAGATATCCTCCACCGAGCGTGTGTGGTGACCCCTTCCCGAGATATCCTCCACCGAGTGTGTGTGGTGCCCCCTTCCCGAGATATCCTCCACCGAGTGTGTGTGGTGATCGCTTCCCGAGATATCCTCCACCGAGTGTGTGTGGTGATCCCTTCCCGAAATATCCTCCACCGAGTGTGTGTGGTGATCCCTTCCTGAAATATCCTCCACCGAGTGTGTGTGGTGATCCCTTCCCGAAAAATCCTCCACCGAGTGTGTGTGGTGATCCCTTCCCGAAATATCCTCCACCGAGTATGTGTGGTAATCCCTTCCCGAAATATCCTCCACCGAGTGTGTGTGGTAATCCCTTCCCGAGATATTCTCCACCGAGTGTGTGTGGTGATCCCTTCCTGAAATATGCTCCACCGAGTGTGTGTGGTAATCCCTTCCCGAAATATCCTCCACCGAGTGTGTGTGGTGATCCCTTCCCGAAATATCCTCCACCGAGTGTGTGTGGTGATCCCTTCCCAAGATATCCTCCACCGAGTGTGTGTGGTGACCCCTTCCCGAGATATCCTCCACCGAGTGTGTGTGGTGATCCCTTCCTGAAATATCCTCCACCGAGTGTGTGTGGTGATCCCTTCCTGAAATATCTTCCACCGAGTGTGTGTGGTGATCCCTTCCCGAAATATCCTCCACCGAGTGTGTGTGGTGACCCCTTCCCGAAATATCTTCCACCGAGTGTGTGTGGTGATCCCTTCCCGAAATATCCTCCACCGAGTGTGTGTGGTGATCTCTTCCTAAAATATCCTCCACCGAGTGTGTGTGGTGATCCCTTCCTGAAATATCCTCCACCGAGTGTGCGTGGTGATCCCTTCCCAAAATATCCTCCACCGAGTGTGTGTGGTGACCCCTTCCCGAAATATCCTCCACCGAGTGTGTGTGGTGATCCCTTCCTGAAATATCCTCCACCGAGTGTGTGTGGTGATCCCTTCCTGAAATATCCTCCACCGAGTGTGTGTGGTGATCCCTTCCTGAAATATCCTCCACCGAGTGTGCGTGGTGATCCCTTCCCAAAATATCCTCCACCGAGTGTGTGTGGTGACCCCTTCCCGAAATATCCTCCACCGAGTGTGTGTGGTGATCCCTTCCTGAAATATCCTCCACCGAGTGTGTGTGGATCCCCCTTCCCGAAATATCCTCCACCGAGTGTGTGTGGTGACCCCTTCCCAAGATATCCTCCACCGAGTGTGTGTGGTGACCCCTTCCCGAAATATCCTCCACCGAGTGTGTGTGGTGATCCCTTCCTGAGATATCCTCCACCGAGTGTGTGTGGTGATCCCTTCCTGAGATATCCTCCACCGAGTGTGTGTGGTGACCCCTTCCTGAGATATCCTCCACCGAGTGTGTGTGGTGATCCCTTCCCGAAATATCCTCCACCGAGTGTGTATGGTGACCCCTTCCCGAGATATCCTCCACCGAGTGCATGTGGTGCCCCCTTCCCGAGATATTTTCCACCGAGTGTGTGTGGTGACCCCTTCCTGAAATATCCTCCACCGAGTGCGTGTGGTGCCCCCTTCCCGAGATATTCTCCACCGAGTGTGTGTGGTGACCCCTTCCCGAAATATCCTCCACCGAGTGCGTGTGGTGCCCCCTTCCCGAAATATCCTCCACCGAGTTTGTGCGGTGACCCCTTCCCGAGATATCCTCCACCGAGTGTGTTTGGTGCCCCCTTCCCGAGATATCCTCCACCGAGTGTGTGTGGTGATCCCTTCCTGAGATATCCTCCACCGAGTGTGTGTGGTGACTCCTTCCCGAGATATTCTATACCGAGTGTGTGTGGTGACCCCTTCCCGAGATATCCTCCACCGAGTGTGTGTGGTGATCCCTTCCCGAAATATCCTCCACCGAGTGTGTGTGGTGACCCCTTCCCGAAATATCCTCCACCGAGTGTGTGTGGTAATCCCTTCCCGAAATATCCTCCACGAGTGCGTGTGGTGATCCCTTCCCGAGATATCCTCCACCGAGTGTGTGTGGTGATCCCTTCCCGAGATATTCTCCACCGAGTGTGTGTGGTGACCCCTTGCCGAGATATCCTCCACCGAGTGTGTGTGGTGACCCCGTCCCGAAATATCCTCCACCGAGTGTGTGTGGTGATCCCTTCCCGAAATATTCTCCACCGAGTGTGTGTGGTAATCCCTTACCGAGATATTCTCCACCAAGTGTGTGTGGTGACCCCTTCCCGAAATATCCTCCACCGAGTGTGTGTGGTGATCCCTTCCTGAAATATCCTCCACCGAGTGTGTGTGGATCCCCCTTCCCGAAATATCCTCCACCGAGTGTGTGTGGTGACCCCTTCCCAAGATATCCTCCACCGAGTGTGTGTGGTGACCCCTTCCCGAAATATCCTCCACCGAGTGTGTGTGTGGTGATCCCTTCCCGAAATATCCTCCACCGAGTGTGTGTGTGGTGATCCCTTCCCGAGATATCCTCCACCGAGTGTGTGTGGTGATCCCTTCCCGAAATATCCTCCACCGAGTGTGTGAGGTGACCCCTTCCCGAGATATTCTCCACCGAGTGTGTGTGGTGACCCCTTCCTGAGATATCCTCCACCGAGTGTGTGTGGTGATCCCTTCCCGAAATATCCTCCACCGAGTGTGTGTGGTGATCCCTTCCCGAAATATCCTCCACCGAGTGTGTGTGGTGATCCCTTCCCGAAATATCCTCCACCGAGTGTGTGTGGTGATCCCTTCCCGAGATATTCTATACCGAGTGTGTGTGGTGACCCCTTCCCGAGATATCCTCCACCGAGTGTGTGTGGTGCCCCCTTCCCGAGATATCCTCCACCGAGTGTGTGTGGTGATCCCTTCCTGAGATATCCTCCACCGAGTGTGTGTGGTGACCCCTTCCCGAGATATTCTCCACTGAGTGTGTGTGGTGATCCCTTCCCGAAATATCCTCCACCGAGTGTGTGTGGTGATCCCTTCCCGAGATATTCTCCACCGAGTGTGTGTGGTGATCCCTTCCTGAGATATTCTCCACCAAGTGTGTGTGGTGATCCCTTCTCGAAATATCCTCCACCGAGTGTGTGTGGTGATCCCTTCCCGAAATATCCTCCACCGAGTGCGTGTGGTGCCCCCTTCCCGAGATATCCTCCACGAGTGTGTGTGGTGCCCCCTACCCGAGATATCCTCCACCGAGTGTGTGTAGTGATCCCTTCCTGAAATATCCTCCACCGAGTGTGTGTGGTGATCCCTTCCCGAAATATCCTCCACCGAGTGCGTGTGGTGCCCCCTTCCCGAGATATCCTCCACCGAGCGTGTGTGGTGACCCCTTCCCGAGATATCCTCCACCGAGTGTGTGTGGTGCCCCCTTCCCGAGATATCCTCCACCGAGTGTGTGTGGTGATCGCTTCCCGAGATATCCTCCACCGAGTGTGTGTGGTGATCCCTTCCCGAAATATCCTCCACCGAGTGTGTGTGGTGATCCCTTCCTGAAATATCCTCCACCGAGTGTGTGTGGTGATCCCTTCCCGAAAAATCCTCCACCGAGTGTGTGTGGTGATCCCTTCCCGAAATATCCTCCACCGAGTATGTGTGGTAATCCCTTCCCGAAATATCCTCCACCGAGTGTGTGTGGTAATCCCTTCCCGAGATATTCTCCACCGAGTGTGTGTGGTGATCCCTTCCTGAAATATGCTCCACCGAGTGTGTGTGGTAATCCCTTCCCGAAATATCCTCCACCGAGTGTGTGTGGTGATCCCTTCCCGAAATATCCTCCACCGAGTGTGTGTGGTGATCCCTTCCCAAGATATCCTCCACCGAGTGTGTGTGGTGACCCCTTCCCGAGATATCCTCCACCGAGTGTGTGTGGTGATCCCTTCCTGAAATATCCTCCACCGAGTGTGTGTGGTGATCCCTTCCTGAAATATCTTCCACCGAGTGTGTGTGGTGATCCCTTCCCGAAATATCCTCCACCGAGTGTGTGTGGTGACCCCTTCCCGAAATATCCTCCACCGAGTGTGTGTGGTGATCCCTTCCCGAAATATCCTCCACCGAGTGTGTGTGGTGATCCCTTCCTAAAATATCCTCCACCGAGTGTGTGTGGTGATCCCTTCCTGAAATATCCTCCACCGAGTGTGCGTGGTGATCCCTTCCCAAAATATCCTCCACCGAGTGTGTGTGGTGACCCCCTTCCGAAATATCCTCCACCGAGTGTGTGTGGTGATCCCTTCCTGAAATATCCTCCACCGAGTGTGTGTGGTGATCCCTTCCTGAAATATCCTCCACCGAGTGTGTGTGGTGATCCCTTCCTGAAATATCCTCCACCGAGTGTGCGTGGTGATCCCTTCCCAAAATATCCTCCACCGAGTGTGTGTGGTGACCCCTTCCCGAAATATCCTCCACCGAGTGTGTGTGGTGATCCCTTCCTGAAATATCCTCCACCGAGTGTGTGTGGATCCCCCTTCCCGAAATATCCTCCACCGAGTGTGTGTGGTGACCCCTTCCCAAGATATCCTCCACCGAGTGTGTGTGGTGACCCCTTCCCGAAATATCCTCCACCGAGTGTGTGTGGTGATCCCTTCCTGAGATATCCTCCACCGAGTGTGTGTGGTGATCCCTTCCTGAGATATCCTCCACCGAGTGTGTGTGGTGACCCCTTCCTGAGATATCCTCCACCGAGTGTGTGTGGTGATCCCTTCCCGAAATATCCTCCACCGAGTGTGTATGGTGACCCCTTCCCGAGATATCCTCCACCGAGTGCATGTGGTGCCCCCTTCCCGAGATATTTTCCACCGAGTGTGTGTGGTGACCCCTTCCTGAAATATCCTCCACCGAGTGCATGTGGTGCCCCCTTCCCGAGATATTCTCCACCGAGTGTGTGTGGTGACCCCTTCCCGAAATATCCTCCACCGAGTGCGTGTGGTGCCCCCTTCCCGAAATATCCTCCACCGAGTTTGTGCGGTGACCCCTTCCCGAGATATCCTCCACCGAGTGTGTTTAGTGCCCCCTTCCCGAGATATCCTCCACCGAGTGTGTGTGGTGATCCCTTCCTGAGATATCCTCCACCGAGTGTGTGTGGTGACCCCTTCCCGAGATATTCTATACCGAGTGTGTGTGGTGATCCCTTCCTGAGATATCCTCCACCGAGTGTGTGTGGTGATCCCTTCCTGAAATATCCTCCACCGAGTGTGTGTGGTGACCCCTTCCTGAAATATCCTCCACCGAGTGTGTGTGGTGATCCCTTCCTGAAATATCCTCCACAGAGTGTGTGTGGTGATCCCTTCCTGAAATATCCCCCACCGAGTGTGTGTGGTGATCCCTTCCCGAAATATCCTCCACCGAGTGTGTGTGGTGACCCCTTCCCGAAATATCCTCCACCGAGTGTGTGTGGTAATCCCTTCCTGAGATATCCTCCACCGAGTGTGTGTGGTGATCCCTTCCCGAAATATCCTCCACCGAGTGTGTGTGGTGACCCCTTCCCGAAATATCCTCCACCGAGTGTGTGTGGTAATCCCTTCCCGAAATATCCTCCACCGAGTGTGTGTGTGGTGACCCCTTCCCGAAATATCCTCCACCGAGTGTGTGTGGTGACCCCTTCCTGAGATATCCTCCACCGAGTGTGTGTGGTGACCCCTTCCCGAAATATCCTCCACCGAGTGTGTGTGGTGATCCCTTCCTGAGATATCCTCCACCGAGTGTGTGTGGTGACCCCTTCCCGAAATATCCTCCACCGAGTGTGTGTGGTGATCCCTTCCTGAGATATCCTCCACCGAGTGTGTGTGGTGATCCTCTCCCGAAATATCCTCCACCGAGTGTGTGTGGTGATCCCTTCCCGAAATATCCTCCACCGAGTGTGTGTGGTGATCCCTTCCTGAGATATCCTCCACCGAGTGTGTGTGGTGACCCCTTCCTGAGATATCCTCCACCGAGTGTGTGTGGTGATCCCTTCCCGAAATATCCTCCACCGAGTGTGTGTGGTGATCCCTTCCCGAAATATCCTCCACCGAATGTGTATGGTGACCCCTTCCCGAGATATCCTCCACCGAGTGCGTGTGGTGCCCCCTTCCCGAGATATTCTCCACCGAGTGTGTGTGGTGACCCCTTCCCGAAATATCCTCCACCGAGTGCGTGTGGTGCCCCCTTCCCGAGATATCCTCCACCGAGTGTGTGTGGTGACCCCATCCCGAAATATCCTCCACCGAGTGCGTGTGGTGCCCCCTTCCCGAAATATCCTCCACCGAGTTTGTGCGGTGACCCCGTCCCGAGATATCCTCCACCGAGTGTGTGTGGTGCCCCCTTCCCGAGATATCCTCCACCGAGTGTGTGTGGTGATCCCTTCCTGAGATATCCTCCACCGAGTGTGTGTGGTGACCCCTTCCCGAGATATTCTATGCCGAGTGTGTGTGGTGACCCCTTCCCGAGATATCCTCCACCGAGTGTGTGTGGTGATCCCTTCCCGAAATATCCTCCACCGAGTGTGTGTGGTGTCCCCTTCCCGAAATATCCTCCACCGAGTATGTGTGGTAATCCCTTCCCGAAATATCCTCCACCGAGTGTGTGTGGTAATCCCTTCCCGAGATATTCTCCACCGAGTGTGTGTGGTGATCCCTTCCTGAAATATCCTCCACCGAGTGTGTGTGGTAATCCCTTC
The DNA here is from genome assembly GCA_029206835.1 of Rana muscosa. NCBI lineage: Eukaryota > Metazoa > Chordata > Amphibia > Anura > Ranidae > Rana > Rana muscosa. The sequence continues at coordinate 4,244,640 of JARGYO010000368.1, forward strand.
CCGAAATATCCTCCACCGAGTGTGTGTGGTGATCCCTTCCCGAAATATCCTCCACCGAGTGTGTGTGGTGATCCCTTCCCAAGATATCCTCCACCGAGTGTGTGTGGTGACCCCTTCCCGAGATATCCTCCACCGAGTGTGTGTGGTGACCCCTTCCCGAAATATCCTCCACCGAGTGTGTGTGGTGATCCCTTCCTGAAATATCCTCCACCGAGTGTGTGTGGTGATCCCTTCCTGAAATATCTTCCACCGAGTGTGTGTGGTGATCCCTTCCCGAAATATCCTCCACCGAGTGTGTGTGGTGACCCCTTCCCGAAATATCCTCCACCGAGTGTGTGTGGTGATCCCTTCCTGAGATATCCTCCACCGAGTGTGTGTGGTGATCCCTTCCTGAAATATCCTCCACCGAGTGTGTGTGGTGACCCCTTCCCGAAATATCCTCCACCGAGTGTGTGTGGTGATCCCTTCCTGAAATATCCTCCACCGAGTGTGTGTGGTGATCCCTTCCTGAAATATCCTCCACCGAGTGTGTGTGGTGATCCCTTCCTGAAATATCCTCCACCGAGTGTGCGTGGTGATCCCTTCCCAAAATATCCTCCACCGAGTGTGTGTGGTGACCCCTTCCCGAAATATCCTCCACCGAGTGTGTGTGGTAATCCCTTCCTGAGATATCCTCCACCGAGTGTGTGTGGTGATCCCTTCCCGAAATATCCTCCACCGAGTGTGTGTGGTGACCCCTTCCCGAAATATCCTCCACCGAGTGTGTGTGGTAATCCCTTCCCGAAATATCCTCCACCGAGTGTGTGTGGTGACCCCTTCCCAAAATATCCTCCACCGAGTGTGTGTGGTGATCCCTTCCTGAGATATCCTCCACCGAGTGTGTGTGGTGCCCCCTTCCCGAAATATCCTCCACCGAGTGTGTGTGGTGATCCCTTCCTGAGATATCCTCCACCGAGTGTGTGTGGTGATCCCTTCCTGAGATATCCTCCACCGAGTGTGTGTGGTGACCCCTTCCTGAGATATCCTCCACCGAGTGTGTGTGGTGATCCCTTCCCGAAATATCCTCCACCGAGTGTGTATGGTGACCCCTTCCCGAGATATCCTCCACCGAGTGCATGTGGTGCCCCCTTCCCGAGATATTCTCCACCGAGTGTGTGTGGTGACCCCTTCCTGAAATATCCTCCACCGAGTGCGTGTGGTGCCCCCTTCCCGAAATATCCTCCACCGAGTTTGTGCGGTGACCCCTTCCCGAGATATCCTCCACCGAGTGTGTGTGATGCCCCCTTCCCGAAATATCCTCCACCGAGTGTGTGTGGTGATCCCTTCCTGAGATATCCTCCACCAAGTGTGTGTGGTGACCCCTTCCCGAGATATTCTATACCGAGTGTGTGTGGTGACCCCTTCCCGAGATATCCTCCACCGAGTGTGTGTGGTGATCCCTTCCTGAAATATCCTCCACCGAGTGTGTGTGGTGACCCCTTCCCGAAATATCCTCCACCGAGTGTGTGTGGTAATCCCTTCCCGAAATATCCTCCACCGAGTGTGTGTGGTAATCCCTTCCCGAAATATCCTGCACCGAGTGTGTGTGGTGATCCCTTCCCGAAAAATCCTCCACCGAGTGTGTGTGGTGATCCCTTCCCGAAATATCCTCCACCGAGTGTGTGTGGTAATCCCTTCCCGAAATATCCTCCACCGAGTGTGTGTGGTGATCCCTTCCCGAAATGTCCTCCACCGAGTGTGTTTGGTGACCCCTTCCCGAGATATCCTCCACGAGTGCGTGTGGTGATCCCTTCCCGAGATATCCTCCACCGAGTGTGTGTGGTGATCCCTTCCCGAGATATTCTCCACCGAGTGTGTGTGGTGACCCCTTGCCGAGATATCCTCCACCGAGTGTGTGTGGTGACCCCTTCCCGAAATATCCTCCACCGAGTGTGTGTGGTGATCCCTTCCCGAAATATTCTCCACCGAGTGTGTGTGGTGATCCCTTCCCGAGATATTCTCCACCGAGTGTGTGTGGTGACCCCTTCCCGAGATATTCTCCACCGAGTGTGTGTGGTGACCCCTTCCCGAAATATCCTCCACCGAGTGTGTGTGGTGATCCCTTCCTGAAATATCCTCCACCGAGTGTGTGTGGTGATCCCTTCCTGAAATATCCTCCACCGAGTGTGTGTGGATCCCCCTTCCCGAAATATCCTCCACCGAGTGTAAGTGGTGACCCCTTCCCAAGATATCCTCCACCGAGTGTGTGTGGTGACCCCTTCCCGAAATATCCTCCACCGAGTGTGTGTGGTGATCCCTTCCCGAAATATCCTCCACCGAGTGTGTGTGGCGATCCCTTCCTGAAATATCCTCCACCGAGTGTGTGTGGTGATCCCTTCCCGAGATATCCTCCACCGAGTGTGTGTGGTGATCCCTTCCCGAAATATCCTCCACCGAGTGTGTGAGGTGACCCCTTCCCGAGATATTCTCCACCGAGTGTGTGTGGTGACCCCTTCCTGAGATATCCTCCACCGAGTGTGTGTGGTGATCCCTTCCCGAAATATCCTCCACCGAGTGTGTGTGGTGATCCCTTCCCGAAATATCCTCCACCGAGTGTGTGTGGTGATCCCTTCCCGAAATATCCCCCACTAGTTTGTGTGGTGACACCTTCCCGAGATATTCTATACCGAGTGTGTGTGGTGACCCCTTCCCGAGATATCCTCCACTGAGTGTGTGTGGTGCCCCCTTCCCGAGATATCCTCCACCGAGTGTGTGTGGTGATCCCTTCCTGAGATATCCTCCACCGAGTGTGTGTGGTGACCCCTTCCCGAGATATTCTCCACCGAGTGTGTGTGGTGATCCCTTCCTGAGATATCCTCCACCGAGTGTGTGTGGTGACCCCTTCCCGAGATATTCTCCACTGAGTGTGTGTGGTGATCCCTTCCCGAAATATCCTCCGCCGAGTGTGTGTGGTGATCCCTTCCCGAAATATCCTCCACCGAGTGTGTGTGGTGACCCCTTCCCAAGATATTCTCCACCGAGTGTGTGTGATGATCCCTTCCCGAAATATCCTCCACCGAGTGTGTGTGGTGATCGCTTCCCAAGATATCCTCCACCGAGTGTGTGTGGTGACCCCTTCCTGAAATATCCTCCACCGAGTGTGTGAGGTGACCCCTTCCCGATATATCCGCCACCGAGTGTGTGTGCTGATCCCTTCCCGAAATATCCTCCACCAAGTGTGTGTGGTGATCCCTTCCTGAGATATCCTCCACCGAGTGTGTGTGGTGCCCCCTTCCCGAGATATTCTCCACAGAATGTGTGTGGTGACCCCTTCCCGAGATATCCTCCACCGAGTGTGTGTGGTGATCCCTTCCCGAAATATCCTCCACCGAGTGTGTGTGTGGTGATCCCTTCCCAAGATATCCTCCACCGAGTGTGTGTGGTGACCCCTTCCCGAAATATCCTCCACCGAGTGTGTGTGGTGATCCCTTCCTGAAATATCCTCCACCGAGTGTGTGTGGTGATCCCTTCCCGAGAAATCCTCCACCGAGTGTGTGTGGTGATCCCTTCCCGAAAAATCCTCCACCGAGTGTGTGTGGTGATCCCTTCCCGAAATATCCTCCACCGAGTGTGTGTGGTGATCCCTTCCCGAAATATTCTCCACCGAGTGTGTGTGGTGATCCCTTCCCGAGATATTCTCCACCGAGTGTGTGTGGTGACCCCTTCCCGAGATATTCTCCACCGAGTGTGTGTGGTGACCCCTTCCCGAAATATCCTCCACCGAGTGTGTGTGGTGATCCCTTCCTGAAATATCCTCCACTGAGTGCGTGTGGTGATCCCTTCCTGAGATATCCTCCACCGAGTGTGTGTGGTGATCCCTTCCCGAAATATCCTCCACCGAGTGTGTGTGGTGATCCCTTCCTGAAATATCCTCCACCCAGTGTGTGTGGTGACACCTTCCCAAGATATCCTCCACCGAGTGTGTGTGGTGATCCCTTCCCGAAATATCCTCCACCGAGTGTGTGTGGTGATCCCTTCCCGAAATATCCTCTACAGAGTGTGTGTGGTGATCCCTTCCTGAAATATCCTCCACCGAGTGTGTGTGGTGATCCCTTCCTGAAATATCCTCCACCGAGTGTGTGTGGTGATCCCTTCCTGAAATATCCTCCACCGAGTGTGTGTGGTGATCCCTTCCCGAGAAATCCTCCACCGAGTGTGTGTGGTGATCCCTTCCCGAGAAATCCTCCACCGAGTGTGTGTGGTGATCCCTTCCCGAAAAATCCTCCACCGAGTGTGTGTGGTGATCCCTTCCTGAAATATCCTCCACCGAGTGTGTGTGGTGATCCCTTCCTGAAATATCCTCCACCGAGTGTGTGTGGTGATCCCTTCCCGAAATATTCTCCACCGAGTGTGTGTGGTGATCCCTTCCCGAGATATTCTCCACCGAGTGTGTGTGTGGTGACCCCTTCCTGAGATATTCTCCACCGAGTGTGTGTGGTGACCCCTTCCCAAAATATCCTCCACCGAGTGTGTGTGGTGATCCCTTCCTGAGATATCCTCCACCGAGTGTGTGTGGTGACCCCTTCCCGAAATATCCTCCACCCAGTGTGTGTGGTGATCCCTTCCCGAAATATCCTCCACCGAGTGTGTGTGGTGGTCCCTTCCTGAAATATCTTCCACCGAGTGTGTGTGGTGATCCCTTCCCGAAATATCCTCCACCGAGTGTGTATGGTGCCCCCTTCCCGAAATATCCTCCACCCAGTGTGTGTGGTGACACCTTCCCAAGATATCCTCCACCGAGTGTGTGTGGTGACCCCTTCCCGAAATATCCTCTACCGAGTGTGTGTGGTGATCCCTACCTGAAATATCCTCCGCCGAGTGTGTGTGGTGATCCCTTCCTGAAATATCCTCCACCGAGTGTGTGTGGTGATCCCTTCCCGAGAAATCCTCCACCGAGTGTGTGTGGTGATCCCTTCCCGAAAAATCCTCCACCGAGTGTGTGTGGTGATCCCTTCCTGAAATATCCTCCACCGAGTGTGTTTGGTGATCCCTTCCTGAAATATCCACCACCGAGTGTGTGTGGTGATCCCTTCCCGAAATATCCTCCACCGAGTGTGTGTGGTGATCCCTTCCCGAAATATCCTCCACCGAGTGTGTGTGGTGATCCCTTCCTGAAATATCCTCCACCGAGTGTGTGTGGTGACCCCTTCCCGAAATATCCTCCACCGAGTGTGTGTGGTAATCCCTTCCCGAAATATCCTCCACCGAGTGTGTGTGGTAATCCCTTCCCGAGATATCCTCCACGAGTGCGTGTGGTGATCCCTTCCCGAGATATCCTCCACCGAGTGTGTGTGGTGATCCCTTCCCGAGATATTCTCCACCGAGTGTGTGTGGTGACCCCTTGCCGAGATATCCTCCACCGAGTGTGTGTGGTGACCCCTTCCCGAAATATCCTCCACCGAGTGTGTGTGGTGATCCCTTCCCGAAATATTCTCCACCGAGTGTGTGTGGTAATCCCTTACCGAGATATTCTCCACCGAGTGTGTGTGGTGACCCCTTCCCGAAATATCCTCCACCGAGTGTGTGTGGTGATCCCTTCCTGAAATATCCTCCACCGAGTGTGTGTGGATCCCCCTTCCCGAAATATCCTCCACCGAGTGTGTGTGGTGACCCCTTCCCAAGATATCCTCCACCGAGTGTGTGTGGTGACCCCTTCCCGAAATATCCTCCACCGAGTGTGTGTGGTGATCCCTTCCTGAAATAAACTCCACCGAGTGTGTGTGGTGATCCCTTCCCGAAATATCCTCCACCGAGTGTGTGTGGTGATCCCTTCCCGAGATATCCTCCACCGAGTGTGTGTGGTGATCCCTTCCCGAAATATCCTCCACCGAGTGTGTGAGGTGACCCCTTCCCGAGATATTCTCCACCGAGTGTGTGTGGTGACCCCCTCCTGAGATATCCTCCACCGAGTGTGTGTGGTGATCCCTTCCCGAAATATCCTCCACCGAGTGTGTGTGGTGATCCCTTCCCGAAATATCCTCCACCGAGTGTGTGTGGTGATCCCTTCCCGAAATATCCTCCACGAGTTTGTGTGGTGACCCCTTCCCGAGATATTCTATACCGAGTGTGTGTGGTGACCCCTTCCCGAGATATCCTCCACCGAGTGTGTGTGGTGCCCCCTTCCCGAGATATCCTCCACCGAGTGTGTGTGGTGATCCCTTCCTGAGATATCCTCCACCGAGTGTGTGTGGTGACCCCTTCCCGAGATATTCTCCACTGAGTGTGTGTGGTGATCCCTTCCCGAAATATCCTCCACCGAGTGTGTGTGGTGATCCCTTCCCGAGATATTCTCCACCGAGTGTGTGTGGTGATCCCTTCCTGAGATATCCTCCACCGAGTGTGTGTGGTGATCCCTTCTCGAAATATCCTCCACCGAGTGTGTGTGGTGATCCCTTCCCGAAATATCCTCCACCGAGTGCGTGTGGTGCCCCCTTCCCGAGATATCCTCCACGAGTGTGTGTGGTGCCCCCTGCCCGAGATATCCTCCACCGAGTGTGTGTAGTGATCCCTTCCTGAGATATCCTCCACCGAGTGTGTGTGGAGACCCCTTCCCGAGATATTCTCCACCGAGTGTGTGTGGTGATCCCTTCCCGAAATATCCTCCACTGAGTGTGTGTGGTGATCCCTTCCCGAAATATCCTCCACCGAGTGCGTGTGGTGCCCCCTTCCCGAGATATCCTCCACCGAGCGTGTGTGGTGACCCCTTCCCGAGATATCCTCCACCGAGTGTGTGTGGTGCCCCCTTCCCGAGATATCCTCCACCGAGTGTGTGTGGTGATCCCTTCCCGAAATATCCTCCACCGAGTGTGTGTGGTGATCCCTTCCCGAAATATCCTCCAGCGAGTGTGTGTGGTTATCCCTTCCCGAAAAATCCTCCACCGAGTGTGTGTGGTGATCCCTTCCCGAAATATCCTCCACCGAGTATGTGTGGTAATCCCTTCCCGAAATATCCTCCACCGAGTGTGTGTGGTAATCCCTTCCCGAGATATTCTCCACCGAGTGTGTGTGGTGATCCCTTCCTGAAATATCCTCCACCGAGTGTGTGTGGTAATCCCTTCCCGAAATATCCTCCACCGAGTGTGTGTGGTGATCCCTTCCCGAAATATCCTCCACCGAGTGTGTGTGGTGATCCCTTCCCAAGATATCCTACACCGAGTGTGTGTGGTGACCCCTTCCCGAGATATCCTCCACCGAGTGTGTGTGGTGACCCCTTCCCGAGATATCCTCCACCGAGTGTGTGTGGTGATCCCTTCCTGAAATATCCTCCACCGAGTGTGTGTGGTGGTCCCTTCCTGAAATATCTTCCACCGAGTGTGTGTGGTGATCCCTTCCCGAAATATCCTCCACCGAGTGTGTGTGGTGACCCCTTCCCGAAATATCCTCCACCGAGTGTGTGTGGTGATCCCTTCCTGAGATATCCTCCACCGAGTGTGTGTGGTGATCCCTTCCTGAAATATCCTCCACCGAGTGTGTGTGGTGACCCCTTCCCGAAATATCCTCCACCGAGTTTGTGTGGTGATCCCTTCCTGAAATATCCTCCACCGAGTGTGTGTGGTGATCCCTTCCTGAAATATCCTCCACCGAGTGTGTGTGGTGATCCCTTCCTGAAATATCCTCCACCGAGTGTGCGTGGTGATCCCTTCCCAAAATATCCTCCACCGAGTGTGTGTGGTGACCCCTTCCCGAAATATCCTCCACCGAGTGTGTGTGGTGACCCCTTCCCGAAATATCCTCCACCGAGTGTGTGTGGTGATCCCTTCCTGAGATATCCTCCACCGAGTGTGTGTGGTGATCCCTTCCTGAAATATCCTCCACCGAGTGTGTGTGGTGACCCCTTCCCGAAATATCCTCCACCGAGTTTGTGTGGTGATCCCTTCCTGAAATATCCTCCACCGAGTGTGTGTGGTGATCCCTTCCTGAAATATCCTCCACCGAGTGTGTGTGGTGATCCCTTCCTGAAATATCCTCCACCGAGTGTGCGTGGTGATCCCTTCCCAAAATATCCTCCACCGAGTGTGTGTGGTGACCCCTTCCCGAAATATCCTCCACCGAGTGTGTGTGGTGACCCCTTCCCGAAATATCCTCCACCGAGTGTGTGTGGTGATCCCTTCCTGAGATATCCTCCACCGAGTGTGAGTGGTGACCCCTTCCCGAAATATCCTCCACCGAGTGTGTGTGGTGATCCCTTCCTGAGATATCCTCCACCGAGTGTGTGTGGTGATCCCTTCCCGAAATATCCTCCACCGAGTGTGTATGGTGACCCCTTCCCGAGATATCCTCCACCGAGTGCGTGTGGTGCCCCCTTCCCAAGATATTCTCCACCGAGTGTGTGTGGTGACCCCTTCCCGAAATATCCTCCACCGAGTGCGTGTGGTGCCCCCTTCCCGAGATATTCTCCACCGAGTGTGTGTGGTGACCCCTTCCCGAGATATCCTCCACCGAGTGTGTGTGGTGCCCCCTTCCCGAGATATCCTCCACCGAGTGTGTGTGGTGATCCCTTCCTGAGATATCCTCCACCGAGTGTGTGTGGTGACCCCTTCCCGAGATATTCTATACCGAGTGTGTGTGGTGACCCCTTCCCGAGATATCCTCCACCGAGTGTGTGTGGTGATCCCTTCCTGAAATATCCTCCACCGAGTGTGTGTGGTGATCCCTTCCCGAAATATTCTCCACCGAGTGTGTGTGGTGATCCCTTCCCGAAATATTCTCCACCGAGTGTGTGTGGTGATCCCTTCCCGAGATATTCTCCACCGAGTGTGTGTGTGGTGATCCCTTCCCGAGATATCCTCCACCGAGTGTGTGTGGTGCCCCCTTCCCGAGATATCCTCCACCGAGTGTGTGTGGTGATCCCTTCCTGAGATATCCTCCACCGAGTGTGTGTGGTGACCCCTTCCCGAAATATTCTCCACCGAGTGTGTGTGTGGTGACCCCTTCCCGAGATATTCTCCACCGAGTGTGTGTGGTGATCCCTTCCTGAAATATCCTCCACCGAGTGTGTGTGGTGATCCCTTCCCGAAATATTCTCCACCGAGTGTGTGTGGTGATCCCTTCCCGAAATATTCTCCACCGAGTGTGTGTGTGGTGACCCCTTCCCGAGATATTCTCCACCGAGTGTGTGTGTGGTGACCCCTTCCTGAGATATTCTCCACCGAGTGTGTGTGGTGACCCCCTTCCCGAAATATCCTCCACCGAGTGTGTGTGGTGATCCCTTCCTGAAATATCCTCCACCGAGTGTGTATGGTGCCCCCTTCCCGAAATATCCTCCACCCAGTGTGTGTGGTGACACCTTCCCAAGATATCCTCCACCGAGTGTGTGTGGTGACCCCTTCCCGAATTATCCTCTACCGAGTGTGTGTGGTGATCCCTACCTGAAATATCCTCCGCCGAGTGTGTGTGGTGATCCCTTCCTGAAATATCCTCCACCGAGTGTGTGTGGTGATCCCTTCCCGAGAAATCCTCCACCGAGTGTGTGTGGTGATCCCTTCCCGAGAAATCCTCCACCGAGTGTGTGTGGTGATCCCTTCCCGAAAAATCCTCCACCGAGTGTGTGTGGTGATCCCTTCCTGAAATATCCTCCACCGAGTGTGTGTGGTGATCCCTTCCTGAAATATCCTCCACCGAGTGTGTGTGGTGATCCCTTCCCGAGATATCCTCCACCGAGTGTGTGTGGTGATCCCTTCCCGAAATATCCTCCACCGAGTGTGTGAGGTGACCCCTTCCCGAGATATTCTCCACCGAGTGTGTGTGGTGACCCCTTCCTGAGATATCCTCCACCGAGTGTGTGTGGTGATCCCTTCCCGAAATATCCTCCACCGAGTGTGTGTGGTGATCCCTTCCCGAAATATCGTCCACCGAGTGTGTATGGTGACCCCTTCCCGAGATATCCTTCACCGAGTGCGTGTGGTGCCCCCTTCCCGAGATATTCTCCACCGAGTGTGTGTGGTGACCCCTTCCCGAGATATCCGCCACCGAGTGTGTGTGGTGACCCCTTCCCGAGATATCCGCCACCGAGTGTGTGTGGTGACCCCATCCCGAGATATCCTCCACGAGTGTGTGTGGTGACCCCATCCCGAGATATTCTCCACCGAGTGTGTGTGGTGATCCCTTCCCGAGATATCCTCCACTGAGTGTGTGTGGTGATCCCTTCCCGAAATATCCTCCACAGAGTGTGTGTGGTGACCCCTTCCCGAGATATCCTCCACCAAGTGTGTGTGGTGATCCCTTCCCGAAATATCCTCCACCGAGTGTGTGTGGTGATCCCTTCCCGAAATATCCTCCACCGAGTGTGTGTAGTGATCCCTTTCCAAGATATCCTCCACCGAGTGTGTGTGGTGCCCCCTTCCCGAGATATTCTCCACAGAGTGTGTGTGGTGACCCCTTCCCGAGATATCCTCCACCGAGTGTGTGTGGTGATCCCCTCCCGAAATATCCTCCACCGAGTGTGTGTGGTGATCCCCTGCCGAAATATCCTCCACCGAGTGTGTGTGGTGATCCCTTCCCAAGATATCCTCCACCGAGTGTGTGTGGTGACCCCTTCCCGAAATATCCTCCACCGAGTGTGTGTGGTGATCCCTTCCTGAAATATCCTCCACCGAGTGTGTGTGGTGATCCCTTCCCGAAATATCCTCCACCGAGTGTGTGTGGTAATCCCTTCCCGAAATATCCTCCACCGAGTGTGTGTGGTGATCCCTTCCCGAAATATCCTCCACCGAGTGTGTGTGGTGATCCCTTCCTGAAATATCCTCCACCGAGTGTGTGTGGTGACCCCTTCCCGAAATATCCTCCACCGAGTGTGTGTGGTAATCCCTTCCCGAAATATCCTCCACCGAGTGTGTGTGGTAATCCCTTCCCGAAATATCCTCCACCGAGTGTGTGTGGTGATCCCTTCCCGAAAAATCCTCCACCGAGTGTGTGTGGTGATCCCTTCCCGAAATATCCTCCACCAAGTGTGTGTGGTGACCCCTTCCCGAAATATCCTCCACCGAGTGTGTTTGGTGACCCCTTCCCGAGATATCCTCCACGAGTGCGTGTGGTGATCCCTTCCCGAGATATCCTCCACCGAGTGTGTGTGGTGATCCCTTCCCGAGATATTCTCCACCGAGTGTGTGTGGTGACCCCTTGCCGAGATATCCTCCACCGAGTGTGTGTGGTGACCCCGTCCCGAAATATCCTCCACCGAGTGTGTGTGGTGATCCCTTCCCGAAATATTCTCCACCGAGTGTGTGTGGTAATCCCTTACCGAGATATTCTCCACCGAGTGTGTGTGGTGACCCCTTCCCGAAATATCCTCCACCGAGTGTGTGTGGTGATCCCTTCCTGAAATATCCTCCACCGAGTGTGTGTGGATCCCCCTTCCCGAAATATCCTCCACCGAGTGTGTGTGGTGACCCCTTCCCAAGATATCCTCCACCGAGTGTGTGTGGTGACCCCTTCCCGAAATATCCTCCACCGAGTGTGTGTGGTGATCCCTTCCTGAAATATCCTCTACCGAGTGTGTGTGGTGATCCCTTCCCGAAATATCCTCCACCGAGTGTGTGTGTGGTGATCCCTTCCTGAGATATCCTCCACCGAGTGTGTGTGGTGATCCCTTCCCGAAATATCCTCCACCGAGTGTGTGAGGTGACCCCTTCCCGAGATATTCTCCACCGAGTGTGTGTGGTGATCCCTTCCCGAAATATCCTCCACCGAGTGTGTGTGGTAATCCCTTCCCGAAATATCCTCCACCGAGTGTGTGTGGTGATCCCTTCCCGAAATATCCTCCACCGAGTGTGTGTGGTGATCCCTTCCTGAAATATCCTCCACCGAGTGTGTGTGGTGACCCCTTCCCGAAATATCCTCCACCGAGTGTGTGTGGTAATCCCTTCCCGAAATATCCTCCACCGAGTGTGTGTGGTAATCCCTTCCCGAAATATCCTCCACCGAGTGTGTGTGGTGATCCCTTCCCGAAAAATCCTCCACCGAGTGTGTGTGGTGATCCCTTCCCGAAATATCCTCCACCAAGTGTGTGTGGTGACCCCTTCCCGAAATATCCTCCACCGAGTGTGTTTGGTGACCCCTTCCCGAGATATCCTCCACGAGTGCGTGTGGTGATCCCTTCCCGAGATATCCTCCACCGAGTGTGTGTGGTGATCCCTTCCCGAGATATTCTCCACCGAGTGTGTGTGGTGACCCCTTGCCGAGATATCCTCCACCGAGTGTGTGTGGTGACCCCGTCCCGAAATATCCTCCACCGAGTGTGTGTGGTGATCCCTTCCCGAAATATTCTCCACCGAGTGTGTGTGGTAATCCCTTACCGAGATATTCTCCACCGAGTGTGTGTGGTGACCCCTTCCCGAAATATCCTCCACCGAGTGTGTGTGGTGATCCCTTCCTGAAATATCCTCCACCGAGTGTGTGTGGATCCCCCTTCCCGAAATATCCTCCACCGAGTGTGTGTGGTGACCCCTTCCCAAGATATCCTCCACCGAGTGTGTGTGGTGACCCCTTCCCGAAATATCCTCCACCGAGTGTGTGTGGTGATCCCTTCCTGAAATATCCTCTACCGAGTGTGTGTGGTGATCCCTTCCCGAAATATCCTCCACCGAGTGTGTGTGTGGTGATCCCTTCCTGAGATATCCTCCACCGAGTGTGTGTGGTGATCCCTTCCCGAAATATCCTCCACCGAGTGTGTGAGGTGACCCCTTCCCGAGATATTCTCCACCGAGTGTGTGTGGTGACCCCTTCCTGAGATATCCTCCACCGAGTGTGTGTGGTGATCCCTTCCCGAAATATCCTCCACCGAGTGTGTGTGGTGATCCCTTCCCGAAATATCCTCCACCGAGTGTGTGTGGTGATCCCTTCCCGAAATATCCTCCACCAAGTGTGTGTGGTGATCCCTTCCCGAGATATTCTATACCGAGTGTGTGTGGTGACCCCTTCCCGAGATATCCTCCACCGAGTGTGTGTGGTGCCCCCTTCCCGAGATATACTCCACCGAGTGTGTGTGGTGATCCCTTCCTGAGATATCCTCCACCGAGTGTGTGTGGTGACCCCTTCCCGAGATATTCTCCACTGAGTGTGTGTGGTGATCCCTTCCCGAAATATCCTCCACCGAGTGTGTGTGGTGATCCCTTCCCGAGATATTCTCCACCGAGTGTGTGTGGTGATCCCTTCCTGAGATATCCTCCACCAAGTGTGTGTGGTGATCCCTTCTCGAAATATCCTCCACCGAGTGTGTGTGGTGATCCCTTCCCGAAATATCCTCCACCGAGTGTGTGTGGTGATCCCTTCCTGAAATATCCTCCACCGAGTGTGTGTGGTGACCCCTTCCCGAAATATCCTCCACCGAGTGTGTGTGGTAATCCCTTCCTGAGATATCCTCCACCGAGTGTGTGTGGTGATCCCTTCCCGAAATATCCTCCACCGAGTGTGTGTGGTGACCCCTTCCCGAAATATCCTCCACCGAGTGTGTGTGGTAATCCCTTCCCGAAATATCCTCCACCGAGTGTGTGTGGTGACCCCTTCCCGAAATATCCTCCACCGAGTGTGTGTGGTGATCCCTTCCTGAGATATCCTCCACCGAGTGTGAGTGGTGACCCCTTCCCGAAATATCCTCCACCGAGTGTGTGTGGTGATCCCTTCCTGAGATATCCTCCACCGAGTGTGTGTGGTGATCCCTTCCCGAAATATCCTCCACCGAGTGTGTGTGGTGATCCCTTCCTGAGATATCCTCCACCGAGTGTGTTGTGATCCCTTCCTGAGATATCCTCCACCGAGTGTGTGTGGTGACCCCTTCCTGAGATATCCTCCACCGAGTGTGTGTGGTGATCCCTTCCCGAAATATCCTCCACCGAGTGTGTATGGTGACCCCTTCCCGAGATATCCTCCACCGAGTGCGTGTGGTGCCCACTTCCCAAGATATTCTCCACCGAGTGTGTGTGGTGACCCCTTCCCGAAATATCCTCCACCGAGTGCGTGTGGTGCCCCCTTCCCGAGATATTCTCCACCGAGTGTGTGTGGTGACCCCTTCCCGAGATATCCTCCACCGAGTGTGTGTGGTGCCCCCTTCCCGAGATATCCTCCACCGAGTGTGTGTGGTGATCCCTTCCTGAGATATCCTCCACCGAGTGTGTGTGGTGACCCCTTCCCGAGATATTCTATACCGAGTGTGTGTGGTGACCCCTTCCCGAGATATCCTCCACCGAGTGTGTGTGGTGATCCCTTCCCGAAATATCCTCCACCGAGTGTGTGTGGTGATCCCTTCCTAAAATATCCTCCACCGAGTGTGTGTGGTGATCCCTTCCTGAAATATCCTCCACCGAGTGTGTATGGTGCCCCCTTCCCGAAATATCCTCCACCCAGTGTGTGTGGTGACACCTTCCCAAGATATCCTCCACCGAGTGTGTGTGGTGACCCCTTCCCGAAATATCCTCTACCGAGTGTGTGTGGTGATCCCTTCCTGAAATATCCTCCACCGAGTGTGTGTGGTGATCCCTTCCTGAAATATCCTCCACCGAGTGTGTGTGGTGATCCCTTCCCGAGAAATCCTCCACCGAGTGTGTGTGGTGATCCCTTCCCGAGAAATCCTCCACCGTGTGTGTGTGGTGATCCCTTCCCGAAAAATCCTCCACCGAGTGTGTGTGGTGATCCCTTCCCGAAATATTCTCCACCGAGTGTGTGTGGTGATCCCTTCCCGAGATATTCTCCACCGAGTGTGTGTGTGGTGACCCCTTCCTGAGATATTCTCCACCGAGTGTGTGTGGTGACCCCCTTCCCGAAATATCCTCCACCGAGTGTGTGTGGTGATCCCTTCCTGAGATATCCTCCACCGAGTGTGTGTGGTGACCCCTTCCCGAAATATCCTCCACCCAGTGTGTGTGGTGATCCCTTCCCGAAATATCCTCCACCGAGTGTGTGTGGTGATCCCTTCCCGAAATATCCTCCACCGAGTGTGTGTGGTGATCCCTTCCTGAAATATCCTCCACCGAGTGTGTATGGTGCCCCCTTCCCGAAATATCCTCCACCCAGTGTGTGTGGTGACACCTTCCCAAGATATCCTCCACCGAGTGTGTGTGGTGACCCCTTCCCGAATTATCCTCTACCGAGTGTGTGTGGTGATCCCTACCTGAAATATCCTCCGCCGAGTGTGTGTGGTGATCCCTTCCTGAAATATCCTCCACCGAGTGTGTGTGGTGATCCCTTCCCGAGAAATCCTCCACCGAGTGTGTGTGGTGATCCCTTCCCGAGAAATCCTCCACCGAGTGTGTGTGGTGATCCCTTCCCGAAAAATCCTCCACCGAGTGTGTGTGGTGATCCCTTCCTGAAATATCCTCCACCGAGTGTGTGTGGTGATCCCTTCCTGAAATATCCTCCACCGAGTGTGTGTGGTGATCCCTTCCCGAAATATCCTCCACCGAGTGCGTGTGGTGCCCCCTTCCCGAGATATCCTCCACCGAGCGTGTGTGGTGACCCCTTCCCGAGATATCCTCCACCGAGTGTGTGTGGTGCCCCCTTCCCGAGATATCCTCCACCGAGTGTGTGTGGTGATCCCTTCCCGAAATATCCTCCACCGAGTGTGTGTGGTGATCCCTTCCCGAAATATCCTCCAGCGAGTGTGTGTGGTTATCCCTTCCCGAAAAATCCTCCACCGAGTGTGTGTGGTGATCCCTTCCCGAAATATCCTCCACCGAGTATGTGTGGTAATCCCTTCCCGAAATATCCTCCACCGAGTGTGTGTGGTAATCCCTTCCCGAGATATTCTCCACCGAGTGTGTGTGGTGATCCCTTCCTGAAATATCCTCCACCGAGTGTGTGTGGTAATCCCTTCCCGAAATATCCTCCACCGAGTGTGTGTGGTGATCCCTTCCCGAAATATCCTCCACCGAGTGTGTGTGGTGATCCCTTCCCAAGATATCCTACACCGAGTGTGTGTGGTGACGCCTTCCCGAGATATCCTCCACCGAGTGTGTGTGGTGACCCCTTCCCGAGATATCCTCCACCGAGTGTGTGTGGTGATCCCTTCCCGAGATATCCTCCACCGAGTGTGTGTGGTGATCCCTTCCCGAAATATCCTCCACCGAGTGTGTGTGGTGATCGCTTCCCGAGATATCCTCCACCGAGTGTGTGTGGTGATCCCTTCCCGAAATATCCTCCACCGAGTGTGTGTGGTGATCCCTTCCTGAAATATCCTCCACCGAGTGTGTGTGGTGATCCCTTCCCGAAAAATCCTCCACCGAGTGTGTGTGGTGATCCCTTCCCGAAATATCCTCCACCGAGTATGTGTGGTAATCCCTTCCCGAAATATCCTCCACCGAGTGTGTGTGGTAATCCCTTCCCGAGATATTCTCCACCGAGTGTGTGTGGTGATCCCTTCCTGAAATATGCTCCACCGAGTGTGTGTGGTAATCCCTTCCCGAAATATCCTCCACCGAGTGTGTGTGGTGATCCCTTCCCGAAATATCCTCCACCGAGTGTGTGTGGTGATCCCTTCCCAAGATATCCTCCACCGAGTGTGTGTGGTGACCCCTTCCCGAGATATCCTCCACCGAGTGTGTGTGGTGATCCCTTCCTGAAATATCCTCCACCGAGTGTGTGTGGTGACCCCTTCCTGAAATATCCTCCACCGAGTGTGTGTGGTAATCCCTTCCTGAGATATCCTCCACCGAGTGTGTGTGGTGATCCCTTCCCGAAATATCCTCCACCGAGTGTGTGTGGTGACCCCTTCCCGAAATATCCTCCACCGAGTGTGTGTGGTAATCCCTTCCCGAAATATCCTCCACCGAGTGTGTGTGGTGACCCCTTCCCGAAATATCCTCCACCGAGTGTGTGTGGTGATCCCTTCCTGAGATATCCTCCACCGAGTGTGAGTGGTGACCCCTTCCCGAAATATCCTCCACCGAGTGTGTGTGGTGATCCCTTCCTGAGATATCCTCCACCGAGTGTGTGTGGTGATCCCTTCCCGAAATATCCTCCACCGAGTGTGTGTGGTGATCCCTTCCTGAGATATCCTCCACCGAGTGTG
Source organism: Rana muscosa (assembly GCA_029206835.1). NCBI lineage: Eukaryota > Metazoa > Chordata > Amphibia > Anura > Ranidae > Rana > Rana muscosa. Next base: position 4,261,678 of record JARGYO010000368.1, read on the forward strand.
TTGTGATCCCTTCCTGAGATATCCTCCACCGAGTGTGTGTGGTGACCCCTTCCTGAGATATCCTCCACCGAGTGTGTGTGGTGATCCCTTCCCGAAATATCCTCCACCGAGTGTGTATGGTGACCCCTTCCCGAGATATCCTCCACCGAGTGCGTGTGGTGCCCCCTTCCCAAGATATTCTCCACCGAGTGTGTGTGGTGACCCCTTCCCGAAATATCCTCCACCGAGTGCGTGTGGTGACCCCTTCCCGAGATATTCTCCACCGAGTGTGTGTGGTGACCCCTTCCCGAGATATCCTCCACCGAGTGTGTGTGGTGCCCCCTTCCCGAGATATCCTCCACCGAGTGTGTGTGGTGATCCCTTCCTGAGATATCCTCCACCGAGTGTGTGTGGTGATCCCTTCCTGAGATATCCTCCACCGAGTGTGTGTGGTGACCCCTTCCCGAGATATTCTATACCGAGTGTGTGTGGTGACCCCTTCCCGAGATATCCTCCACCGAGTGTGTGTGGTGATCCCTTCCCGAAATATCCTCCACCGAGTGTGTGTGGTGATCCCTTCCTAAAATATCCTCCACCGAGTGTGTGTGGTGATCCCTTCCTGAAATATCCTCCACCGAGTGTGTATGGTGCCCCCTTCCCGAAATATCCTCCACCCAGTGTGTGTGGTGACACCTTCCCAAGATATCCTCCACCGAGTGTGTGTGGTGACCCCTTCCCGAAATATCCTCTACCGAGTGTGTGTGGTGATCCCTTCCTGAAATATCCTCCACCGAGTGTGTGTGGTGATCCCTTCCTGAAATATCCTCCACCGAGTGTGTGTGGTGATCCCTTCCCGAGAAATCCTCCACCGAGTGTGTGTGGTGATCCCTTCCCGAGAAATCCTCCACCGTGTGTGTGTGGTGATCCCTTCCCGAAAAATCCTCCACCGAGTGTGTGTGGTGATCCCTTCCTGAAATATCCTCCACCGAGTGTGTGTGGTGATCCCTTCCTGAAATATCCTCCACCGAGTGTGTGTGGTGATCCCTTCCCGAAATATTCTCCACCGAGTGTGTGTGGTGATCCCTTCCCGAGATATTCTCCACCGAGTGTGTGTGTGGTGACCCCTTCCTGAGATATTCTCCACCGAGTGTGTGTGGTGACCCCCTTCCCGAAATATCCTCCACCGAGTGTGTGTGGTGATCCCTTCCTGAGATATCCTCCACCGAGTGTGTGTGGTGACCCCTTCCCGAAATATCCTCCACCCAGTGTGTGTGGTGATCCCTTCCCGAAATATCCTCCACCGAGTGTGTGTGGTGATCCCTTCCCGAAATATCCTCCACCGAGTGTGTGTGGTGATCCCTTCCTGAAATATCCTCCACCGAGTGTGTATGGTGCCCCCTTCCCGAAATATCCTCCACCCAGTGTGTGTGGTGACACCTTCCCAAGATATCCTCCACCGAGTGTGTGTGGTGACCCCTTCCCGAATTATCCTCTACCGAGTGTGTGTGGTGATCCCTACCTGAAATATCCTCCGCCGAGTGTGTGTGGTGATCCCTTCCTGAAATATCCTCCACCGAGTGTGTGTGGTGATCCCTTCCCGAGAAATCCTCCACCGAGTGTGTGTGGTGATCCCTTCCCGAGAAATCCTCCACCGAGTGTGTGTGGTGATCCCTTCCCGAAAAATCCTCCACCGAGTGTGTGTGGTGATCCCTTCCTGAAATATCCTCCACCGAGTGTGTGTGGTGATCCCTTCCTGAAATATCCTCCACCGAGTGTGTGTGGTGATCCCTTCCCGAGATATCCTCCACCGAGTGTGTGTGGTGATCCCTTCCCGAAATATCCTCCACCGAGTGTGTGAGGTGACCCCTTCCCGAGATATTCTCCACCGAGTGTGTGTGGTGACCCCTTCCTGAGATATCCTCCACCGAGTGTGTGTGGTGATCCCTTCCCGAAATATCCTCCACCGAGTGTGTGTGGTGATCCCTTCCCGAAATATCGTCCACCGAGTGTGTATGGTGACCCCTTCCCGAGATATCCTCCACCGAGTGCGTGTGGTGACCCCTTCCCGAGATATCCGCCACCGAGTGTGTGTGGTGACCCCTTCCCGAGATATTCTCCACCGAGTGTGTGTGGTGACCCCTTCCCGAGATATCCGCCACCGAGTGTGTGTGGTGACCCCTTCCCGAGATATCCGCCACCGAGTGTGTGTGGTGACCCCTTCCCGAGATATCCTCCACGAGTGTGTGTGGTGACCCCATCCCGAGATATTCTCCACCGAGTGTGTGTGGTGATCCCTTCCCGAGATATCCTCCACTGAGTGTGTGTGGTGATCCCTTCCCGAAATATCCTCCACAGAGTGTGTGTGGTGACCCCTTCCCGAGATATCCTCCACCAAGTGTGTGTGGTGATCCCTTCCCGAAATATCCTCCACCGAGTGTGTGTGGTGATCCCTTCCCGAAATATCCTCCACCGAGTGTGTGTAGTGATCCCTTTCCAAGATATCCTCCACCGAGTGTGTGTGGTGCCCCCTTCCCGAGATATTCTCCACAGAGTGTGTGTGGTGACCCCTTCCCGAGATATCCTCCACCGAGTGTGTGTGGTGATCCCCTCCCGAAATATCCTCCACCGAGTGTGTGTGGTGATCCCCTGCCGAAATATCCTCCACCGAGTGTGTGTGGTGATCCCTTCCCAAGATATCCTCCACCGAGTGTGTGTGGTGACCCCTTCCCGAAATATCCTCCACCGAGTGTGTGTGGTGATCCCTTCCTGAAATATCCTCCACCGAGTGTGTGTGGTGATCCCTTCCCGAAATATCCTCCACCGAGTGTGTGTGGTAATCCCTTCCCGAAATATCCTCCACCGAGTGTGTGTGGTGATCCCTTCCCGAAATATCCTCCACCGAGTGTGTGTGGTGATCCCTTCCTGAAATATCCTCCACCGAGTGTGTGTGGTGACCCCTTCCCGAAATATCCTCCACCGAGTGTGTGTGGTAATCCCTTCCCGAAATATCCTCCACCGAGTGTGTGTGGTAATCCCTTCCCGAAATATCCTCCACCGAGTGTGTGTGGTGATCCCTTCCCGAAAAATCCTCCACCGAGTGTGTGTGGTGATCCCTTCCCGAAATATCCTCCACCAAGTGTGTGTGGTGACCCCTTCCCGAAATATCCTCCACCGAGTGTGTTTGGTGACCCCTTCCCGAGATATCCTCCACGAGTGCGTGTGGTGATCCCTTCCCGAGATATCCTCCACCGAGTGTGTGTGGTGACCCCTTCCCGAGATATCCTCCACCGAGTGTGTGTGGTGACCCCTTGCCGAGATATCCTCCACCGAGTGTGTGTGGTGACCCCGTCCCGAAATATCCTCCACCGAGTGTGTGTGGTGATCCCTTCCCGAAATATTCTCCACCGAGTGTGTGTGGTAATCCCTTACCGAGATATTCTCCACCGAGTGTGTGTGGTGACCCCTTCCCGAAATATCCTCCAGCGAGTGTGTGTGGTGATCCCTTCCTGAAATATCCTCCACCGAGTGTGTGTGGATCCCCCTTCCCGAAATATCCTCCACCGAGTGTGTGTGGTGACCCCTTCCCAAGATATCCTCCACCGAGTGTGTGTGGTGACCCCTTCCCGAAATATCCTCCACCGAGTGTGTGTGGTGATCCCTTCCTGAAATATCCTCTACCGAGTGTGTGTGGTGATCCCTTCCCGAAATATCCTCCACCGAGTGTGTGTGTGGTGATCCCTTCCCGAGATATCCTCCACCGAGTGTGTGTGGTGATCCCTTCCCGAAATATCCTCCACCGAGTGTGTGGTGACCCCTTCCCGAGATATTCTCCACCGAGTGTGTGTGGTGACCCCTTCCTGAGATATCCTCCACCGAGTGTGTGTGGTGATCCCTTCCCGAAATATCCTCCACCGAGTGTGTGTGGTGATCCCTTCCCGAAATATCCTCCACCGAGTGTGTGTGGTGATCCCTTCCCGAAATATCCTCCACCGAGTGTGTGTGGTGATCCCTTCCCGAGATATTCTATACCGAGTGTGTGTGGTGACCCCTTCCCGAGATATCCTCCACCGAGTGTGTGTGGTGCCCCCTTCCCGAGATATCCTCCACCGAGTGTGTGTGGTGATCCCTTCCTGAGATATCCTCCACCGAGTGTGTGTGGTGACCCCTTCCCGAGATATTCTCCACTGAGTGTGTGTGGTGATCCCTTCCCGAAATATCCTCCACCGAGTGTGTGTGGTGATCCCTTCCCGAGATATTCTCCACCGAGTGTGTGTGGTGATCCCTTCCTGAGATATCCTCCACCAAGTGTGTGTGGTGATCCCTTCTCGAAATATCCTCCACCGAGTGTGTGTGGTGATCCCTTCCCGAAATATCCTCCACCGAGTGCGTGTGGTGCCCCCTTCCCGAGATATCCTCCACGAGTGTGTGTGGTGCCTGTCAAGTAATTTCGGACCGACTCTCGTTACAAGTCAAGATATTTTATTGCATATGCAAGAGAAATGGTTAAATGTATATCTTCTGCTTCAGAGATCCATTTCTGCCTGTCATAGATTTACATTCTGCTTTTATAACCCTTAAACCTTCCCTTTTCCTGCTCGTAACGTCCTGACCATGTATAATTTCAACCTTTATTCTGACGTTAGCAGGGAATAGGGAAATATCCTTTTTCAGCCAACACCTTATGACAGGAAATTTCATACAATGAATACATAAATTATCTCATGGTTCGCAGCCCATATTTTGACAGATGTAAGAGTCAGCACATCTTTGCACAATAGAATATGGTCATATGACTTATTCCAGTAATTAGGGCTATTAGAGCTTATTCAGCATATTTAAGTATTAATAGAGTTATATAAAGCAAACATTTTAACTTTAGAAGATATAGTCATATTAATATGCATATTCATAGTTGACATTTAAAGTATAATTTCTAATTTCTCTAACAGCTGCCCCCTTTTATACTTATAATGTCAATAATTCAAATATCCAGGTTCTTTATTTTACCAGGTATTATCATTTAGACAAATAAGTCTTTTGAAAGGACTGTAAGTTCATCTTCATCAGGTTCCGGGTATAGTTCAGTGTTGTTCTGAAAAAACATAGTCTTTGTTAGTGATGTGTCAATCAGTCTTTGAAGAATTCCTCTAATACAAGGAATGCAGCAACATCCACACTGCGTAAGGACCGTGGCTGCCATGACAACAGACATGAGCAAACCTTTTGCAAGATCACCCCATTTACCAAACCATTTTTCAAAGAGTCCTGTTAAGGGGTTCTCTACACCAGAGTTCTCAGTTAGTTCCTGGGATAACATTTGTAGGCCTTGCAAAGCCTTGGTGATACTTCCATCAGGTGCCGTATTATTTGGAATAAAAGTGCAGCAGAAGGTGCCGAACATTTCGCATACCCCGCCCCTTTCTGCCAGCAACATATCCAATGCTATACGGTTCTGCCACGCTGTCAAAGAGGTGGCGTCCAATTGTGCTGCTATACCTTTGATAGCATCTCTGGTGTAATTCACAAACCTCTGCTGGTTGTAGTAAATGTAGTTTATCCAGTCGACATTCTTATTGGGCTGTACCCATAGGAAGAGTGAGGTGAGTCCTGCTGTTACTTGATTCTGTGCTTTAAATTCATCCGGAAACTCCTCGTGGAACACCTATTGAGTCTATATATACCTGGTTGTCAAAATGATTCTGGACACTTAAGTCTCTTAAAATAGTGTTTACCTGGTAGTCTCATCAATTTATTAGTCATAGGAACAATATAAAAGGGAAGCAACAGGCGGGTAAGGGCACAACTACCCTCCCATCTAGGTGGCAGTCTGAGCCTTAGTTTCTTGTCCCCACACAGCCACCAAACATCAGCTAGTTGCCGTTTCTGTTCCTGAAACCATTTTAGTTGATACTTAATGTCTGTAGTTGATGTTGTGGTCGCACAGTATTCAGGAGATAGAGTGCCAACCTTTGTACCATCCTTATCTTTGTTAGAGAAACTAGAAAAATTTCCTGGTAATGCTTGTAGTGAAGGGGGTGTACTTTGCATTTTAGTTTTAGGGTATCTCTTTTTCTCATTTGCACATTCAGACCCAGTAATATTTTCTGAAAACAGTCTTATTATGCAAGCTAAATCTGTTTCCTCTTCAGGGAGAGGAATGGTAGCTAGTTGTGGTCTTGGGTTTGCACAAGAAATACAATCACTTAACCCCTTAGATTGAGTTGTGTATCTGACCCATTCTATCCACTAATTTTTATCTCCAAATCCTGTTTCTATACTTAATTGTTCCTTGTAAGTAAAATCTGTTTTAAACAAAGAGGTATTAAGTTGAAACTGAGTTGGCTCGGGGGCTGGGGTGTTCTGACCAGGGGTTATAACCTAAATAGTGATTCTCCCTAGTAGGTCAGATATTGTACCATATACCAATTAGTTGTATTGTTTAGTTTACAAAATTGGAGCCATTGTTACTGTAAATCAGCGCGGGGATCCCTTGTCGTGGAATCACCTCTTTGATTAGTACTTTGGCTACTGACTGTCCATCCGTGTGCGTCATAGGAAAAGTTTCCACCCACTTTATAAACCTGTACACAATAACCAGACAGTACTTATTCTCACATTTGTTCAATTCAATAAAATCCATGCATATTGTGTGAAAGGGATAAGGGGGATGTGGGAAATGACCCCTTAAGGCTCTTAGGGCACCTTGTGCATGGTATCTGTTACAAATCGGATATGTGAGACAAAATTTTCAGAGTAGTTTTGTAAACCCATATGTTGTGTACACCCAGTACCATCCCTCCTTTTGAGGTATGGGCCTACCCATGACTCAATAACACAGCATACGTGAATAGTGATGTAGATAAGTTAGGTTTACCTTCTGTACATGTGTATATACCATTGACCAGTGTTGACCCTGTATATAACCACTTTGATTTTCACCTGCCGGTGATGTTTTCTGCATTTCTGATAACCATGTTTCATCAATAGCTCTCTGTACCTCATCATTTACTTGGGAAACTGTATATGTTTGTCATTGCTGTCCTTCAGAAGCTTCCTTTGCTGTCTTGTCTGCTAGTGCATTTCCTAGGGTAATTGGATCTGTTCCCTTTCTATGTGCCGCACATTTACAAATAGCCACTTGTGCTGGTTTTTGTACATATTCTAGAAGGGCAAGAATGAGATCTCTGTGTGATCGGTTTCCCATGGCAACGTAATCATACCCCTTTTTTCCATTGCTGGGCAAATATGTGTAGAGAAAGCATATTGGCTGTCAGTATAAATATCTATTTATTTTTCCCTTCCCCTAGACTGCAGGCCCTTGACAGGGCTATAATGTCAGCTTGTTGTGCAGAATAGGAACTGGGAAAGGGTCTAGCTTCAATGACCTGGTCATGTGTTACTATAGCATAAGCCGTTTGATTTATCGTTTTTTCTACACGACCCATCAACAAAAATGTCAGCATCTAGAAAGGGAACATCAGTGATATCCTTCCTAGGGAGTACCCGTTCATCAATTTTGAGCTGCACAATCATGTGGATCCCCATCACCAGGTGTTGGCATTAGTGTAGCAGGATTCAATGTAGTACACTTCTTGATTGTAACGTGTGGTTGTCCCAGAAGTGTAGTCATACATGATAAATGCCTGACTGGAGATAAATAGGAGATTCTGTCTTATAGTAAGATCACCTAAATAACATGTGAGACCTTTAAGTACCAGGGGTGGAACAATACTATCAATGCAGATGACCGTATGGCCAATGAGGCTGCTACTACAGCTTGTACACAGTGGGGCAAATTAGTTAAGTAAAATGCAACTAGTTTGTGTTCGTTCTCATAAACCTGAGTGAGAGCAGAAGTCATGTACCCCTCTTTACAATCTACAGTCTGCTAAAGGGTTTCTACTGTAATTGGGTAGGCTAAGCACAGTAGAACCCACAATGAGGTGCTTCACCTTTGTAAATGCATCCTCTGCTTGCACATTCCACTGGATGGAACCTTTTGCAGACATTTGTGTACCATAGATGAGATCAGAAAGAGGCACCACCTCCGTAGCATAATTAGCTATCCATGCTCTACAGAAATTTGCCATGCCAAGAAATTACATCATTTCTTTATTTTTACGTGGTTTGGGGGCTTGAAGGATGGCCTCTTTTCGGATCTCATCTGGATGTCTGCCTTTTTGAGATATAATGTAACCCTGGTATTTCACCTTGGTTTTCAAAAGTTGTATTTTATTTTGCTAACCTTGTGACCTTGTTCTGCGAGGAAATGCATCAGAGCCAAGGTGTCAATTTTACATTGTCGCTCCAGAGGAGCCGCTACCAGAATGTCATCCACATACAAGAGAATTTGACTCCCACTGGGAGGTACAACTCGAGACAAAGCATTGAACATTTCTTGTGAGTTTTCCTTTGTACATAAGTGCAAACCAGAACTGACTGTCTGTCTTAATTAGCCCTACGTCTGTCTTTCCTTTTGATCACAAGAAATCGGGGACGTCTTTTAAGGCATCCCCTTCCCCTCGGGTCAAAAAGTGTCAGTCACTGTCTTTTGTCAAAACTTCAATCACGCAAGTTCTGGTTGTACATTCAACAAACCACGCTAATCTGTACCTCTGATTCCCTCTGGATTTCAGTTCCTCATCTGTTAATTTGACCCAGTCTGTGATAAGTTCTCCCAGCTCATGCCATGATACCTCGGAGTTCCGCGTGACCGAAACATGAGGTACAGTATCCTGCCTGTATATTTGCAGAATAGGCTGTGGTAGGAGACAAGTAGCCATGTTATTTCCTTTCTTATCACAGTACAGGTATCTTAAGAGCACTTCAGTGTTAGTGCAACTCATTAACTGTTTCTCATAGGACCTATCAGGCCCAGTGGTCCTTTTGTAGTAGATAGTGCAATAGAGGTTTGTCTGGACCTTGTACCTTTCCTCACAGGCTCTTCAATTATTTCTGTCAGGGTTTTGGGCATCTTTAACCCCTCAGTTTGTAAATCCAAGCTGTACCAGTATCAGGGCTCATTATCCACAGCTGTGATTTGTTTTTCACACAGCCGATGGGCTTTGAGGCCCCCCTCCACTGGTACGACAGAAATATCAAGAGCATGCAACATGTCTCTACCCAACGAATTAACAGGACATTTAGTTGACATTACAATTTTACACTGAGCCTTTTTACCTGTCTGTGGATTTTCCACAGTAAGGCCTTCAGACACGGCCTCCTGGTGCATCAACCCATTTGCAGATTTTACATATACTAAACCTTTTCCCTGTACCCCTGGTGGCATATCCAGCAGGTGTATCAGGGTCCTACAAGTCCCAGTGTCACAGAGACTACTCTTTGCAACCCAGGTTATTTCTGGCTTGGCTTCAGCATGCAAACAAGTTTCAACATTACACACATCCAAAATATCAGATTCTTTTCCATCCTTCTGCTTCTCTCTCTGCAGACACACTTTTACCATACAGGAAACACTCCCCCCTCATCCTTTTCTTTACTTTCTTTTTTGGTTGGAAGTGCCCCTCAGCATGCCTCGCATACTTGATTAGCTCCTAGAGTCTGCAGATCCTATGGTTAATCATGTGTTCGTTAACAAAACTTGATATAAGGACTAGCAGCCCCTTCAGGATTGCATTCTTTAGCTGTTGTTCATATGGGCTATCGTTCACTTGATCTACTGGGATTTCTATCCCAGAGTGGTTATTAAAATTCTTCTTTATCCTAACAATGAAATTATCCACTGTTTCCTCTTCTCCCCATATACACTGATTTATAATGGACCAGTCGGCTTGACGTATCCATCTATCCTCTCTCTATCTTTGCTATAAGAGCATTTCTTCTGTTTTTGAGTGCTGCATCATCCTGAGGCAACACCCCTCCCTGGTTGTTTAATCCACTCCAATCTCCCACTACATGATGCCAGTCAGGTCCCAGTACCTGTCTGGTGACCTGCTCTATTTCCCTCACATTGAGATGATAGCTAGCAACCATTCCCATGATACCATCCCTGAATTGAGCTATGTGGACCTTGGGATTGCTGTAAGGAGGGTCAGCGGGGTAACTTGTTGCATACCTCTGTCCCATCTGGTGGTGGGGACTGCAGGTCTGCAATAGGGAATTGGGAGCGGGTGGTGAAGTCAGAGGGGGAGCAGCGTCTGTCGGTGGGATTGGAGAGTCCTCTAAAGGGTGTGTAGGGGCTGTCGGGTGCATTAGGTTTGTCGCATTTTGTTCAGTCAATACTTGCTGCACTAAACTTCGGAGGACGGTCATATTATTGTCCTCCTCTTTGTCTAAAAACATAGTCTTTTTATGATTTTTTTTATGATTTTAACCTACAGTTAGCCTCCTCAAGCCATTTCTTTGCCTGGGGAAGACCTAATTTATTCTGTTTCCTTAATTTTCTTTTCTTTTTTTTTTATATATATATATATAAATATATACGCATACATACATACATATATATACACATACATACATACATACATACATACATACATACATACATACATGCCGGCATAATTTTTATTTATTTTTTAAGCTTTCTACACAACACAGTATTACACAACAATCCTTATTTAAAAATGCATCAAAATCATACTTTGTTTTCCATGTCTTAAGGAGTTTCACATTCTCTTTGTCTAGACTACACATATACTTTGCATCATCATTCAAACCATCAGACTTTCCATGGATCATACTCATTTTAACGTGCACACGGAGTTTTTTTTGTAAGGTCTTCTCACACTGACACAATACCTGCACACAGTATCTTATCACTTCTGCAGCTACTCACAAACTTTCTAGTCGTGACATATCACTTCTAGATTATTGATCTTGTGTGCTGCTATAATACTGGTGTCTTGTCTTCTTACTTAATGTTTTATTCATTTATAGGGAGAATGAACAGAATTACAAGGCGAACGTAAATTCACCTGACTGGTCAACCCCCCCTGATCAAAACATTAATATTTCAGTAAACTGTAGGGAGCATGAACAGAATTACAAAAGAGACTTAATTTCTCTCGACTGTTGTTCCCACACTTTATCAAAACATTAATATTTGTTGATTCAACGGTATTTATAAATGCCTGTACAGGTTTTTTACACAACATACGAGGCTGGCTGAGCGCAAGGGCTCGTCAAATTACCTCTATTTGTTACCTGGAAATCTATCAGGCCATACCTTTTGTATCAACAGGGGTTCATGTTTTTGATGTAGGAATATTTATGTGTCCCCCACGGGAATTCCTGCAGTTTACAAGGCTGTCAGGACCTAGGTCCTTTGTCGACAAATTTCCTTTATCTGCACCCGGGTATTAGTATGGGACCATACTCCTATATCAAAGGGATTTAAACTACGGACGTATCTACTTATATTCCCTCAACTTGGATAAAGCAAAACATATACACAACAGATAAACATTCAATTAATCTCTATATTAGATGTATGTAACAAAATCCCTTAATTCATTAAATCCCTAATCACATTTAGGCCTAAAAGTATAATATAATAAATGAAAATATCTTACCTTGCCCCGAGAGCGGTCTCTTGTGCTGATCCGGTAAGTCGCTGCCCGGGAGGCACTAGTTCAGTGAGCCGGCCTCTGTTAACGTCAAATTTTAAGACGGAGGACTTACAGTTTTTTGCCGTACGGACATCGGTTCACTGGGTTGTTGGCTAGTGCTTTCCAGGAATTTGGACTTCCGGCTTGAAGGACCAAAATGTCAAGTAATTTCGGACCGACTCTCGTTACAAGTCAAGATATTTTATTGCATATGCAAGAGAAATGGTTAAATGTATATCTTCTGCTTCAGAGATCCATTTCTGCCTGTCATAGATTTACATTCTGCTTTTATAACCCTTAAACCTTCCCTTTTCCTGCTCGTAACGTCCTGACCATGTATAATTTCAACCTTTATTCTGACGTTAGCAGGGAATAGGGAAATATCCTTTTTCAGCCAACACCTTATGACAGGAAATTTCATACAATGAATACATAAATTATCTCATGGTTCGCAGCCCATATTTTGACAGATGTAAGAGTCAGCACATCTTTGCACAATAGAATATGGTCATATGACTTATTCCAGTAATTAGGGCTATTAGAGCTTATTCAGCATATTTAAGTATTAATAGAGTTATATAAAGCAAACATTTTAACTTTAGAAGATATAGTCATATTAATATGCATATTCATAGTTGACATTTAAAGTATAATTTCTAATTTCTCTAACAGTGCCCCCTACCCGAGATATCCTCCACCGAGTGTGTGTAGTGATCCCTTCCTGAGATATCCTCCACCGAGTGTGTGTGGTGATCCCTTCCCGAAATATCCTCCACCGAGTGTGTGTGGTGATCCCTTCCCGAAATATCCTCCACCGAGTGTGTGTGGTGATCCCTTCCCGAAATATCCTCCACCGAGTGCGTGTGGTGCCCCCTTCCCGAGATATCCTCCACCGAGCGTGTGTGGTGACCCCTTCCCGAGATATTCTCCACCGAGTGTGTGTGGTGCCCCCTTCCCGAGATATCCTCCACCGAGTGTGTGTGGTGATCGCTTCCCGAGATATCCTCCACCGAGTGTGTGTGGTGATCCCTTCCCGAAATATCCTCCACCGAGTGTGTGTGGTGATCCCTTCCTGAAATATCCTCCACCGAGTGTGTGTGGTGATCCCTTCCCGAAAAATCCTCCACCGAGTGTGTGTGGTGATCCCTTCCCGAAATATCCTCCACCGAGTATGTGTGGTAATCCCTTCCCGAAATATCCTCCACCGAGTGTGTGTGGTAATCCCTTCCCGAGATATTCTCCACCGAGTGTGTGTGGTGATCCCTTCCTGAAATATGCTCCACCGAGTGTGTGTGGTAATCCCTTCCCGAAATATCCTCCACCGAGTGTGTGTGGTGATCCCTTCCCGAAATATCCTCCACCGAGTGTGTGTGGTGATCCCTTCCCAAGATATCCTCCACCGAGTGTGTGTGGTGACCCCTTCCCGAGATATCCTCCACCGAGTGTGTGTGGTGATCCCTTCCTGAAATATCCTCCACCGAGTGTGTGTGGTGATCCCTTCCTGAAATATCTTCCACCGAGTGTGTGTGGTGATCCCTTCCCGAAATATCCTCCACCGAGTGTGTTGTGTGACCCCTTCCCGAAATATCCTCCACCGAGTGTGTGTGGTGATCCCTTCCCGAAATATCCTCCACCGAGTGTGTGTGGTGATCTCTTCCTAAAATATCCTCCACCGAGTGTGTGTGGTGATCCCTTCCTGAAATATCCTCCACCGAGTGTGCGTGGTGATCCCTTCCCAAAATATCCTCCACCGAGTGTGTGTGGTGACCCCTTCCCGAAATATCCTCCACCGAGTGTGTGTGGTGATCCCTTCCTGAAATATCCTCCACCGAGTGTGTGTGGTGATCCCTTCCTGAAATATCCTCCACCGAGTGTGTGTGGTGATCCCTTCCTGAAATATCCTCCACCGAGTGTGCGTGGTGATCCCTTCCCAAAATATCCTCCACCGAGTGTGTGTGGTGACCCCTTCCCGAAATATCCTCCACCGAGTGTGTGTGGTGATCCCTTCCTGAAATATCCTCCACCGAGTGTGTGTGGATCCCCCTTCCCGAAATATCCTCCACCGAGTGTGTGTGGTGACCCCTTCCCAAGATATCCTCCACCGAGTGTGTGTGGTGACTAGTGATGAGCCGAACACCCCCCTGTTCGGTTCGCACCAGAACCCGCGAACGGACCGAAAGTTCGAACGAACATTAGAACCCTATTAAATAGAATGGATGCGAACGTTCGAATTCTAAAGTGCTAATTATAACAACTATTATGCATGTTATTGTCCTAAAAAGGGTTTGGGAACCCGGGTTCTGCACCAGGGGACATGTATCAATGCAAAAAGAAGTTTTAAAAACGGTCGTTTTTCGGGAGCAGTCATTTTAATGATGCATAAAGTGAAAAAAAAAGTCAAATATTCCTTTAAATATCGTACCTGGGGGGTGTCTAAAGTATGCCTGTGAAGTGCCACGTGTTTCCCGTGTTTAGAACTGTCCCTGCACAAAATGACACTTCTAAAGGAAAAAAAAGCCATTTAAAACTGCTTGCGGCTTTAATGTAATGTCTGGTCCCGGTAATATGGATGAAATTCTTTAAGAAAAATGGCATAGCTACCCCATGACCCCCCCCCTACCCCAGCCCATTACCAGCCCCTTTGGGTCTTGTATGGATATTAAGGGGAACCCCGCACATAAAATAAAAAAGGCCCTATATACTCTGAACAGCCCTATACAGGCGGTGCATACAAGACAGGGACTGTAGGTTTGTTCTTATGTAGAATCTGTTTGTAATTTTGAACAGGTACATTGTTGAAGTGTAGCTCCAGACCAAAAATCTATTTTTAAACTTTTTGGAAAACATAGGTAAGGGTTATCACCCCTGTAACATTTGTTTTGCTGTCTGTGCCCCTGTTCAGAACATTTCACCTCACTTTCCGTCCCAATGACAACTGTTTTTGAAATGTGGTGTTTTTCTTGAAACAAGGATTGCTGATAAAGCATCAGTACAGAGGAGACACCTTTCTCCCATATTTATTCTTACAGGAGAGAATTTTCCTTCCTAGTGGTAGATTTCCTCTCACTTCCTGTTGTCTTCTTGCGTTTGCAAGTAGGAGTCGTTTGTAAGTTGGATGTTTGAAAGTAGGGACCTGCCGTATATACTCTGCAGAAATAGGCCCCTTAGTTGTTGGTGTTGGCACAACACTGTAAGCACTCACAGTTACTCTTGGTTGGTGCTGGAACGCCCTGCTGTCAACTATTATATCAGGAATTTTAATTACATATAATTGTTGAACAGTGGTAGTAAAAATTGGGCCTTTGATGGTGGTGCTGGTGCCACAACACTGTAAGCCCTGACAGTTACTCTTGGTGGGTGCAGCAATGGGCCCTGCTGTGAATTATTAGATCAAGAATTGTAATTACATGCCCCTGTTGAACAGGGGCTGAAAAATTGGGCCTTAGGCACTGGTGGCACAACACTGCAACCCCTCACAGATACTGTACTTGGAGCACAGCAATGAGCCCTGTTGCAAAGTATTGCTTCAAAAATTGTAATGACACGCCCCTGTTAAACAGGGGCTGAAAAATTGGGCCTTAGGCACTGGTGGCACAACACTGCAACTCCTCACAGATACTGTACTTGGAATACAGCAATGAGCCCTGTTGCAAAGTATTGCTTCAAAAATTGTAATTACACGCCCCTGTTAAACAGGGGCTGAAAAATTGGGCGTTAGGCACTGGTGGCGGCACCCATAAACAAAAATGATCTTCCAAGCTATCATCATCAATCGTATCATTGAGGACTCGGAGGAGGAGGATAGCCAGTCAACATAACAGCACAGGCACTCAGCATCAGCATCAGTCTTGAAGGGATGTGACATGTTAAAATCAATTAGTCTGTTATATCAGCATCAGGTGTGTGGTAGCTGGTGGTGATCCAAGACTGGTTCATCTTGATGAAAGTCAGTCGATCAACCGAGTCGGTGGACAGGCGCACCCTGTGATCCGTGACAAATCCTCCAGCAGCACTGAATGTGCGTTCCGAAAGAACGCTGGATGCAGGACAGGCCAGTAGCTCAATTGCATACTGTGCAAGCTCTGGCCAGTGATCCATCCTCAAGACCCAGTAAGCCAGAGGATTTTCGGTGGGGAAGGTGTCCAAGTCTGACCTTGCCCCTAGATATTCCTGCACCATGTTTATCAGACGCTGGCGATGGTTGCTGGAACCGATCATACTTTGGGGCTGCGGACTAAAGAATTGTCTGAACGCATCGGTCAGACGGCCACCTTCCCCACCGCTCCTTCTTTGACTGGCCGAAGCCTCAGCAACTCGTTGTCCAGGACCAGGAGTTTGCAACCTCCCAGTCTCTGGGAACGCGTTGCACAGACCTTTCTGCAAGGCCTCCCGGAGTTGTCTCATCCTCTGCTCCCTCTGCGACGGTAACATAAGGTCCGCAACCTTACCCTTGTACCGTGGATCAAGGAGAGTGGCCAGCCAGTAATGGTCCCTCTCCTTGATCCGAAGAATACGAGGATCCTTCCGCAGACTTTGCAGGATCAGGGAGGCCATGCAGCGTAGGTTTGCTGAGGCATTCGCTCCGGAGTCCTCTGGGTCACTAAGGACGACATGATCCGCAGCCACCTCCTCCCAGCCACGTACAAGTCCACTGGTTTCTTGGGACTGTAAATCATCCCTAAAAGACTGCTGCTGATGATGCTGAGTGCCAGCCTCCACCTCCATGCTGACACAATCCTCCTCCTCCTCCTCCTCCTCCTCCTCCTCCTCTTCCTGTGCGATGGGTGGGACAGAAGTAACACTGTCTGGGTAAAGGGGGCCTTGAGAGGCAAGGAAGTCCTCCTCTTCCTGCCTCTGTTCTGCCTCAAGTGCCCTGTCCATTATTCCACGCAGCGTGTGCTCCAACAGGTGGACAAGAGGTACAGTGTCACTGATGCATGCACTGTCACTGCTCACCATCCTCGTGGCCTCCTCAAATGGTGCCAGGACAGTGCATGCATCCCTGATCATGCCCCACTGGCGTGGAGAAAAAAAACCAAGCTCCCCTGACCCTGTCCTGGTGCCGTAGTCGCACAGGTACTCATTGATGGCCCTCTGCTGCGTGTGCAGCCGCTGCAGCATGGCCAACGTTGAGTTCCACCTGGTGGGCATGTCACATATAAGGCGGTTCTTGGGCAGGTTCAACTCCTTTTGCAGCTCAGCCAGGCGAGCACTGGCATTATAAGATCTGCGGAAATGCACACAGACTTTCCTGGCCTGCCTCAGGACATCCTGTAAGCCCGGGTACCTGCCCAAGAACCGCTGCACCACCAGGTTAAGGACGTGAGCCACACAGGGCACATGGGTCAGTTGTCCCTGTCGGAGGGCGGAGAGGAGGTTGGTGCCATTGTCGCAAACCACCATTCCTGGCTTAAGCTGGCGTGGCGTCAACCACCTCTCGGCCTGGCCCTGCAGAGCAGACAGGACCTCTGCCCCAGTGTGGCTTCTGTCCCCCAAACACACCAGCGCAAGCACGGCATGGCATCTTTTTGCCTGCGTACTTGCGTAGCCCCGTGAACGGCTACGGAGCACCGCTGGTTCATAGGACAAACCACAGGAAGAGGCCATGGAGGAAGAAGAAGAGGAGGGGGTGGAGGAGAGAGGTGTGTCACAACCAGTAGTAGCATTTTGGAGGCGTGGCGGTGGGACAACCTCCAACACTACTGCACCTTGTCCTGAATCCTTCCCAGCTGCCAAAAGAGTGACCCAATGGGCCGTGAAAGAAAGGTAACGTCCCTGTCCATGCCTGCTGGACCATGAGTCAGCGGTAATATGCACCTTACCGCTGACCGCCCTGTCCAGCGAGGCCAAGACATTGCCTTCCACATGCCGGTAGAGAGCCGGAATAGCCTTCCGTGCGAAAAAGTGGCGTTTGGGAACCTGCCACTGAGGAACCGCACATTGCACAAACTCACGGAAGGGGGCCGAGTCTACCAACTGAAAAGGCAGCAGTTGAAGCGCTAGCAATTTAGCCAAGCTAGCATTCAACCGCTGGGCATGTGGATGGCTGGGAGTGAACTTCTTTCGACGGTCCAGCAGCTGGGGCAGGGAAATTTGCCTGCTAGATTTGGACGTCGGTGTACTGCTAGCAGAGTGGGCGCAAGTACTTGGCTGTGACACACCTAATTCTACACCTTCATTCCTCTCAGTGCATGTTTCAGAGAGGACTGAAGTTATAGTGGGGTTGGAGATCCCAGCTGATGCGGTGCAAGGAGAGGTCCGCTTTGTTCTTTGGTGTGGGTCTTTGAGGTAGGCTTGCCAACGAGCTGCATGGCAGGTCAACATATGTCTGGTCAGGCATGTGGTACCCAAGCGGCTGATGTTTTGGCCACGCGATATACGCTTGAGACATATGTTGCAAACAGCAGCTGTGCGATCTGATGCACTAGCCTCAAAAAAGGCCCACACCAAAGAACTTTTTGAATGACGGGCAGAGGCAGCGCCCTGCACAGGCGGAGCTCTGCGGTGTGATTCCGTCGGTGTACTGCCCTTACGCTGGCCACCAAAGGGCATCCTGCCTCGTTGGAGATGTGCCTCCTCCTCATCCTCCTCCTCCTCCTCTCTCCTATTAGGCACCCACGTGGAGTCAGTGACCTCATCATCCCCTCCCTCCTCATCACTGGAGCCAATCTGGCAGTATGCTGCAGCTGCTGGAACATGACTGCCAGATTGGTGTCCTTCTTGAGCATCCCCTCTGTCTGCTCTCACGCTACTGCCTTCCTCTAGCTGGGTTTCATCATCAGACCCTTCGAAACGCTGGGCATCCTCCTGGAGCATGTACCCAACACTGTGCTGAAACAGTTCGGGGGACTCCTCAGGAGGAGGACATGGTGGGTCTAGGGAAGGAGTGACTGATGATTTGTCTGACATTGATACCAGGGAAGACGACGCTTTGGCAGCTGCTTTTCCAGTACCCTGAGCCTGGGTGAGAGAGGATGAGGAGGAGGAGGAGGGCTTGGTCATCCACTCTACCAAGTCTTCGGCATGATGTGGCTCAACATGTCCAGCTGCCGAAAAGAAGGACAAGCGTGTCCCATGGCCATGTGCTGATGACAATGCACCGCGTCCACGACCAGCACTGTTGCCCCCAGACACAGAGCCTGCTTGCCCTCTTTTATTGCCTCCTGACTGTCTGCCTCTCCTTGTTTGCCTTCCAGACATTCTAATAGATGGCCTGCACGGAGATGGGAAAAAAGCAATAAGGGCTACCTTCAGGTGTCCTTCTCTGTCCCTTGAAACAAGGACTTTCACAGTGAAAGAAACTGACACTCTCCCTACCTACAGTTTTCTGTCCCTAGAAAAAATGTTTTTTTTAATCACAATATAGCACAAGAAAAATTCACTCACTGTCCTTACAGGTCCCTGGAAACAAGGACTTGCAGAGTGAAAGAAAAAAAACACTCTCCCTACCTACAGTTTTCTGTCCCTAGAAAAAATGTTTTTTTTAATCACAATATAGCACAAGAAAAATTCACTCACTGTCCTTACAGGTCCCTGGAAACAAGGACTTGCAGAGTGAAAGAAAAAAAACACTCTCCCTACCTACAGTTTTCTGTCCCTAGAAAAAATGTTTTTTTTAATCACAATATAGCACAAGAAAAATTCACTCACTGTCCTTACAGGTCCCTGGAAACAAGGACTTGCAGAGTGAAAGAAAAAAAACACTCTCCCTACCTACAGTTTTCTGTCCCTAGAAAAATGTTTTTTTTAATCACAATATAGCACAAGAACAATTCACTCACTGTCCTTACAGGTCCCTGGAAACAAGGACTTGCAGAGTGAAAGAAAAAAAACACTCTCCCTACCTACAGTTTTCTGTCCCTAGAAAAAATGTTTTTTTTAATCACAATATAGCACAAGAACAATTCACTCACTGTCCTTACAGGTCCCTGGAAACAAGGACTTGCAGAGTGAAAGGAAAAAAACACTCTCCCTACCTACAGTTTTCTGTCCCTAGAAAAAATGGTTTTTTTAATCACAATATAGCACAAGAAAAATTCACTCACTGTCCTTACAGGTCCCTGGAAACAAGGACTTGCAGAGTGAAAGAAAAAAAACACTCTCCCTACCTACAGTTTTCTGTCCCTAGAAAAAATGTTTTTTTTAATCACAATATAGCACAAGAAAAATTCACTCACTGTCCTTACAGGTCCCTGGAAACAAGGACTTGCAGAGTGAAAGAAAAAAAACACTCTCCCTACCTACAGTTTTCTGTCCCTAGAAAAAATGTTTTTTTTAATCACAATATAGCACAAGAAAAATTCACTCACTGTCCTTACAGGTCCCTGGAAACAAGGACTTGCAGAGTGAAAGAAAAAAAACACTCTCCCTACCTACAGTTTTCTGTCCCTAGAAAAAATGTTTTTTTTAATCACAATATAGCACAAGAAAAATTCACTCACTGTCCTTACAGGTCCCTGGAAACAAGGACTTGCAGAGTGAAAGAAAAAAAACACTCTCCCTACCTACAGTTTTCTGTCCCTAGAAAAAATGTTTTTTTTAATCACAATATAGCACAAGGACAATTCACTCACTGTCCTTACAGGTCCCTGGAAACAAGGACTTGCAGAGTGAAATAAACTGACACTCTCCCTACCTACAGTTTTCTGTCCCTAGAATAAATGTTTTTTAAGCACAATATAGCACAAGGACAATTCACTCACTGTCCTTCCAGGTCCCTGGAAACAAGGACTTGCAGAGTGAAAGAAAAAAAACACTCTCCCTACCTACAGTTTTCTGTCCCTAGAAAAAATGTTTTTTTTAATCACAATATAGCACAAGAAAAATTCACTCACTGTCCTTACAGGTCCCTGGAAACAAGGACTTGCAGAGTGAAAGAAAAAAAACACTCTCCCTACCTACAGTTTTCTGTCCCTAGAAAAAATGTTTTTTTTAATCACAATATAGCACAAGGACAATTCACTCACTGTCCTTACAGGTCCCTGGAAACAAGGACTTGCAGAGTGAAATAAACTGACACTCTCCCTACCTACAGTTTTCTGTCCCTAGAATAAATGTTTTTTTAAGCACAATATAGCACAAGGACAATTCACTCACTGTCCTTCCAGGTCCCTGGAAACAAGGACTTGCAGAGTGAAAGAAAAAAAACACTCTCCCTACCTACAGTTTTCTGTCCCTAGAAAAAATGTTTTTTTTAATCACAATATAGCACAAGAAAAATTCACTCACTGTCCTTACAGGTCCCTGGAAACAAGGACTTGCAGAGTGAAAGAAAAAAAACACTCTCCCTACCTACAGTTTTCTGTCCCTAGAAAAAATGTTTTTTTTAATCACAATATAGCACAAGGACAATTCACTCACTGTCCTTACAGGTCCCTGGAAACAAGGACTTGCAGAGTGAAATAAACTGACACTCTCCCTACCTACAGTTTTCTGTCCCTAGAATAAATGTTTTTTTAAGCACAATATAGCACAAGGACAATTCACTCACTGTCCTTCCAGGTCCCTGGAAACAAGGACTTGCAGAGTGAAAGAAAAAAAACACTCTCCCTACCTACAGTTTTCTGTCCCTAGAAAAAATGTTTTTTTTAATCACAATATAGCACAAGAACAATTCACTCACTGTCCTTACAGGTCCCTGGAAACAAGGACTTGCAGAGTGAAAGAAAAAAAACACTCTCCCTACCTACAGTTTTCTGTCCCTAGAAAAAATGTTTTTTTTAATCACAATATAGCACAAGAAAAATTCACTCACTGTCCTTACAGGTCCCTGGAAACAAGGACTTGCAGAGTGAAAGAAAAAAAACACTCTCCCTACCTACAGTTTTCTGTCCCTAGAAAAAATGTTTTTTTAATCACAATATAGCACAAGAAAAATTCACTCACTGTCCTTACAGGTCCCTGGAAACAAGGACTTGCAGAGTGAAAGAAAAAAAACACTCTCCCTACCTACAGTTTTCTGTCCCTAGAAAAAATGTTTTTTTTAATCACAATATAGCACAAGAAAAATTCACTCACTGTCCTTACAGGTCCCTGGAAACAAGGACTTGCAGAGTGAAAGAAAAAAAACACTCTCCCTACCTACAGTTTTCTGTCCCTAGAAAAAATGTTTTTTTTTAATCACAATATAGCACAAGGACAATTCACTCACTGTCCTTACAGGTCCCTGGAAACAAGGACTTGCAGAGTGAAATAAACTGACACTCTCCCTACCTACAGTTTTCTGTCCCTAGAATAAATGTTTTTTTAAGCACAATATAGCACAAGGACAATTCACTCACTGTCCTTCCAGGTCCCTGGAAACAAGGACTTGCAGAGTGAAAGAAAAAAAACACTCTCCCTACCTACAGTTTTCTGTCCCTAGAAAAAATGTTTTTTTTAATCACAATATAGCACAAGAAAAATTCACTCACTGTCCTTACAGGTCCCTGGAAACAAGGACTTGCAGAGTGAAAGAAAAAAAACACTCTCCCTACCTACAGTTTTCTGTCCCTAGAAAAAATGTTTTTTTTAATCACAATATAGCACAAGGACAATTCACTCACTGTCCTTACAGGTCCCTGGAAACAAGGACTTGCAGAGTGAAATAAACTGACACTCTCCCTACCTACAGTTTTCTGTCCCTAGAATAAATGTTTTTTTAAGCACAATATAGCACAAGGACAATTCACTCACTGTCCTTCCAGGTCCCTGGAAACAAGGACTTGCAGAGTGAAAGAAAAAAAACACTCTCCCTACCTACAGTTTTCTGTCCCTAGAAAAAATGTTTTTTTTAATCACAATATAGCACAAGAACAATTCACTCACTGTCCTTACAGGTCCCTGGAAACAAGGACTTGCAGAGTGAAAGAAAAAAAACACTCTCCCTACCTACAGTTTTCTGTCCCTAGAAAAAATGTTTTTTTTAATCACAATATAGCACAAGAAAAATTCACTCACTGTCCTTACAGGTCCCTGGAAACAAGGACTTGCAGAGTGAAAGAAAAAAAACACTCTCCCTACCTACAGTTTTCTGTCCCTAGAAAAAATGTTTTTTTAATCACAATATAGCACAAGAAAAATTCACTCACTGTCCTTACAGGTCCCTGGAAACAAGGACTTGCAGAGTGAAAGAAAAAAAACACTCTCCCTACCTACAGTTTTCTGTCCCTAGAAAAAATGTTTTTTTTAATCACAATATAGCACAAGAAAAATTCACTCACTGTCCTTACAGGTCCCTGGAAACAAGGACTTGCAGAGTGAAAGAAAAAAAACACTCTCCCTACCTACAGTTTTCTGTCCCTAGAAAAAATGTTTTTTTTTAATCACAATATAGCACAAGAAAAATTCACTCACTGTCCTTACAGGTCCCTGGAAACAAGGACTTGCAGAGTGAAAGAAAAAAAACACTCTCCCTACCTACAGTTTTCTGTCCCTAGAAAAAATGTTTTTTTTAATCACAATATAGCACAAGAAAAATTCACTCACTGTCCTTACAGGTCCCTGGAAACAAGGACTTGCAGAGTGAAAGAAAAAAAACACTCTCCCTACCTACAGTTTTCTGTCCCTAGAAAAAATGTTTTTTTTAATCACAATATAGCACAAGAAAAATTCACTCACTGTCCTTACAGGTCCCTGGAAACAAGGACTTGCAGAGTGAAAGAAAAAAAACACTCTCCCTACCTACAGTTTTCTGTCCCTAGAAAAAATGTTTTTTTTAATCACAATATAGCACAAGGACAATTCACTCACTGTCCTTACAGGTCCCTGGAAACAAGGACTTGCAGAGTGAAATAAACTGACACTCTCCCTACCTACAGTTTTCTGTCCCTAGAATAAATGTTTTTTTAAGCACAATATAGCACAAGGACAATTCACTCACTGTCCTTCCAGGTCCCTGGAAACAAGGACTTGCAGAGTGAAAGAAAAAAAACACTCTCCCTACCTACAGTTTTCTGTCCCTAGAAAAAATGTTTTTTTTAATCACAATATAGCACAAGAACAATTCACTCACTGTCCTTACAGGTCCCTGGAAACAAGGACTTGCAGAGTGAAAGAAAAAAAACACTCTCCCTACCTACAGTTTTCTGTCCCTAGAAAAAATGTTTTTTTTAATCACAATATAGCACAAGGACAATTCACTCACTGTCCTTCCAGGTCCCTGGAAACAAGGACTTGCAGAGTGAAAGAAACTGACACTCTCCCTACCTACAGTTTTCTGTCCCTAGAATAAATGTTTTTTTAAGCACAATATAGCACAAGGACAATTCACTCACTGTCCTTCCAGGTCCCTGGAAACAAGGACTTGCAGAGTGAAAGAAACTGACACTGTCCCTACCTACAGTTTTCTGTCCCTAGAATAAATGTTTTTTTTAAGCACACTATAGCACAAGCACAAAACACACTGACACTCTCCCTACCTATCCTTCTCTTTCCCTAAACTAAAGGAATCCAGGTTAAGCAAGAAAGAAATAACAGTCACTGTCCCTGCCTATGCTGCTCTATCCCTGCTCCGGAACACACTACACTAGGCCGCCGTGCTGGCGGCCTTTTATAGTGTGGGGCGTGTACTAAACACCCTCAGCAATAATTGGCCACAGGCATCCTGCCTGTGGCCAATCATTGCTCTCCTCGCTGCCGGCGCTGTGATTGGCCAAGCATGCGGGGTCACAGTGCATGCTTGGCCAATCACAGCGCCTGGATGACACTGCGATGGCGTAGTGCATTGTGGGCTGTTCGCGTCACTCGAATTTGGCGCGAACGGCCCAAATCGTTCGATCTTCGTCGAACGATCGAACAGCCGATGTTCGAGTCGAACGTATGTTCGACTCGAACACGAAGCTCATCCCTAGTGGTGACCCCTTCCCGAAATATCCTCCACCGAGTGTGTGTGGTGATCCCTTCCTGAGATATCCTCCACCGAGTGTGTGTGGTGATCCCTTCCTGAGATATCCTCCACCGAGTGTGTGTGGTGACCCCTTCCTGAGATATCCTCCACCGAGTGTGTGTGGTGATCCCTTCCCGAAATATCCTCCACCGAGTGTGTATGGTGACCCCTTCCCGAGATATCCTCCACCGAGTGCATGTGGTGCCCCCTTCCCGAGATATTTTCCACCGAGTGTGTGTGGTGACCCCTTCCTGAAATATCCTCCACCGAGTGCGTGTGGTGCCCCCTTCCCGAGATATTCTCCACCGAGTGTGTGTGGTGACCCCTTCCCGAAATATCCTCCACCGAGTGCGTGTGGTGCCCCCTTCCCGAAATATCCTCCACCGAGTTTGTGCGGTGACCCCTTCCCGAGATATCCTCCACCGAGTGTGTTTGGTGCCCCCTTCCCGAGATATCCTCCACCGAGTGTGTGTGGTGATCCCTTCCTGAGATATCCTCCACCGAGTGTGTGTGGTGACTCCTTCCCGAGATATTCTATACCGAGTGTGTGTGGTGACCCCTTCCCGAGATATCCTCCACCGAGTGTGTGTGGTGATCCCTTCCCGAAATATCCTCCACCGAGTGTGTGTGGTGACCCCTTCCCGAAATATCCTCCACCGAGTGTGTGTGGTAATCCCTTCCCGAAATATCCTCCACGAGTGCGTGTGGTGATCCCTTCCCGAGATATCCTCCACCGAGTGTGTGTGGTGATCCCTTCCCGAGATATTCTCCACTGAGTGTGTGTGGTGACCCCTTGCCGAGATATCCTCCACCGAGTGTGTGTGGTGACCCCGTCCCAAAATATCCTCCACCGAGTGTGTGTGGTGATCCCTTCCCGAAATATTCTCCACCGAGTGTGTGTGGTAATCCCTTACCGAGATATTCTCCACCGAGTGTGTGTGGTGACCCCTTCCCGAAATATCCTCCACCGAGTGTGTGTGGTGATCCCTTCCTGAAATATCCTCCACCGAGTGTGTGTGGATCCCCCTTCCCGAAATATCCTCCACCGAGTGTGTGTGGTGACCCCTTCCCAAGATATCCTCCACCGAGTGTGTGTGGTGACCCCTTCCCGAAATATCCTCCACCGAGTGTGTGTGTGGTGATCCCTTCCCGAAATATCCTCCACCGAGTGTGTGTGTGGTGATCCCTTCCCGAGATATCCTCCACCGAGTGTGTGTGGTGATCCCTTCCCGAAATATCCTCCACCGAGTGTGTGAGGTGACCCCTTCCCGAGATATTCTCCACCGAGTGTGTGTGGTGACCCCTTCCTGAGATATCCTCCACCGAGTGTGTGTGGTGATCCCTTCCCGAAATATCCTCCACCGAGTGTGTGTGGTGATCCCTTCCCGAAATATCCTCCACCGAGTGTGTGTGGTGATCCCTTCCCGAAATATCCTCCACCGAGTGTGTGTGGTGATCCCTTCCCGAGATATTCTATACCGAGTGTGTGTGGTGACCCCTTCCCGAGATATCCTCCACCGAGTGTGTGTGGTGCCCCCTTCCCGAGATATCCTCCACCGAGTGTGTGTGGTGATCCCTTCCTGAGATATCCTCCACCGAGTGTGTGTGGTGACCCCTTCCCGAGATATTCTCCACTGAGTGTGTGTGGTGATCCCTTCCCGAAATATCCTCCACCGAGTGTGTGTGGTGATCCCTTCCCGAGATATTCTCCACCGAGTGTGTGTGGTGATCCCTTCCTGAGATATCCTCCACCAAGTGTGTGTGGTGATCCCTTCTCGAAATATCCTCCACCGAGTGTGTGTGGTGATCCCTTCCCGAAATATCCTCCACCGAGTGCGTGTGG
Organism: Rana muscosa; assembly: GCA_029206835.1. NCBI lineage: Eukaryota > Metazoa > Chordata > Amphibia > Anura > Ranidae > Rana > Rana muscosa. The sequence goes on from JARGYO010000368.1 coordinate 4,287,932, forward strand.
TGCCCCCTTCCCGAGATATCCTCCACGAGTGTGTGTGGTGCCCCCTACCCGAGATATCCTCCACCGAGTGTGTGTAGTGATCCCTTCCTGAGATATCCTCCACCGAGTGTGTGTGGTGACCCCTTCCCGAGATATTCTCCACCGAGTGTGTGTGGTGATCCCTTCCTGAAATATCCTCCACCGAGTGTGTGTGGTGATCCCTTCCCGAAATATCCTCCACCGAGTGCGTGTGGTGCCCCCTTCCCGAGATATCCTCCACCGAGCGTGTGTGGTGACCCCTTCCCGAGATATCCTCCACCGAGTGTGTGTGGTGCCCCCTTCCCGAGATATCCTCCACCGAGTGTGTGTGGTGATCGCTTCCCGAGATATCCTCCACCGAGTGTGTGTGGTGATCCCTTCCCGAAATATCCTCCACCGAGTGTGTGTGGTGATCCCTTCCTGAAATATCCTCCACCGAGTGTGTGTGGTGATCCCTTCCCGAAAAATCCTCCACCGAGTGTGTGTGGTGATCCCTTCCCGAAATATCCTCCACCGAGTATGTGTGGTAATCCCTTCCCGAAATATCCTCCACCGAGTGTGTGTGGTAATCCCTTCCCGAGATATTCTCCACCGAGTGTGTGTGGTGATCCCTTCCTGAAATATGCTCCACCGAGTGTGTGTGGTAATCCCTTCCCGAAATATCCTCCACCGAGTGTGTGTGGTGATCCCTTCCCGAAATATCCTCCACCGAGTGTGTGTGGTGATCCCTTCCCAAGATATCCTCCACCGAGTGTGTGTGGTGACCCCTTCCCGAGATATCCTCCACCGAGTGTGTGTGGTGATCCCTTCCTGAAATATCCTCCACCGAGTGTGTGTGGTGATCCCTTCCTGAAATATCTTCCACCGAGTGTGTGTGGTGATCCCTTCCCGAAATATCCTCCACCGAGTGTGTGTGGTGACCCCTTCCCGAAATATCCTCCACCGAGTGTGTGTGGTGATCCCTTCCCGAAATATCCTCCACCGAGTGTGTGTGGTGATCCCTTCCTAAAATATCCTCCACCGAGTGTGTGTGGTGATCCCTTCCTGAAATATCCTCCACCGAGTGTGCGTGGTGATCCCTTCCCAAAATATCCTCCACCGAGTGTGTGTGGTGACCCCCTTCCGAAATATCCTCCACCGAGTGTGTGTGGTGATCCCTTCCTGAAATATCCTCCACCGAGTGTGTGTGGTGATCCCTTCCTGAAATATCCTCCACCGAGTGTGTGTGGTGATCCCTTCCTGAAATATCCTCCACCGAGTGTGCGTGGTGATCCCTTCCCAAAATATCCTCCACCGAGTGTGTGTGGTGACCCCTTCCCGAAATATCCTCCACCGAGTGTGTGTGGTGATCCCTTCCTGAAATATCCTCCACCGAGTGTGTGTGGATCCCCCTTCCCGAAATATCCTCCACCGAGTGTGTGTGGTGACCCCTTCCCAAGATATCCTCCACCGAGTGTGTGTGGTGACCCCTTCCCGAAATATCCTCCACCGAGTGTGTGTGGTGATCCCTTCCTGAGATATCCTCCACCGAGTGTGTGTGGTGATCCCTTCCTGAGATATCCTCCACCGAGTGTGTGTGGTGACCCCTTCCTGAGATATCCTCCACCGAGTGTGTGTGGTGATCCCTTCCCGAAATATCCTCCACCGAGTGTGTATGGTGACCCCTTCCCGAGATATCCTCCACCGAGTGCATGTGGTGCCCCCTTCCCGAGATATTTTCCACCGAGTGTGTGTGGTGACCCCTTCCTGAAATATCCTCCACCGAGTGCGTGTGGTGCCCCCTTCCCGAGATATTCTCCACCGAGTGTGTGTGGTGACCCCTTCCCGAAATATCCTCCACCGAGTGCGTGTGGTGCCCCCTTCCCGAAATATCCTCCACCGAGTTTGTGCGGTGACCCCTTCCCGAGATATCCTCCACCGAGTGTGTTTAGTGCCCCCTTCCCGAGATATCCTCCACCGAGTGTGTGTGGTGATCCCTTCCTGAGATATCCTCCACCGAGTGTGTGTGGTGACCCCTTCCCGAGATATTCTATACCGAGTGTGTGTGGTGATCCCTTCCTGAGATATCCTCCACCGAGTGTGTGTGGTGATCCCTTCCTGAAATATCCTCCACCGAGTGTGTGTGGTGACCCCTTCCTGAAATATCCTCCACCGAGTGTGTGTGGTGATCCCTTCCTGAAATATCCTCCACAGAGTGTGTGTGGTGATCCCTTCCTGAAATATCCCCCACCGAGTGTGTGTGGTGATCCCTTCCCGAAATATCCTCCACCGAGTGTGTGTGGTGACCCCTTCCCGAAATATCCTCCACCGAGTGTGTGTGGTAATCCCTTCCTGAGATATCCTCCACCGAGTGTGTGTGGTGATCCCTTCCCGAAATATCCTCCACCGAGTGTGTGTGGTGACCCCTTCCCGAAATATCCTACACCGAGTGTGTGTGGTAATCCCTTCCCGAAATATCCTCCACCGAGTGTGTGTGTGGTAATCCCTTCCCGAAATATCCTCCACGAGTGCGTGTGGTGATCCCTTCCCGAGATATCCTCCACCGAGTGTGTGTGGTGATCCCTTCCCGAGATATTCTCCACCGAGTGTGTGTGGTGACCCCTTGCCGAGATATCCTCCACCGAGTGTATGTGGTGACCCTGTCCCGAAATATCCTCCACCGAGTGTGTGTGGTGATCCCTTCCCGAAATATTCTCCACCGAGTGTGTGTGGTAATCCCTTACCGAGATATTCTCCACCGAGTGTGTGTGGTGACCCCTTCCCGAAATATCCTCCACCGAGTGTGTGTGGTGATCCCTTCCTGAAATATCCTCCACCGAGTGTGTGTGGATCCCCCTTCCCGAAATATCCTCCACCGAGTGTGTGTGGTGACCCCTTCCCAAGATATCCTCCACCGAGTGTGTGTGGTGACCCCTTCCCGAAATATCCTCCACCGAGTGTGTGTGTGGTGATCCCTTCCCGAAATATCCTCCACCGAGTGTGTGTGTGGTGATCCCTTCCCGAGATATCCTCCACCGAGTGTGTGTGGTGATCCCTTCCCGAAATATCCTCCACCGAGTGTGTGAGGTGACCCCTTCCCGAGATATTCTCCACCGAGTGTGTGTGGTGACCCCTTCCTGAGATATCCTCCACCGAGTGTGTGTGGTGATCCCTTCCCGAAATATCCTCCACCGAGTGTGTGTGGTGATCCCTTCCCGAAATATCCTCCACCGAGTGTGTGTGGTGATCCCTTCCCGAAATATCCTCCACCGAGTGTGTGTGGTGATCCCTTCCCGAGATATTCTATACCGAGTGTGTGTGGTGACCCCTTCCCGAGATATCCTCCACCGAGTGTGTGTGGTGCCCCCTTCCCGAGATATCCTCCACCGAGTGTGTGTGGTGATCCCTTCCTGAGATATCCTCCACCGAGTGTGTGTGGTGACCCCTTCCCGAGATATTCTCCACTGAGTGTGTGTGGTGATCCCTTCCCGAAATATCCTCCACCGAGTGTGTGTGGTGATCCCTTCCCGAGATATTCTCCACCGAGTGTGTGTGGTGATCCCTTCCTGAGATATCCTCCACCAAGTGTGTGTGGTGATCCCTTCTCGAAATATCCTCCACCGAGTGTGTGTGGTGATCCCTTCCCGAAATATCCTCCACCGAGTGCGTGTGGTGCCCCCTTCCCGAGATATCCTCCACGAGTGTGTGTGGTGCCCCCTACCCGAGATATCCTCCACCGAGTGTGTGTAGTGATCCCTTCCTGAGATATCCTCCACCGAGTGTGTGTGGTGACCCCTTCCCGAGATATTCTCCACCGAGTGTGTGTGGTGATCCCTTCCTGAAATATCCTCCACCGAGTGTGTGTGGTGATCCCTTCCCGAAATATCCTCCACCGAGTGCGTGTGGTGCCCCCTTCCCGAGATATCCTCCACCGAGCGTGTGTGGTGACCCCTTCCCGAGATATCCTCCACCGAGTGTGTGTGGTGCCCCCTTCCCGAGATATCCTCCACCGAGTGTGTGTGGTGATCGCTTCCCGAGATATCCTCCACCGAGTGTGTGTGGTGATCCCTTCCCGAAATATCCTCCACCGAGTGTGTGTGGTGATCCCTTCCTGAAATATCCTCCACCGAGTGTGTGTGGTGATCCCTTCCCGAAAAATCCTCCACCGAGTGTGTGTGGTGATCCCTTCCCGAAATATCCTCCACCGAGTATGTGTGGTAATCCCTTCCCGAAATATCCTCCACCGAGTGTGTGTGGTAATCCCTTCCCGAGATATTCTCCACCGAGTGTGTGTGGTGATCCCTTCCTGAAATATGCTCCACCGAGTGTGTGTGGTAATCCCTTCCCGAAATATCCTCCACCGAGTGTGTGTGGTGATCCCTTCCCGAAATATCCTCCACCGAGTGTGTGTGGTGATCCCTTCCCAAGATATCCTCCACCGAGTGTGTGTGGTGACCCCTTCCCGAGATATCCTCCACCGAGTGTGTGTGGTGATCCCTTCCTGAAATATCCTCCACCGAGTGTGTGTGGTGATCCCTTCCTGAGATATCCTCCACCGAGTGTGTGTGGTGACCCCTTCCCGAGATATTCTCCACTGAGTGTGTGTGGTGATCCCTTCCCGAAATATCCTCCACCGAGTGTGTGTGGTGACCCCTTCCCGAAATATCCTCCACCGAGTGTGTGTGGTGATCCCTTCCTGAGATATCCTCCACCGAGTGTGTGTGGTGATCCCTTCCTGAGATATCCTCCACCGAGTGTGTGTGGTGATCCCTTCCTGAAATATCCTCCACCGAGTGTGTGTGGTGATCCCTTCCTGAAATATCCTCCACCGAGTGTGTGTGGTGATCCCTTCCTGAAATATCTTCCACCGAGTGTGTGTGGTGATCCCTTCCCGAAATATCCTCCACCGAGTGTGTGTGGTGACCCCTTCCCGAAATATCCTCCACCGAGTGTGTGTGGTGATCCCTTCCCGAAATATCCTCCACCGAGTGTGTGTGGTGATCCCTTCCTAAAATATCCTCCACCGAGTGTGTGTGGTGATCCCTTCCTGAAATATCCTCCACCGAGTGTGCGTGGTGATCCCTTCCCAAAATATCCTCCACCGAGTGTGTGTGGTGACCCCCTTCCGAAATATCCTCCACCGAGTGTGTGTGGTGATCCCTTCCTGAAATATCCTCCACCGAGTGTGTGTGGTGATCCCTTCCTGAAATATCCTCCACCGAGTGTGTGTGGTGATCCCTTCCTGAAATATCCTCCACCGAGTGTGCGTGGTGATCCCTTCCCAAAATATCCTCCACCGAGTGTGTGTGGTGACCCCTTCCCGAAATATCCTCCACCGAGTGTGTGTGGTGATCCCTTCCTGAAATATCCTCCACCGAGTGTGTGTGGATCCCCCTTCCCGAAATATCCTCCACCGAGTGTGTGTGGTGACCCCTTCCCAAGATATCCTCCACCGAGTGTGTGTGGTGACCCCTTCCCGAAATATCCTCCACCGAGTGTGTGTGGTGATCCCTTCCTGAGATATCCTCCACCGAGTGTGTGTGGTGATCCCTTCCTGAGATATCCTCCACCGAGTGTGTGTGGTGACCCCTTCCTGAGATATCCTCCACCGAGTGTGTGTGGTGATCCCTTCCCGAAATATCCTCCACCGAGTGTGTGTGGTGATCCCTTCCCGAAATATCCTCCACCGAGTGCATGTGGTGCCCCCTTCCCGAGATATTTTCCACCGAGTGTGTGTGGTGACCCCTTCCTGAAATATCCTCCACCGAGTGCGTGTGGTGCCCCCTTCCCGAGATATTCTCCACCGAGTGTGTGTGGTGACCCCTTCCCGAAATATCCTCCACCGAGTGCGTGTGGTGCCCCCTTCCCGAAATATCCTCCACCGAGTTTGTGCGGTGACCCCTTCCCGAGATATCCTCCACCGAGTGTGTTTAGTGCCCCCTTCCCGAGATATCCTCCACCGAGTGTGTGTGGTGATCCCTTCCTGAGATATCCTCCACCGAGTGTGTGTGGTGACCCCTTCCCGAGATATTCTATACCGAGTGTGTGTGGTGATCCCTTCCTGAGATATCCTCCACCGAGTGTGTGTGGTGATCCCTTCCTGAAATATCCTCCACCGAGTGTGTGTGGTGACCCCTTCCTGAAATATCCTCCACCGAGTGTGTGTGGTGATCCCTTCCTGAAATATCCTCCACAGAGCGTGTGTGGTGATCCCTTCCTGAAATATCCCCCACCGAGTGTGTGTGGTGATCCCTTCCCGAAATATCCTCCACCGAGTGTGTGTGGTGACCCCTTCCCGAAATATCCTCCACCGAGTGTGTGTGGTAATCCCTTCCTGAGATATCCTCCACCGAGTGTGTGTGGTGATCCCTTCCCGAAATATCCTCCACCGAGTGTGTGTGGTGACCCCTTCCCGAAATATCCTACACCGAGTGTGTGTGGTAATCCCTTCCCGAAATATCCTCCACCGAGTGTGTGTGTGGTGACCCCTTCCCGAAATATCCTCCACCGAGTGTGTGTGGTGACCCCTTCCTGAGATATCCTCCACCGAGTGTGTGTGGTGACCCCTTCCCGAAATATCCTCCACCGAGTGTGTGTGGTGATCCCTTCCTGAGATATCCTCCACCGAGTGTGTGTGGTGACCCCTTCCCGAAATATCCTCCACCGAGTGTGTGTGGTGATCCCTTCCTGAGATATCCTCCACCGAGTGTGTGTGGTGATCCTCTCCCGAAATATCCTCCACCGAGTGTGTGTGGTGATCCCTTCCCGAAATATCCTCCACCGAGTGTGTGTGGTGATCCCTTCCTGAGATATCCTCCACCGAGTGTGTGTGGTGACCCCTTCCTGAGATATCCTCCACCGAGTGTGTGTGGTGATCCCTTCCCGAAATATCCTCCACCGAGTGTGTGTGGTGATCCCTTCCCGAAATATCCTCCACCGAATGTGTATGGTGACCCCTTCCCGAGATATCCTCCACCGAGTGCGTGTGGTGCCCCCTTCCCGAGATATTCTCCACCGAGTGTGTGTGGTGACCCCTTCCCGAAATATCCTCCACCGAGTGCGTGTGGTGCCCCCTTCCCGAGATATCCTCCACCGAGTGTGTGTGGTGACCCCATCCCGAAATATCCTCCACCGAGTGCTTGTGGTGCCCCCTTCCCGAAATATCCTCCACCGAGTTTGTGCGGTGACCCCGTCCCGAGATATCCTCCACCGAGTGTGTGTGGTGCCCCCTTCCCGAGATATCCTCCACCGAGTGTGTGTGGTGATCCCTTCCTGAGATATCCTCCACCGAGTGTGTGTGGTGACCCCTTCCCGAGATATTCTATGCCGAGTGTGTGTGGTGACCCCTTCCCGAGATATCCTCCACCGAGTGTGTGTGGTGATCCCTTCCCGAAATATCCTCCACCGAGTGTGTGTGGTGACCCCTTCCCGAAATATCCTCCACCGAGTGTGTGTGGTGATCCCTTCCCGAAATATCCTCCACCGAGTATGTGTGGTAATCCCTTCCCGAAATATCCTCCACCGAGTGTGTGTGGTAATCCCTTCCCGAGATATTCTCCACCGAGTGTGTGTGGTGATCCCTTCCTGAAATATCCTCCACCGAGTGTGTGTGGTAATCCCTTCCCGAAATATCCTCCACCGAGTGTGTGTGGTAATCCCTTCCCGAAATATCCTCCACCGAGTGTGTGTGGTGATCCCTTCCCGAAATATCCTCCACCGAGTGTGTGTGGTGATCCCTTCCCAAGATATCCTCCACCGAGTGTGTGTGGTGACCCCTTCCCGAGATATCCTCCACCGAGTGTGTGTGGTGACCCCTTCCCGAAATATCCTCCACCGAGTGTGTGTGGTGATCCCTTCCTGAAATATCCTCCACCGAGTGTGTGTGGTGATCCCTTCCTGAAATATCTTCCACCGAGTGTGTGTGGTGATCCCTTCCCGAAATATCCTCCACCGAGTGTGTGTGGTGACCCCTTCCCGAAATATCCTCCACCGAGTGTGTGTGGTGATCCCTTCCTGAGATATCCTCCACCGAGTGTGTGTGGTGATCCCTTCCTGAAATATCCTCCACCGAGTGTGTGTGGTGACCCCTTCCCGAAATATCCTCCACCGAGTGTGTGTGGTGATCCCTTCCTGAAATATCCTCCACCGAGTGTGTGTGGTGATCCCTTCCTGAAATATCCTCCACCGAGTGTGTGTGGTGATCCCTTCCTGAAATATCCTCCACCGAGTGTGCGTGGTGATCCCTTCCCAAAATATCCTCCACCGAGTGTGTGTGGTGACCCCTTCCCGAAATATCCTCCACCGAGTGTGTGTGGTAATCCCTTCCTGAGATATCCTCCACCGAGTGTGTGTGGTGATCCCTTCCCGAAATATCCTCCACCGAGTGTGTGTGGTGACCCCTTCCCGAAATATCCTCCACCGAGTGTGTGTGGTAATCCCTTCCCGAACTATCCTCCACCGAGTGTGTGTGGTGACCCCTTCCCAAAATATCCTCCACCGAGTGTGTGTGGTGATCCCTTCCTGAGATATCCTCCACCGAGTGTGTGTGGTGCCCCCTTCCCGAAATATCCTCCACCGAGTGTGTGTGGTGATCCCTTCCTGAGATATCCTCCACCGAGTGTGTGTGGTGATCCCTTCCTGAGATATCCTCCACCGAGTGTGTGTGGTGACCCCTTCCTGAGATATCCTCCACCGAGTGTGTGTGGTGATCCCTTCCCGAAATATCCTCCACCGAGTGTGTATGGTGACCCCTTCCCGAGATATCCTCCACCGAGTGCATGTGGTGCCCCCTTCCCGAGATATTCTCCACCGAGTGTGTGTGGTGACCCCTTCCTGAAATATCCTCCACCGAGTGCGTGTGGTGCCCCCTTCCCGAAATATCCTCCACCGAGTTTGTGCGGTGACCCCTTCCCGAGATATCCTCCACCGAGTGTGTGTGATGCCCCCTTCCCGAAATATCCTCCACCGAGTGTGTGTGGTGATCCCTTCCTGAGATATCCTCCACCGAGTGTGTGTGGTGACCCCTTCCCGAGATATTCTATACCGAGTGTGTGTGGTGACCCCTTCCCGAGATATCCTCCACCGAGTGTGTGTGGTGATCCCTTCCTGAAATATCCTCCACCGAGTGTGTGTGGTGACCCCTTCCCGAAATATCCTCCACCGAGTGTATGTGGTAATCCCTTCCCGAAATATCCTCCACCGAGTGTGTGTGGTAATCCCTTCCCGAAATATCCTGCACCGAGTGTGTGTGGTGATCCCTTCCCGAAAAATCCTCCACCGAGTGTGTGTGGTGATCCCTTCCCGAAATATCCTCCACCGAGTGTGTGTGGTAATCCCTTCCCGAAATATCCTCCACCGAGTGTGTGTGGTGATCCCTTCCCGAAATGTCCTCCACCGAGTGTGTTTGGTGACCCCTTCCCGAGATATCCTCCACGAGTGCGTGTGGTGATCCCTTCCCGAGATATCCTCCACCGAGTGTGTGTGGTGATCCCTTCCCGAGATATTCTCCACCGAGTGTGTGTGGTGACCCCTTGCCGAGATATCCTCCACCGAGTGTGTGTGGTGACCCCTTCCCGAAATATCCTCCACCGAGTGTGTGTGGTGATCCCTTCCCGAAATATTCTCCACCGAGTGTGTGTGGTGATCCCTTCCCGAGATATTCTCCACCGAGTATGTGTGGTGACCCCTTCCCGAGATATTCTCCACCGAGTGTGTGTGGTGACCCCTTCCAGAAATATCCTCCACCGAGTGTGTGTGGTGATCCCTTCCTGAAATATCCTCCACCGAGTGTGTGTGGTGATCCCTTCCTGAAATATCCTCCACCGAGTGTGTGTGGATCCCCCTTCCCGAAATATCCTCCACCGAGTGTAAGTGGTGACCCCTTCCCAAGATATCCTCCACCGAGTGTGTGTGGTGACCCCTTCCCGAAATATCCTCCACCGAGTGTGTGTGGTGATCCCTTCCCGAAATATCCTCCACCGAGTGTGTGTGGCGATCCCTTCCTGAAATATCCTCCACCGAGTGTGTGTGGTGATCCCTTCCCGAGATATCCTCCACCGAGTGTGTGTGGTGATCCCTTCCCGAAATATCCTCCACCGAGTGTGTGAGGTGACCCCTTCCCGAGATATTCTCCACCGAGTGTGTGTGGTGACCCCTTCCTGAGATATCCTCCACCGAGTGTGTGTGGTGATCCCTTCCCGAAATATCCTCCACCGAGTGTGTGTGGTGATCCCTTCCCGAAATATCCTCCACCGAGTGTGTGTGGTGATCCCTTCCCGAAATATCCCCCACTAGTTTGTGTGGTGACACCTTCCCGAGATATTCTATACCGAGTGTGTGTGGTGACCCCTTCCCGAGATATCCTCCACTGAGTGTGTGTGGTGCCCCCTTCCCGAGATATCCTCCACCGAGTGTGTGTGGTGATCCCTTCCTGAGATATCCTCCACCGAGTGTGTGTGGTGACCCCTTCCCGAGATATTCTCCACCGAGTGTGTGTGGTGATCCCTTCCTGAGATATCCTCCACCGAGTGTGTGTGGTGACCCCTTCCCGAGATATTCTCCACTGAGTGTGTGTGGTGATCCCTTCCCGAAATATCCTCCGCCGAGTGTGTGTGGTGATCCCTTCCCGAAATATCCTCCACCGAGTGTGTGTGGTGACCCCTTCCCAAGATATTCTCCACCGAGTGTGTGTGATGATCCCTTCCCGAAATATCCTCCACCGAGTGTGTGTGGTGATCGCTTCCCAAGATATCCTCCACCGAGTGTGTGTGGTGACCCCTTCCTGAAATATCCTCCACCGAGTGTGTGAGGTGACCCCTTCCCGATATATCCGCCACCGAGTGTGTGTGCTGATCCCTTCCCGAAATATCCTCCACCAAGTGTGTGTGGTGATCCCTTCCTGAGATATCCTCCACCGAGTGTGTGTGGTGCCCCCTTCCCGAGATATTCTCCACAGAATGTGTGTGGTGACCCCTTCCCGAGATATCCTCCACCGAGTGTGTGTGGTGATCCCTTCCCGAAATATCCTCCACCGAGTGTGTGTGTGGTGATCCCTTCCCAAGATATCCTCCACCGAGTGTGTGTGGTGACCCCTTCCCGAAATATCCTCCACCGAGTGTGTGTGGTGATCCCTTCCTGAAATATCCTCCACCGAGTGTGTGTGGTGATCCCTTCCCGAGAAATCCTCCACCGAGTGTGTGTGGTGATCCCTTCCCGAAAAATCCTCCACCGAGTGTGTGTGGTGATCCCTTCCCGAAATATCCTCCACCGAGTGTGTGTGGTGATCCCTTCCCGAAATATTCTCCACCGAGTGTGTGTGGTGATCCCTTCCCGAGATATTCTCCACCGAGTGTGTGTGGTGACCCCTTCCCGAGATATTCTCCACCGAGTGTGTGTGGTGACCCCTTCCCGAAATATCCTCCACCGAGTGTGTGTGGTGATCCCTTCCTGAAATATCCTCCACTGAGTGCGTGTGGTGATCCCTTCCTGAGATATCCTCCACCGAGTGTGTGTGGTGATCCCTTCCCGAAATATCCTCCACCGAGTGTGTGTGGTGATCCCTTCCTGAAATATCCTCCACCCAGTGTGTGTGGTGACACCTTCCCAAGATATCCTCCACCGAGTGTGTGTGGTGATCCCTTCCCGAAATATCCTCCACCGAGTGTGTGTGGTGATCCCTTCCCGAAATATCCTCTACAGAGTGTGTGTGGTGATCCCTTCCTGAAATATCCTCCACCGAGTGTGTGTGGTGATCCCTTCCTGAAATATCCTCCACCGAGTGTGTGTGGTGATCCCTTCCTGAAATATCCTCCACCGAGCGTGTGTGGTGATCCCTTCCCGAGAAATCCTCCACCGAGTGTGTGTGGTGATCCCTTCCAGAGAAATCCTCCACCGAGTGTGTGTGGTGATCCCTTCCCGAAAAATCCTCCACCGAGTGTGTGTGGTGATCCCTTCCTGAAATATCCTCCACCGAGTGTGTGTGGTGATCCCTTCCTGAAATATCCTCCACCGAGTGTGTGTGGTGATCCCTTCCCGAAATATTCTCCACCGAGTGTGTGTGGTGATCCCTTCCCGAGATATTCTCCACCGAGTGTGTGTGTGGTGACCCCTTCCTGAGATATTCTCCACCGAGTGTGTGTGGTGACCCCTTCCCAAAATATCCTCCACCGAGTGTGTGTGGTGATCCCTTCCTGAGATATCCTCCACCGAGTGTGTGTGGTGACCCCTTCCCGAAATATCCTCCACCCAGTGTGTGTGGTGATCCCTTCCCGAAATATCCTCCACCGAGTGTGTGTGGTGGTCCCTTCCTGAAATATCTTCCACCGAGTGTGTGTGGTGATCCCTTCCCGAAATATCCTCCACCGAGTGTGTATGGTGCCCCCTTCCCGAAATATCCTCCACCCAGTGTGTGTGGTGACACCTTCCCAAGATATCCTCCACCGAGTGTGTGTGGTGACCCCTTCCCGAAATATCCTCTACCGAGTGTGTGTGGTGATCCCTACCTGAAATATCCTCCGCCGAGTGTGTGTGGTGATCCCTTCCTGAAATATCCTCCACCGAGTGTGTGTGGTGATCCCTTCCCGAGAAATCCTCCACCGAGTGTGTGTGGTGATCCCTTCCCGAAAAATCCTCCACCGAGTGTGTGTGGTGATCCCTTCCTGAAATATCCACCACCGAGTGTGTGTGGTGATCCCTTCCCGAAATATCCTCCACCGAGTGTGTGTGGTGATCCCTTCCCGAAATATCCTCCACCGAGTGTGTGTGGTGATCCCTTCCTGAAATATCCTCCACCGAGTGTGTGTGGTGACCCCTTCCCGAAATATCCTCCACCGAGTGTGTGTGGTAATCCCTTCCCGAAATATCCTCCACCGAGTGTGTGTGGTAATCCCTTCCCGAGATATCCTCCACGAGTGCGTGTGGTGATCCCTTCCCGAGATATCCTCCACCGAGTGTGTGTGGTGATCCCTTCCCGAGATATTCTCCACCGAGTGTGTGTGGTGACCCCTTGCCGAGATATCCTCCACCGAGTGTGTGTGGTGACCCCTTCCCGAAATATCCTCCACCGAGTGTGTGTGGTGATCCCTTCCCGAAATATTCTCCACCGAGTGTGTGTGGTAATCCCTTACCGAGATATTCTCCACCGAGTGTGTGTGGTGACCCCTTCCCGAAATATCCTCCACCGAGTGTGTGTGGTGATCCCTTCCTGAAATATCCTCCACCGAGTGTGTGTGGATCCCCCTTCCCGAAATATCCTCCACCGAGTGTGTGTGGTGACCCCTTCCCAAGATATCCTCCACCGAGTGTGTGTGGTGACCCCTTCCCGAAATATCCTCCACCGAGTGTGTGTGGTGATCCCTTCCTGAAATAAACTCCACCGAGTGTGTGTGGTGATCCCTTCCCGAAATATCCTCCACCGAGTGTGTGTGGTGATCCCTTCCCGAGATATCCTCCACCGAGTGTGTGTGGTGATCCCTTCCCGAAATATCCTCCACCGAGTGTGTGAGGTGACCCCTTCCCGAGATATTCTCCACCGAGTGTGTGTGGTGACCCCTTCCTGAGATATCCTCCACCGAGTGTGTGTGGTGATCCCTTCCCGAAATATCCTCCACCGAGTGTGTGTGGTGATCCCTTCCCGAAATATCCTCCACCGAGTGTGTGTGGTGATCCCTTCCCGAAATATCCTCCACGAGTTTGTGTGGTGACCCCTTCCCGAGATATTCTATACCGAGTGTGTGTGGTGACCCCTTCCCGAGATATCCTCCACCGAGTGTGTGTGGTGCCCCCTTCCCGAGATATCCTCCACCGAGTGTGTGTGGTGATCCCTTCCTGAGATATCCTCCACCGAGTGTGTGTGGTGACCCCTTCCCGAGATATTCTCCACTGAGTGTGTGTGGTGATCCCTTCCCGAAATATCCTCCACCGAGTGTGTGTGGTGATCCCTTCCCGAGATATTCTCCACCGAGTGTGTGTGGTGATCCCTTCCTGAGATATCCTCCACCGAGTGTGTGTGGTGATCCCTTCTCGAAATATCCTCCACCGAGTGTGTGTGGTGATCCCTTCCCGAAATATCCTCCACCGAGTGCGTGTGGTGCCCCCTTCCCGAGATATCCTCCACGAGTGTGTGTGGTGCCCCCTGCCCGAGATATCCTCCACCGAGTGTGTGTAGTGATCCCTTCCTGAGATATCCTCCACCGAGTGTGTGTGGAGACCCCTTCCCGAGATATTCTCCACCGAGTGTGTGTGGTGATCCCTTCCCGAAATATCCTCCACTGAGTGTGTGTGGTGATCCCTTCCCGAAATATCCTCCACCGAGTGTGTGTGGTGCCCCCTTCCCGAGATATCCTCCACCGAGCGTGTGTGGTGACCCCTTCCCGAGATATCCTCCACCGAGTGTGTGTGGTGCCCCCTTCCCGAGATATCCTCCACCGAGTGTGTGTGGTGATCCCTTCCCGAAATATCCTCCACCGAGTGTGTGTGGTGATCCCTTCCCGAAATATCCTCCAGCGAGTGTGTGTGGTTATCCCTTCCCGAAAAATCCTCCACCGAGTGTGTGTGGTGATCCCTTCCCGAAATATCCTCCACCGAGTATGTGTGGTAATCCCTTCCCGAAATATCCTCCACCGAGTGTGTGTGGTAATCCCTTCCCGAGATATTCTCCACCGAGTGTGTGTGGTGATCCCTTCCTGAAATATCCTCCACCGAGTGTGTGTGGTAATCCCTTCCCGAAATATCCTCCACCGAGTGTGTGTGGTGATCCCTTCCCGAAATATCCTCCACCGAGTGTGTGTGGTGATCCCTTCCCAAGATATCCTACACCGAGTGTGTGTGGTGACCCCTTCCCGAGATATCCTCCACCGAGTGTGTGTGGTGACCCCTTCCCGAGATATCCTCCACCGAGTGTGTGTGGTGATCCCTTCCTGAAATATCCTCCACCGAGTGTGTGTGGTGGTCCCTTCCTGAAATATCTTCCACCGAGTGTGTGTGGTGATCCCTTCCCGAAATATCCTCCACCGAGTGTGTGTGGTGACCCCTTCCCGAAATATCCTCCACCGAGTGTGTGTGGTGATCCCTTCCTGAGATATCCTCCACCGAGTGTGTGTGGTGATCCCTTCCTGAAATATCCTCCACCGAGTGTGTGTGGTGACCCCTTCCCGAAATATCCTCCACCGAGTTTGTGTGGTGATCCCTTCCTGAAATATCCTCCACCGAGTGTGTGTGGTGATCCCTTCCTGAAATATCCTCCACCGAGTGTGTGTGGTGATCCCTTCCTGAAATATCCTCCACCGAGTGTGCGTGGTGATCCCTTCCCAAAATATCCTCCACCGAGTGTGTGTGGTGACCCCTTCCCGAAATATCCTCCACCGAGTGTGTGTGGTGACCCCTTCCCGAAATATCCTCCACCGAGTGTGTGTGGTGATCCCTTCCTGAGATATCCTCCACCGAGTGTGTGTGGTGATCCCTTCCTGAAATATCCTCCACCGAGTGTGTGTGGTGACCCCTTCCCGAAATATCCTCCACCGAGTTTGTGTGGTGATCCCTTCCTGAAATATCCTCCACCGAGTGTGTGTGGTGATCCCTTCCTGAAATATCCTCCACCGAGTGTGTGTGGTGATCCCTTCCTGAAATATCCTCCACCGAGTGTGCGTGGTGATCCCTTCCCAAAATATCCTCCACCGAGTGTGTGTGGTGACCCCTTCCCGAAATATCCTCCACCGAGTGTGTGTGGTGACCCCTTCCCGAAATATCCTCCACCGAGTGTGTGTGGTGATCCCTTCCTGAGATATCCTCCACCGAGTGTGTGTGGTGATCCCTTCCCGAAATATCCTCCACCGAGTGTGTATGGTGACCCCTTCCCGAGATATCCTCCACCGAGTGCGTGTGGTGCCCCCTTCCCAAGATATTCTCCACCGAGTGTGTGTGGTGACCCCTTCCCGAAATATCCTCCACCGAGTGCGTGTGGTGCCCCCTTCCCGAGATATTCTCCACCGAGTGTGTGTGGTGACCCCTTCCCGAGATATCCTCCACCGAGTGTGTGTGGTGCCCCCTTCCCGAGATATCCTCCACCGAGTGTGTGTGGTGATCCCTTCCTGAGATATCCTCCACCGAGTGTGTGTGGTGACCCCTTCCCGAGATATTCTATACCGAGTGTGTGTGGTGACCCCTTCCCGAGATATCCTCCACCGAGTGTGTGTGGTGATCCCTTCCTGAAATATCCTCCACCGAGTGTGTGTGGTGATCCCTTCCCGAAATATTCTCCACCGAGTGTGTGTGGTGATCCCTTCCCGAAATATTCTCCACCGAGTGTGTGTGGTGATCCCTTCCCGAGATATTCTCCACCGAGTGTGTGTGTGGTGATCCCTTCCCGAGATATCCTCCACCGAGTGTGTGTGGTGCCCCCTTCCCGAGATATCCTCCACCGAGTGTGTGTGGTGATCCCTTCCTGAGATATCCTCCACCGAGTGTGTGTGGTGACCCCTTCCCGAGATATTCTATACCGAGTGTGTGTGGTGACCCCTTCCCGAGATATCCTCCACCGAGTGTGTGTGGTGATCCCTTCCTGAAATATCCTCCACCGAGTGTGTGTGGTGATCCCTTCCCGAAATATTCTCCACCGAGTGTGTGTGGTGATCCCTTCCCGAAATATTCTCCACCGAGTGTGTGTGGTGATCCCTTCCCGAGATATTCTCCACCGAGTGTGTGTGTGGTGACCCCTTCCTGAGATATTCTCCACCGAGTGTGTGTGGTGACCCCCTTCCCGAAATATCCTCCACCGAGTGTGTGTGGTGATCCCTTCCTGAAATATCCTCCACCGAGTGTGTATGGTGCCCCCTTCCCGAAATATCCTCCACCCAGTGTGTGTGGTGACACCTTCCCAAGATATCCTCCACCGAGTGTGTGTGGTGACCCCTTCCCGAATTATCCTCTACCGAGTGTGTGTGGTGATCCCTACCTGAAATATCCTCCGCCGAGTGTGTGTGGTGATCCCTTCCTGAAATATCCTCCACCGAGTGTGTGTGGTGATCCCTTCCCGAGAAATCCTCCACCGAGTGTGTGTGGTGATCCCTTCCCGAGAAATCCTCCACCGAGTGTGTGTGGTGATCCCTTCCCGAAAAATCCTCCACCGAGTGTGTGTGGTGATCCCTTCCTGAAATATCCTCCACCGAGTGTGTGTGGTGATCCCTTCCCGAAATATCCTCCACCGAGTGTGTGTGGTGATCCCTTCCCGAAATATCGTCCACCGAGTGTGTATGGTGACCCCTTCCCGAGATATCCTCCACCGAGTGCGTGTGGTGCCCCCTTCCCGAGATATTCTCCACCGAGTGTGTGTGGTGACCCCTTCCCGAGATATCCGCCACCGAGTGTGTGTGGTGACCCCTTCCCGAGATATCCGCCACCGAGTGTGTGTGGTGACCCCATCCCGAGATATCCTCCACGAGTGTGTGTGGTGACCCCATCCCGAGATATTCTCCACCGAGTGTGTGTGGTGATCCCTTCCCGAGATATCCTCCACTGAGTGTGTGTGGTGATCCCTTCCCGAAATATCCTCCACAGAGTGTGTGTGGTGACCCCTTCCCGAGATATCCTCCACCAAGTGTGTGTGGTGATCCCTTCCCGAAATATCCTCCACCGAGTGTGTGTGGTGATCCCTTCCCGAAATATACTCCACCGAGTGTGTGTAGTGATCCCTTTCCAAGATATCCTCCACCGAGTGTGTGTGGTGCCCCCTTCCCGAGATATTCTCCACAGAGTGTGTGTGGTGACCCCTTCCCGAGATATCCTCCACCGAGTGTGTGTGGTGATCCCCTCCCGAAATATCCTCCACCGAGTGTGTGTGGTGATCCCCTGCCGAAATATCCTCCACCGAGTGTGTGTGGTGATCCCTTCCCAAGATATCCTCCACCGAGTGTGTGTGGTGACCCCTTCCCGAAATATCCTCCACCGAGTGTGTGTGGTGATCCCTTCCTGAAATATCCTCCACCGAGTGTGTGTGGTGATCCCTTCCCGAAATATCCTCCACCGAGTGTGTGTGGTAATCCCTTCCCGAAATATCCTCCACCGAGTGTGTGTGGTGATCCCTTCCCGAAATATCCTCCACCGAGTGTGTGTGGTGATCCCTTCCTGAAATATCCTCCACCGAGTGTGTGTGGTGACCCCTTCCCGAAATATCCTCCACCGAGTGTGTGTGGTAATCCCTTCCCGAAATATCCTCCACCGAGTGTGTGTGGTAATCCCTTCCCGAAATATCCTCCACCGAGTGTGTGTGGTGATCCCTTCCCGAAAAATCCTCCACCGAGTGTGTGTGGTGATCCCTTCCCGAAATATCCTCCGCCAAGTGTGTGTGGTGACCCCTTCCCGAAATATCCTCCACCGAGTGTGTTTGGTGACCCCTTCCCGAGATATCCTCCACGAGTGCGTGTGGTGATCCCTTCCCGAGATATCCTCCACCGAGTGTGTGTGGTGATCCCTTCCCGAGATATTCTCCACCGAGTGTGTGTGGTGACCCCTTGCCGAGATATCCTCCACCGAGTGTGTGTGGTGACCCCGTCCCGAAATATCCTCCACCGAGTGTGTGTGGTGATCCCTTCCCGAAATATTCTCCACCGAGTGTGTGTGGTAATCCCTTACCGAGATATTCTCCACCGAGTGTGTGTGGTGACCCCTTCCCGAAATATCCTCCACCGAGTGTGTGTGGTGATCCCTTCCTGAAATATCCTCCACCGAGTGTGTGTGGATCCCCCTTCCCGAAATATCCTCCACCGAGTGTGTGTGGTGACCCCTTCCCAAGATATCCTCCACCGAGTGTGTGTGGTGACCCCTTCCCGAAATATCCTCCACCGAGTGTGTGTGGTGATCCCTTCCTGAAATATCCTCTACCGAGTGTGTGTGGTGATCCCTTCCCGAAATATCCTCCACCGAGTGTGTGTGTGGTGATCCCTTCCCGAGATATCCTCCACCGAGTGTGTGTGGTGATCCCTTCCCGAAATATCCTCCACCGAGTGTGTGAGGTGACCCCTTCCCGAGATATTCTCCACCGAGTGTGTGTGGTGACCCCTTCCTGAGAATATCCTCCACCGAGTGTGTGTGGTGATCCCTTCCCGAAATATCCTCCACCGAGTGTGTGTGGTGATCCCTTCCCGAAATATCCTCCACCGAGTGTGTGTGGTGATCCCTTCCCGAAATATCCTCCACCAAGTGTGTGTGGTGATCCCTTCCCGAGATATTCTATACCGAGTGTGTGTGGTGACCCCTTCCCGAGATATCCTCCACCGAGTGTGTGTGGTGCCCCCTTCCCGAGATATACTCCACCGAGTGTGTGTGGTGATCCCTTCCTGAGATATCCTCCACCGAGTGTGTGTGGTGACCCCTTCCCGAGATATTCTCCACTGAGTGTGTGTGGTGATCCCTTCCCGAAATATCCTCCACCGAGTGTGTGTGGTGATCCCTTCCCGAGATATTCTCCACCGAGTGTGTGTGGTGATCCCTTCCTGAGATATCCTCCACCAAGTGTGTGTGGTGATCCCTTCTCGAAATATCCTCCACCGAGTGTGTGTGGTGATCCCTTCCCGAAATATCCTCCACCGAGTGCGTGTGGTGCCCCCTTCCCGAGATATCCTCCACGAGTGTGTGTGGTGCCCCCTACCCGAGATATCCTCCACCGAGTGTGTGTAGTGATCCCTTCCTGAGATATCCTCCACCGAGTGTGTGTGGTGACCCCTTCCCGAGATATTCTCCACCGAGTGTGTGTGGTGATCCCTTCCCGAAATATCCTCCACCGAGTGTGTGTGGTGATCCCTTCCCGAAATATCCTCCACCGAGTGCGTGTGGTGCCCCCTTCCCGAGATATCCTCCACCGAGCGTGTGTGGTGACCCCTTCCCGAGATATCCTCCACCGAGTGTGTGTGGTGCCCCCTTCCCGAGATATCCTCCACCGAGTGTGTGTGGTGATCGCTTCCCGAGATATCCTCCACCGAGTGTGTGTGGTGATCCCTTCCCGAAATATCCTCCACCGAGTGTGTGTGGTGATCCCTTCCTGAAATATCCTCCACCGAGTGTGTGTGGTGATCCCTTCCCGAAAAATCCTCCACCGAGTGTGTGTGGTGATCCCTTCCCGAAATATCCTCCACCGAGTATGTGTGGTAATCCCTTCCCGAAATATCCTCCACCGAGTGTGTGTGGTAATCCCTTCCCGAGATATTCTCCACCGAGTGTGTGTGGTGATCCCTTCCTGAAATATGCTCCACCGAGTGTGTGTGGTAATCCCTTCCCGAAATATCCTCCACCGAGTGTGTGTGGTGATCCCTTCCCGAAATATCCTCCACCGAGTGTGTGTGGTGATCCCTTCCCAAGATATCCTCCACCGAGTGTGTGTGGTGACCCCTTCCCGAGATATCCTCCACCGAGTGTGTGTGGTGATCCCTTCCTGAAATATCCTCCACCGAGTGTGTGTGGTGACCCCTTCCCGAAATATCCTCCACCGAGTGTGTGTGGTAATCCCTTCCTGAGATATCCTCCACCGAGTGTGTGTGGTGATCCCTTCCCGAAATATCCTCCACCGAGTGTGTGTGGTGACCCCTTCCCGAAATATCCTCCACCGAGTGTGTGTGGTAATCCCTTCCCGAAATATCCTCCACCGAGTGTGTGTGGTGACCCCTTCCCGAAATATCCTCCACCGAGTGTGTGTGGTGATCCCTTCCTGAGATATCCTCCACCGAGTGTGAGTGGTGACCCCTTCCCGAAATATCCTCCACCGAGTGTGTGTGGTGATCCCTTCCTGAGATATCCTCCACCGAGTGTGTGTGGTGATCCCTTCCCGAAATATCCTCCACCGAGTGTGTGTGGTGATCCCTTCCTGAGATATCCTCCACCGAGTGTGTTGTGATCCCTTCCTGAGATATCCTCCACCGAGTGTGTGTGGTGACCCCTTCCTGAGATATCCTCCACCGAGTGTGTGTGGTGATCCCTTCCCGAAATATCCTCCACCGAGTGTGTATGGTGACCCCTTCCCGAGATATCCTCCACCGAGTGCGTGTGGTACCCCCTTCCCAAGATATTCTCCACCGAGTGTGTGTGGTGACCCCTTCCCGAAATATCCTCCACCGAGTGCGTGTGGTGCCCCCTTCCCGAGATATTCTCCACCGAGTGTGTGTGGTGACCCCTTCCTGAGATATCCTCCACCGAGTGTGTGTGGTGCCCCCTTCCCGAGATATCCTCCACCGAGTGTGTGTGGTGATCCCTTCCTGAGATATCCTCCACCGAGTGTGTGTGGTGACCCCTTCCCGAGATATTCTATACCGAGTGTGTGTGGTGACCCCTTCCCGAGATATCCTCCACCGAGTGTGTGTGGTGATCCCTTCCCGAAATATCCTCCACCGAGTGTGTGTGGTGATCCCTTCCTAAAATATCCTCCACCGAGTGTGTGTGGTGATCCCTTCCTGAAATATCCTCCACCGAGTGTGTATGGTGCCCCCTTCCCGAAATATCCTCCACCCAGTGTGTGTGGTGACACCTTCCCAAGATATCCTCCACCGAGTGTGTGTGGTGACCCCTTCCCGAAATATCCTCTACCGAGTGTGTGTGGTGATCCCTTCCTGAAATATCCTCCACCGAGTGTGTGTGGTGATCCCTTCCTGAAATATCCTCCACCGAGTGTGTGTGGTGATCCCTTCCCGAGAAATCCTCCACCGAGTGTGTGTGGTGATCCCTTCCCGAGAAATCCTCCACCGTGTGTGTGTGGTGATCCCTTCCCGAAAAATCCTCCACCGAGTGTGTGTGGTGATCCCTTCCCGAAATATTCTCCACCGAGTGTGTGTGGTGATCCCTTCCCGAGATATTCTCCACCGAGTGTGTGTGTGGTGACCCCTTCCTGAGATATTCTCCACCGAGTGTGTGTGGTGACCCCCTTCCCGAAATATCCTCCACCGAGTGTGTGTGGTGATCCCTTCCTGAGATATCCTCCACCGAGTGTGTGTGGTGACCCCTTCCCGAAATATGCTCCACCCAGTGTGTGTGGTGATCCCTTCCCGAAATATCCTCCACCGAGTGTGTGTGGTGATCCCTTCCCGAAATATCCTCCACCGAGTGTGTGTGGTGATCCCTTCCTGAAATATCCTCCACCGAGTGTGTATGGTGCCCCCTTCCCGAAATATCCTCCACCCAGTGTGTGTGGTGACACCTTCCCAAGATATCCTCCACCGAGTGTGTGTGGTGACCCCTTCCCGAATTATCCTCTACCGAGTGTGTGTGTTGATCCCTACCTGAAATATCCTCCGCCGAGTGTGTGTGGTGATCCCTTCCTGAAATATCCTCCACCGAGTGTGTGTGGTGATCCCTTCCCGAGAAATCCTCCACCGAGTGTGTGTGGTGATCCCTTCCCGAGAAATCCTCCACCGAGTGTGTGTGGTGATCCCTTCCCGAAAAATCCTCCACCGAGTGTGTGTGGTGATCCCTTCCTGAAATATCCTCCACCGAGTGTGTGTGGTGATCCCTTCCTGAAATATCCTCCACCGAGTGTGTGTGGTGATCCCTTCCCGAGATATCCTCCACCGAGTGTGTGTGGTGATCCCTTCCCGAAATATCCTCCACCGAGTGTGTGAGGTGACCCCTTCCCGAGATATTCTCCACCGAGTGTGTGTGGTGACCCCTTCCTGAGATATCCTCCACCGAGTGTGTGTGGTGATCCCTTCCCGAAATATCCTCCACCGAGTGTGTGTGGTGATCCCTTCCCGAAATATCGTCCACCGAGTGTGTATGGTGACCCCTTCCCGAGATATCCTCCACCGAGTGCGTGTGGTGCCCCCTTCCCGAGATATTCTCCACCGAGTGTGTGTGGTGACCCCTTCCCGAGATATCCGCCACCGAGTGTGTGTGGTGACCCCTTCCCGAGATATCCGCCACCGAGTGTGTGTGGTGACCCCTTCCCGAGATATCCTCCACGAGTGTGTGTGGTGACCCCATCCCGAGATATTCTCCACCGAGTGTGTGTGGTGATCCCTTCCCGAGATATCCTCCACTGAGTGTGTGTGGTGATCCCTTCCCGAAATATCCTCCACAGAGTGTGTGTGGTGACCCCTTCCCGAGATATCCTCCACCAAGTGTGTGTGGTGATCCCTTCCCAAAATATCCTCCACCGAGTGTGTGTGGTGATCCCTTCCCGAAATATCCTCCACCGAGTGTGTGTAGTGATCCCTTTCCAAGATATCCTCCACCGAGTGTGTGTGGTGCCCCCTTCCCGAGATATTCTGCACAGAGTGTGTGTGGTGACCCCTTCCCGAGATATCCTCCACCGAGTGTGTGTGGTGATCCCCTCCCGAAATATCCTCCACCGAGTGTGTGTGGTGATCCCCTGCCGAAATATCCTCCACCGAGTGTGTGTGGTGATCCCTTCCCAAGATATCCTCCACAGAGTGTGTGTGGTGACCCCTTCCCGAAATATCCTCCACCGAGTGTGTGTGGTGATCCCTTCCTGAAATATCCTCCACCGAGTGTGTGTGGTGATCCCTTCCCGAAATATCCTCCACCGAGTGTGTGTGGTAATCCCTTCCCGAAATATCCTCCACCGAGTGTGTGTGGTGATCCCTTCCCGAAATATCCTCCACCGAGTGTGTGTGGTGATCCCTTCCTGAAATATCCTCCACCGAGTGTGTGTGGTGACCCCTTCCCGAAATATCCTCCACCGAGTGTGTGTGGTAATCCCTTCCCGAAATATCCTCCACCGAGTGTGTGTGGTAATCCCTTCCCGAAATATCCTCCACCGAGTGTGTGTGGTGATCCCTTCCCGAAAAATCCTCCACCGAGTGTGTGTGGTGATCCCTTCCCGAAATATCCTCCACCAAGTGTGTGTGGTGACCCCTTCCCGAAATATCCTCCACCGAGTGTGTTTGGTGACCCCTTCCCGAGATATCCTCCACGAGTGCGTGTGGTGATCCCTTCCCGAGATATCCTCCACCGAGTGTGTGTGGTGATCCCTTCCCGAGATATTCTCCACCGAGTGTGTGTGGTGACCCCTTGCCGAGATATCCTCCACCGAGTGTGTGTGGTGACCCCGTCCCGAAATATCCTCCACCGAGTGTGTGTGGTGATCCCTTCCCGAAATATTCTCCACCGAGTGTGTGTGGTAATCCCTTACCGAGATATTCTCCACCGAGTGTGTGTGGTGACCCCTTCCCGAAATATCCTCCACCGAGTGTGTGTGGTGATCCCTTCCTGAAATATCCTCCACCGAGTGTGTGTGGATCCCCCTTCCCGAAATATCCTCCACCGAGTGTGTGTGGTGACCCCTTCCCAAGATATCCTCCACCGAGTGTGTGTGGTGACCCCTTCCCGAAATATCCTCCACCGAGTGTGTGTGGTGATCCCTTCCTGAAATATCCTCTACCGAGTGTGTGTGGTGATCCCTTCCCGAAATATCCTCCACCGAGTGTGTGTGTGGTGATCCCTTCCCGAGATATCCTCCACCGAGTGTGTGTGGTGATCCCTTCCCGAAATATCCTCCACCGAGTGTGTGAGGTGACCCCTTCCCGAGATATTCTCCACCGAGTGTGTGTGGTGACCCCTTCCTGAGATATCCTCCACCGAGTGTGTGTGGTGATCCCTTCCCAAAATATCCTCCACCGAGTGTGTGTGGTGATCCCTTCCCGAAATATCCTCCACCGAGTGTGTGTGGTGATCCCTTCCCGAAATATCCTCCACCGAGTGTGTGTGGTGATCCCTTCCCGAGATATTCTATACCGAGTGTGTGTGGTGACCCCTTCCCGAGATATCCTCCACCGAGTGTGTGTGGTGACCCCTTCCTGAGATATTCTCCACTGAGTGTGTGTGGTGATCCCTTCCCGAAATATCCTCCACCGAGTGTGTGTGGTGATCCCTTCCCGAGATATTCTCCACCGAGTGTGTGTGGTGATCCCTTCCTGAGATATCCTCCACCAAGTGTGTGTGGTGATCCCTTCTCGAAATATCCTCCACCGAGTGTGTGTGGTGATCCCTTCCCGAAATATCCTCCACCGAGTGCGTGTGGTGCCCCCTTCCCGAGATATCCTCCACGAGTGTGTGTGGTGCCCCCTACCCGAGATATCCTCCACCGAGTGTGTGTAGTGATCCCTTCCTGAGATATCCTCCACCGAGTGTGTGTGGTGACCCCTTCCTGAGATATTCTCCACCGAGTGTGTGTGGTGATCCCTTCCCGAAATATCCTCCACCGAGTGTGTGTGGTGATCCCTTCCCGAAATATCCTCCACCGAGTGCGTGTGGTGCCCCCTTCCCGAGATATCCTCCACCGAGCGTGTGTGGTGACCCCTTCCCGAGATATCCTCCACCGAGTGTGTGTGGTGCCCCCTTCCCGAGATATCCTCCACCGAGTGTGTGTGGTGATCGCTTCCCGAGATATCCTCCACCGAGTGTGTGTGGTGATCCCTTCCCGAAATATCCTCCACCGAGTGTGTGTGGTGATCCCTTCCTGAAATATCCTCCACCGAGTGTGTGTGGTGATCCCTTCCCGAAAAATCCTCCACCGAGTGTGTGTGGTGATCCCTTCCCGAAATATCCTCCACCGAGTATGTGTGGTAATCCCTTCCCGAAATATCCTCCACCGAGTGTGTGTGGTAATCCCTTCCCGAGATATTCTCCACCGAGTGTGTGTGGTGATCCCTTCCTGAAATATGCTCCACCGAGTGTGTGTGGTAATCCCTTCCCGAAATATCCTCCACCGAGTGTGTGTGGTGATCCCTTCCCGAAATATCCTCCACCGAGTGTGTGTGGTGATCCCTTCCCAAGATATCCTCCACCGAGTGTGTGTGGTGACCCCTTCCCGAAATATCCTCCACCGAGTGTGTGTGGTGATCCCTTCCCAAGATATCCTCCACCGAGTGTGTGTGGTGACCCCATCCCGAGATATTCTCCACCGAGTGTGTGTGGTGATCCCTTCCCGAGATATCCTCCACTGAGTGTGTGTGGTGATCCCTTCCCGAAATATCCTCCACAGAGTGTGTGTGGTGACCCCTTCCCGAGATATCCTCCACCAAGTGTGTGTGGTGATCCCTTCCCAAAATATCCTCCACCGAGTGTGTGTGGTGATCCCTTCCCGAAATATCCTCCACCGAGTGTGTGTAGTGATCCCTTTCCAAGATATCCTCCACCGAGTGTGTGTGGTGCCCCCTTCCCGAGATATTCTGCACAGAGTGTGTGTGGTGACCCCTTCCCGAGATATCCTCCACCGAGTGTGTGTGGTGATCCCCTCCCGAAATATCCTCCACCGAGTGTGTGTGGTGATCCCCTGCCGAAATATCCTCCACCGAGTGTGTGTGGTGATCCCTTCCCAAGATATCCTCCACAGAGTGTGTGTGGTGACCCCTTCCCGAAATATCCTCCACCGAGTGTGTGTGGTGATCCCTTCCTGAAATATCCTCCACCGAGTGTGTGTGGTGATCCCTTCCCGAAATATCCTCCACCGAGTGTGTGTGGTAATCCCTTCCCGAAATATCCTCCACCGAGTGTGTGTGGTGATCCCTTCCCGAAATATCCTCCACCGAGTGTGTGTGGTGATCCCTTCCTGAAATATCCTCCACCGAGTGTGTGTGGTGACCCCTTCCCGAAATATCCTCCACCGAGTGTGTGTGGTAATCCCTTCCCGAAATATCCTCCACCGAGTGTGTGTGGTAATCCCTTCCCGAAATATCCTCCACCGAGTGTGTGTGGTGATCCCTTCCCGAAAAATCCTCCACCGAGTGTGTGTGGTGATCCCTTCCCGAAATATCCTCCACCAAGTGTGTGTGGTGACCCCTTCCCGAAATATCCTCCACCGAGTGTGTTTGGTGACCCCTTCCCGAGATATCCTCCACGAGTGCGTGTGGTGATCCCTTCCCGAGATATCCTCCACCGAGTGTGTGTGGTGATCCCTTCCCGAGATATTCTCCACCGAGTGTGTGTGGTGACCCCTTGCCGAGATATCCTCCACCGAGTGTGTGTGGTGACCCCGTCCCGAAATATCCTCCACCGAGTGTGTGTGGTGATCCCTTCCCGAAATATTCTCCACCGAGTGTGTGTGGTAATCCCTTACCGAGATATTCTCCACCGAGTGTGTGTGGTGACCCCTTCCCGAAATATCCTCCACCGAGTGTGTGTGGTGATCCCTTCCTGAAATATCCTCCACCGAGTGTGTGTGGATCCCCCTTCCCGAAATATCCTCCACCGAGTGTGTGTGGTGACCCCTTCCCAAGATATCCTCCACCGAGTGTGTGTGGTGACCCCTTCCCGAAATATCCTCCACCGAGTGTGTGTGGTGATCCCTTCCTGAAATATCCTCTACCGAGTGTGTGTGGTGATCCCTTCCCGAAATATCCTCCACCGAGTGTGTGTGTGGTGATCCCTTCCCGAGATATCCTCCACCGAGTGTGTGTGGTGATCCCTTCCCGAAATATCCTCCACCGAGTGTGTGAGGTGACCCCTTCCCGAGATATTCTCCACCGAGTGTGTGTGGTGACCCCTTCCTGAGATATCCTCCACCGAGTGTGTGTGGTGATCCCTTCCCAAAATATCCTCCACCGAGTGTGTGTGGTGATCCCTTCCCGAAATATCCTCCACCGAGTGTGTGTGGTGATCCCTTCCCGAAATATCCTCCACCGAGTGTGTGTGGTGATCCCTTCCCGAGATATTCTATACCGAGTGTGTGTGGTGACCCCTTCCCGAGATATCCTCCACCGAGTGTGTGTGGTGACCCCTTCCTGAGATATTCTCCACTGAGTGTGTGTGGTGATCCCTTCCCGAAATATCCTCCACCGAGTGTGTGTGGTGATCCCTTCCCGAGATATTCTCCACCGAGTGTGTGTGGTGATCCCTTCCTGAGATATCCTCCACCAAGTGTGTGTGGTGATCCCTTCTCGAAATATCCTCCACCGAGTGTGTGTGGTGATCCCTTCCCGAAATATCCTCCACCGAGTGCGTGTGGTGCCCCCTTCCCGAGATATCCTCCACGAGTGTGTGTGGTGCCCCCTACCCGAGATATCCTCCACCGAGTGTGTGTAGTGATCCCTTCCTGAGATATCCTCCACCGAGTGTGTGTGGTGACCCCTTCCTGAGATATTCTCCACCGAGTGTGTGTGGTGATCCCTTCCCGAAATATCCTCCACCGAGTGTGTGTGGTGATCCCTTCCCGAAATATCCTCCACCGAGTGCGTGTGGTGCCCCCTTCCCGAGATATCCTCCACCGAGCGTGTGTGGTGACCCCTTCCCGAGATATCCTCCACCGAGTGTGTGTGGTGCCCCCTTCCCGAGATATCCTCCACCGAGTGTGTGTGGTGATCGCTTCCCGAGATATCCTCCACCGAGTGTGTGTGGTGATCCCTTCCCGAAATATCCTCCACCGAGTGTGTGTGGTGATCCCTTCCTGAAATATCCTCCACCGAGTGTGTGTGGTGATCCCTTCCCGAAAAATCCTCCACCGAGTGTGTGTGGTGATCCCTTCCCGAAATATCCTCCACCGAGTATGTGTGGTAATCCCTTCCCGAAATATCCTCCACCGAGTGTGTGTGGTAATCCCTTCCCGAGATATTCTCCACCGAGTGTGTGTGGTGATCCCTTCCTGAAATATGCTCCACCGAGTGTGTGTGGTAATCCCTTCCCGAAATATCCTCCACCGAGTGTGTGTGGTGATCCCTTCCCGAAATATCCTCCACCGAGTGTGTGTGGTGATCCCTTCCCAAGATATCCTCCACCGAGTGTGTGTGGTGACCCCTTCCCGAAATATCCTCCACCGAGTGTGTGTGGTGATCCCTTCCCAAGATATCCTCCACCGAGTGTGTGTGGTGACCCCTTCCCGAGATATCCTCCACCGAGTGTGTGTGGTGATCCCTTCCTGAAATATCCTCCACCGAGTGTGTGTGGTGACCCCTTCCCGAAATATCCTCCACCGAGTGTGTGTGGTAATCCCTTCCTGAGATATCCTCCACCGAGTGTGTGTGGTGATCCCTTCCCGAAATATCCTCCACCGAGTGTGTGTGGTGACCCCTTCCCGAAATATCCTCCACCGAGTGTGTGTGGTAATCCCTTCCCGAAATATCCTCCACCGAGTGTGTGTGGTGACCCCTTCCCGAAATATCCTCCACCGAGTGTGTGTGGTGATCCCTTCCTGAGATATCCTCCACCGAGTGTGAGTGGTGACCCCTTCCCGAAATATCCTCCACCGAGTGTGTGTGGTGATCCCTTCCTGAGATATCCTCCACCGAGTGTGTGTGGTGATCCCTTCCCGAAATATCCTCCACCGAGTGTGTGTGGTGATCCCTTCCTGAGATATCCTCCACCGAGTGTGTTGTGATCCCTTCCTGAGATATCCTCCACCGAGTGTGTGTGGTGACCCCTTCCTGAGATATCCTCCACCGAGTGTGTGTGGTGATCCCTTCCCGAAATATCCTCCACCGAGTGTGTATGGTGACCCCTTCCCGAGATATCCTCCACCGAGTGCGTGTGGTACCCCCTTCCCAAGATATTCTCCACCGAGTGTGTGTGGTGACCCCTTCCCGAAATATCCTCCACCGAGTGCGTGTGGTGCCCCCTTCCCGAGATATTCTCCACCGAGTGTGTGTGGTGACCCCTTCCTGAGATATCCTCCACCGAGTGTGTGTGGTGCCCCCTTCCCGAGATATCCTCCACCGAGTGTGTGTGGTGATCCCTTCCTGAGATATCCTCCACCGAGTGTGTGTGGTGACCCCTTCCCGAGATATTCTATACCGAGTGTGTGTGGTGACCCCTTCCCGAGATATCCTCCACCGAGTGTGTGTGGTGATCCCTTCCCGAAATATCCTCCACCGAGTGTGTGTGGTGATCCCTTCCTAAAATATCCTCCACCGAGTGTGTGTGGTGATCCCTTCCTGAAATATCCTCCACCGAGTGTGTATGGTGCCCCCTTCCCGAAATATCCTCCACCCAGTGTGTGTGGTGACACCTTCCCAAGATATCCTCCACCGAGTGTGTGTGGTGACCCCTTCCCGAAATATCCTCTACCGAGTGTGTGTGGTGATCCCTTCCTGAAATATCCTCCACCGAGTGTGTGTGGTGATCCCTTCCTGAAATATCCTCCACCGAGTGTGTGTGGTGATCCCTTCCCGAGAAATCCTCCACCGAGTGTGTGTGGTGATCCCTTCCCGAGAAATCCTCCACCGTGTGTGTGTGGTGATCCCTTCCCGAAAAATCCTCCACCGAGTGTGTGTGGTGATCCCTTCCCGAAATATTCTCCACCGAGTGTGTGTGGTGATCCCTTCCCGAGATATTCTCCACCGAGTGTGTGTGTGGTGACCCCTTCCTGAGATATTCTCCACCGAGTGTGTGTGGTGACCCCCTTCCCGAAATATCCTCCACCGAGTGTGTGTGGTGATCCCTTCCTGAGATATCCTCCACCGAGTGTGTGTGGTGACCCCTTCCCGAAATATCCTCCACCCAGTGTGTGTGGTGATCCCTTCCCGAAATATCCTCCACCGAGTGTGTGTGGTGATCCCTTCCCGAAATATCCTCCACCGAGTGTGTGTGGTGATCCCTTCCTGAAATATCCTCCACCGAGTGTGTATGGTGCCCCCTTCCCGAAATATCCTCCACCCAGTGTGTGTGGTGACACCTTCCCAAGATATCCTCCACCGAGTGTGTGTGGTGACCCCTTCCCGAATTATCCTCTACCGAGTGTGTGTGGTGATCCCTACCTGAAATATCCTCCGCCGAGTGTGTGTGGTGATCCCTTCCTGAAATATCCTCCACCGAGTGTGTGTGGTGATCCCTTCCTGAAATATCCTCCACCGAGTGTGTGTGGTGATCCCTTCCTGAAATATCCTCCACCGAGTGTGTGTGGTGATCCCTTCCCGAGATATCCTCCACCGAGTGTGTGTGGTGATCCCTTCCCGAAATATCCTCCACCGAGTGTGTGAGGTGACCCCTTCCCGAGATATTCTCCACCGAGTGTGTGTGGTGACCCCTTCCTGAGATATCCTCCACCGAGTGTGTGTGGTGATCCCTTCCCGAAATATCCTCCACCGAGTGTGTGTGGTGATCCCTTCCCGAAATATCGTCCACCGAGTGTGTATGGTGACCCCTTCCCGAGATATCCTCCACCGAGTGCGTGTGGTGCCCCCTTCCCGAGATATTCTCCACCGAGTGTGTGTGGTGACCCCTTCCCGAGATATCCGCCACCGAGTGTGTGTGGTGACCCCTTCCCGAGATATCCGCCACCGAGTGTGTGTGGTGACCCCTTCCCGAGATATCCTCCACGAGTGTGTGTGGTGACCCCATCCCGAGATATTCTCCACCGAGTGTGTGTGGTGATCCCTTCCCGAGATATCCTCCACTGAGTGTGTGTGGTGATCCCTTCCCGAAATATCCTCCACAGAGTGTGTGTGGTGACCCCTTCCCGAGATATCCTCCACCAAGTGTGTGTGGTGATCCCTTCCCAAAATATCCTCCACCGAGTGTGTGTGGTGATCCCTTCCCGAAATATCCTCCACCGAGTGTGTGTAGTGATCCCTTTCCAAGATATCCTCCACCGAGTGTGTGTGGTGCCCCCTTCCCGAGATATTCTGCACAGAGTGTGTGTGGTGACCCCTTCCCGAGATATCCTCCACCGAGTGTGTGTGGTGATCCCCTGCCGAAATATCCTCCACCGAGTGTGTGTGGTGATCCCTTCCCAAGATATCCTCCACAGAGTGTGTGTGGTGACCCCTTCCCGAAATATCCTCCACCGAGTGTGTGTGGTGATCCCTTCCTGAAATATCCTCCACCGAGTGTGTGTGGTGATCCCTTCCCGAAATATCCTCCACCGAGTGTGTGTGGTAATCCCTTCCCGAAATATCCTCCACCGAGTGTGTGTGGTGATCCCTTCCCGAAATATCCTCCACCGAGTGTGTGTGGTGATCCCTTCCTGAAATATCCTCCACCGAGTGTGTGTGGTGACCCCTTCCCGAAATATCCTCCACCGAGTGTGTGTGGTAATCCCTTCCCGAAATATCCTCCACCGAGTGTGTGTGGTAATCCCTTCCCGAAATATCCTCCACCGAGTGTGTGTGGTGATCCCTTCCCGAAAAATCCTCCACCGAGTGTGTGTGGTGATCCCTTCCCGAAATATCCTCCACCAAGTGTGTGTGGTGACCCCTTCCCGAAATATCCTCCACCGAGTGTGTTTGGTGACCCCTTCCCGAGATATCCTCCACGAGTGCGTGTGGTGATCCCTTCCCGAGATATCCTCCACCGAGTGTGTGTGGTGATCCCTTCCCGAGATATTCTCCACCGAGTGTGTGTGGTGACCCCTTGCCGAGATATCCTCCACCGAGTGTGTGTGGTGACCCCGTCCCGAAATATCCTCCACCGAGTGTGTGTGGTGATCCCTTCCCGAAATATTCTCCACCGAGTGTGTGTGGTAATCCCTTACCGAGATATTCTCCACCGAGTGTGTGTGGTGACCCCTTCCCGAAATATCCTCCACCGAGTGTGTGTGGTGATCCCTTCCTGAAATATCCTCCACCGAGTGTGTGTGGATCCCCCTTCCCGAAATATCCTCCACCGAGTGTGTGTGGTGACCCCTTCCCAAGATATCCTCCACCGAGTGTGTGTGGTGACCCCTTCCCGAAATATCCTCCACCGAGTGTGTGTGGTGATCCCTTCCTGAAATATCCTCTACCGAGTGTGTGTGGTGATCCCTTCCCGAAATATCCTCCACCGAGTGTGTGTGTGGTGATCCCTTCCCGAGATATCCTCCACCGAGTGTGTGTGGTGATCCCTTCCCGAAATATCCTCCACCGAGTGTGTGAGGTGACCCCTTCCCGAGATATTCTCCACCGAGTGTGTGTGGTGACCCCTTCCTGAGATATCCTCCACCGAGTGTGTGTGGTGATCCCTTCCCAAAATATCCTCCACCGAGTGTGTGTGGTGATCCCTTCCCGAAATATCCTCCACCGAGTGTGTGTGGTGATCCCTTCCCGAAATATCCTCCACCGAGTGTGTGTGGTGATCCCTTCCCGAGATATTCTATACCGAGTGTGTGTGGTGACCCCTTCCCGAGATATCCTCCACCGAGTGTGTGTGGTGACCCCTTCCCGAGATATTCTCCACTGAGTGTGTGTGGTGATCCCTTCCCGAAATATCCTCCACCGAGTGTGTGTGGTGATCCCTTCCCGAGATATTCTCCACCGAGTGTGTGTGGTGATCCCTTCCTGAGATATCCTCCACCAAGTGTGTGTGGTGATCCCTTCTCGAAATATCCTCCACCGAGTGTGTGTGGTGATCCCTTCCCGAAATATCCTCCACCGAGTGCGTGTGGTGCCCCCTTCCCGAGATATCCTCCACGAGTGTGTGTGGTGCCCCCTACCCGAGATATCCTCCACCGAGTGTGTGTAGTGATCCCTTCCTGAGATATCCTCCACCGAGTGTGTGTGGTGACCCCTTCCTGAGATATTCTCCACCGAGTGTGTGTGGTGATCCCTTCCCGAAATATCCTCCACCGAGTGTGTGTGGTGATCCCTTCCCGAAATATCCTCCACCGAGTGCGTGTGGTGCCCCCTTCCCGAGATATCCTCCACCGAGCGTGTGTGGTGACCCCTTCCCGAGATATCCTCCACCGAGTGTGTGTGGTGCCCCCTTCCCGAGATATCCTCCACCGAGTGTGTGTGGTGATCGCTTCCCGAGATATCCTCCACCGAGTGTGTGTGGTGATCCCTTCCCGAAATATCCTCCACCGAGTGTGTGTGGTGATCCCTTCCTGAAATATCCTCCACCGAGTGTGTGTGGTGATCCCTTCCCGAAAAATCCTCCACCGAGTGTGTGTGGTGATCCCTTCCCGAAATATCCTCCACCGAGTATGTGTGGTAATCCCTTCCCGAAATATCCTCCACCGAGTGTGTGTGGTAATCCCTTCCCGAGATATTCTCCACCGAGTGTGTGTGGTGATCCCTTCCTGAAATATGCTCCACCGAGTGTGTGTGGTAATCCCTTCCCGAAATATCCTCCACCGAGTGTGTGTGGTGATCCCTTCCCGAAATATCCTCCACCGAGTGTGTGTGGTGATCCCTTCCCAAGATATCCTCCACCGAGTGTGTGTGGTGACCCCTTCCCGAGATATCCTCCACCGAGTGTGTGTGGTGATCCCTTCCTGAAATATCCTCCACCGAGTGTGTGTGGTGATCCCTTCCTGAAATATCTTCCACCGAGTGTGTGTGGTGATCCCTTCCCGAAATATCCTCCACCGAGTGTGTGTGGTGACCCCTTCCCGAAATATCCTCCACCGAGTGTGTGTGGTGATCCCTTCCCGAAATATCCTCCACCGAGTGTGTGTGGTGATCTCTTCCTAAAATATCCTCCACCGAGTGTGTGTGGTGATCCCTTCCTGAAATATCCTCCACCGAGTGTGCGTGGTGATCCCTTCCCAAAATATCCTCCACCGAGTGTGTGTGGTGACCCCTTCCCGAAATATCCTCCACCGAGTGTGTGTGGTGATCCCTTCCTGAAATATCCTCCACCGAGTGTGTGTGGTGATCCCTTCCTGAAATATCCTCCACCGAGTGTGTGTGGTGATCCCTTCCTGAAATATCCTCCACCGAGTGTGCGTGGTGATCCCTTCCCAAAATATCCTCCACCGAGTGTGTGTGGTGACCCCTTCCCGAAATATCCTCCACCGAGTGTGTGTGGTGATCCCTTCCTGAAATATCCTCCACCGAGTGTGTGTGGATCCCCCTTCCCGAAATATCCTCCACCGAGTGTGTGTGGTGACCCCTTCCCAAGATATCCTCCACCGAGTGTGTGTGGTGACCCCTTCCCGAAATATCCTCCACCGAGTGTGTGTGGTGATCCCTTCCTGAG
Source organism: Rana muscosa (assembly GCA_029206835.1). Classification (NCBI taxonomy): domain Eukaryota; kingdom Metazoa; phylum Chordata; class Amphibia; order Anura; family Ranidae; genus Rana; species Rana muscosa. The sequence goes on from JARGYO010000368.1 coordinate 4,322,744, forward strand.
ATATCCTCCACCGAGTGTGTGTGGTGATCCCTTCCTGAGATATCCTCCACCGAGTGTGTGTGGTGACCCCTTCCTGAGATATCCTCCACCGAGTGTGTGTGGTGATCCCTTCCCGAAATATCCTCCACCGAGTGTGTATGGTGACCCCTTCCCGAGATATCCTCCACCGAGTGCATGTGGTGCCCCCTTCCCGAGATATTTTCCACCGAGTGTGTGTGGTGACCCCTTCCTGAAATATCCTCCACCGAGTGCGTGTGGTGCCCCCTTCCCGAGATATTCTCCACCGAGTGTGTGTGGTGACCCCTTCCCGAAATATCCTCCACCGAGTGCGTGTGGTGCCCCCTTCCCGAAATATCCTCCACCGAGTTTGTGCGGTGACCCCTTCCCGAGATATCCTCCACCGAGTGTGTTTGGTGCCCCCTTTCCGAGATATCCTCCACCGAGTGTGTGTGGTGATCCCTTCCTGAGATATCCTCCACCGAGTGTGTGTGGTAATCCCTTCCCGAAATATCCTCCACGAGTGCGTGTGGTGATCCCTTCCCGAGATATCCTCCACCGAGTGTGTGTGGTGATCCCTTCCCGAGATATTCTCCACCGAGTGTGTGTGGTGACCCCTTGCCGAGATATCCTCCACCGAGTGTGTGTGGTGACCCCGTCCCGAAATATCCTCCACCGAGTGTGTGTGGTGATCCCTTCCCGAAATATTCTCCACCGAGTGTGTGTGGTAATCCCTTACCGAGATATTCTCCACCGAGTGTGTGTGGTGACCCCTTCCCGAAATATCCTCCACCGAGTGTGTGTGGTGATCCCTTCCTGAAATATCCTCCACCGAGTGTGTGTGGCTCCCCCTTCCCAAAATATCCTCCACCGAGTGTGTGTGGTGACCCCTTCCCAAGATATCCTCCACCGAGTGTGTGTGGTGACCCCTTCCCGAAATATCCTCCACCGAGTGTGTGTGTGGTGATCCCTTCCCGAAATATCCTCCACCGAGTGTGTGTGTGGTGATCCCTTCCCGAGATATCCTCCACCGAGTGTGTGTGGTGATCCCTTCCCGAAATATCCTCCACCGAGTGTGTGAGGTGACCCCTTCCCGAGATATTCTCCACCGAGTGTGTGTGGTGACCCCTTCCTGAGATATCCTCCACCGAGTGTGTGTGGTGATCCCTTCCCGAAATATCCTCCACCGAGTGTGTGTGGTGATCCCTTCCCGAAATATCCTCCACCGAGTGTGTGTGGTGATCCCTTCCCGAAATATCCTCCACCGAGTGTGTGTGGTGATCCCTTCCCGAGATATTCTATACCGAGTGTGTGTGGTGACCCCTTCCCGAGATATCCTCCACCGAGTGTGTGTGGTGCCCCCTTCCCGAGATATCCTCCACCGAGTGTGTGTGGTGATCCCTTCCTGAGATATCCTCCACCGAGTGTGTGTGGTGACCCCTTCCCGAGATATTCTCCACTGAGTGTGTGTGGTGATCCCTTCCCGAAATATCCTCCACCGAGTGTGTGTGGTGATCCCTTCCCGAGATATTCTCCACCGAGTGTGTGTGGTGATCCCTTCCTGAGATATCCTCCACCAAGTGTGTGTGGTGATCCCTTCTCGAAATATCCTCCACCGAGTGTGTGTGGTGATCCCTTCCCGAAATATCCTCCACCGAGTGCGTGTGGTGCCCCCTTCCCGAGATATCCTCCACGAGTGTGTGTGGTGCCCCCTACCCGAGATATCCTCCACCGAGTGTGTGTAGTGATCCCTTCCTGAGATATCCTCCACCGAGTGTGTGTGGTGACCCCTTCCCGAGATATTCTCCACCGAGTGTGTGTGGTGATCCCTTCCCGAAATATCCTCCACCGAGTGTGTGTGGTGATCCCTTCCCGAAATATCCTCCACCGAGTGCGTGTGGTGCCCCCTTCCCGAGATATCCTCCACCGAGCGTGTGTGGTGACCCCTTCCCGAGATATCCTCCACCGAGTGTGTGTGGTGCCCCCTTCCCGAGATATCCTCCACCGAGTGTGTGTGGTGATCGCTTCCCGAGATATCCTCCACCGAGTGTGTGTGGTGATCCCTTCCCGAAATATCCTCCACCGAGTGTGTGTGGTGATCCCTTCCTGAAATATCCTCCACCGAGTGTGTGTGGTGATCCCTTCCCGAAAAATCCTCCACCGAGTGTGTGTGGTGATCCCTTCCCGAAATATCCTCCACCGAGTATGTGTGGTAATCCCTTCCCGAAATATCCTCCACCGAGTGTGTGTGGTAATCCCTTCCCGAGATATTCTCCACCGAGTGTGTGTGGTGATCCCTTCCTGAAATATGCTCCACCGAGTGTGTGTGGTAATCCCTTCCCGAAATATCCTCCACCGAGTGTGTGTGGTGATTAGGGATGAGCTTCGTGTTCGAGTCGAACATACGTTCGACTCGAACATTGGCTGTTCGATCGTTCGACGAAGATCGAACGATTTGGGCCGTTCGCGCCAAATTCGAGTGACGCGAACGGCCCACAATGCACTACGCCATCGCAGTGTCATCCAGGCGCTGTGATTGGCCAAGCATGCACTGTGACCCCGCATGCTTGGCCAATCACAGCGCCGGCAGCGAGGAGAGCAATGATTGGCCACAGGCAGGATGCCTGTGGCCAATTATTGCTGAGGGTGTTTAGTACACGCCCCACACTATAAAAGGCCGCCAGCACGGCGGCCTAGTGTAGTGTGTTCCGGAGCAGGGATAGAGTAGCATAGGCAGGGACAGTGACTGTTATTTCTTTCTTGCTTAACCTGGATTCCTTTAGTTTAGGGAAAGAGAAGGATAGGTAGGGAGAGTGTCAGTGTGTTTTGTGCTTCTGCTATAGTGTGCTTAAAAAAAACATTTATTCTAGGGACAGAAAACTCTAGGTAGGGACAGTGTCAGTTTCTTTCACTCTGCAAGTCCTTGTTTCCAGGGACCTGTAAGGACAGTGAGTTAATTGTCCTTGTGCTATATTGTGCTTAAAAAAAACATTTATTCTAGGGACAGAAAACTCTAGGTAGGGACAGTGTCAGTTTCTTTCACTCTGCAAGTCCTTGTTTCCAGGGACCTGTAAGGACAGTGAGTTAATTGTCCTTGTGCTATATTGTGATTAAAAAAAACATTTATTCTAGGGACAGAAAACTCTAGGTAGGGACAGTGTCAGTTTCTTTCACTCTGCAAGTCCTTGTTTCCAGGGACCTGTAAGGACAGTGAGTTAATTTTCCTTGTGCTATATTGTGATTAAAAAAAACATTTTTTCTAGGGACAGAAAACTGTAGGTAGGGAGAGTGTTTTTTTTCTTTCACTCTGCAAGTCCTTGTTTCCAGGGACCTGTAAGGACAGTGAGTTAATTGTCCTTGTGCTATATTGTGCTTAAAAAAAACATTTATTCTAGGGACAGAAAACTCTAGGTAGGGACAGTGTCAGTTTCTTTCACTCTGCAAGTCCTTGTTTCCAGGGACCTGTAAGGACAGTGAGTTAATTGTCCTTGTGCTATATTGTGATTAAAAAAAACATTTATTCTAGGGACAGAAAACTCTAGGTAGGGACAGTGTCAGTTTCTTTCACTCTGCAAGTCCTTGTTTCCAGGGACCTGTAAGGACAGTGAGTTAATTTTCCTTGTGCTATATTGTGATTAAAAAAAACATTTTTTCTAGGGACAGAAAACTGTAGGTAGGGAGAGTGTTTTTTTTCTTTCACTCTGCAAGTCCTTGTTTCCAGGGACCTGTAAGGACAGTGAGTTAATTGTCCTTGTGCTATATTGTGCTTAAAAAAAACATTTATTCTAGGGACAGAAAACTCTAGGTAGGGACAGTGTCAGTTTCTTTCACTCTGCAAGTCCTTGTTTCCAGGGACCTGTAAGGACAGTGAGTTAATTGTCCTTGTGCTATATTGTGATTAAAAAATTCATTTATTCTAGGGACAGAAAACTCTAGGTAGGGACAGTGTCAGTTTCTTTCACTCTGCAAGTCCTTGTTTCCAGGGACCTGTAAGGACAGTGAGTTAATTTTCCTTGTGCTATATTGTGATTAAAAAAAACATTTTTTCTAGGGACAGAAAACTGTAGGTAGGGAGAGTGTTTTTTTTCTTTCACTCTGCAAGTCCTTGTTTCCAGGGACCTGTAAGGACAGTGAGTTAATTGTCCTTGTGCTATATTGTGCTTAAAAAAAACATTTATTCTAGGGACAGAAAACTCTAGGTAGGGACAGTGTCAGTTTCTTTCACTCTGCAAGTCCTTGTTTCCAGGGACCTGTAAGGACAGTGAGTTAATTGTCCTTGTGCTATATTGTGATTAAAAAAAACATTTATTCTAGGGACAGAAAACTCTAGGTAGGGACAGTGTCAGTTTCTTTCACTCTGCAAGTCCTTGTTTCCAGGGACCTGTAAGGACAGTGAGTTAATTTTCCTTGTGCTATATTGTGATTAAAAAAAACATTTTTTCTAGGGACAGAAAACTGTAGGTAGGGAGAGTGTTTTTTTTCTTTCACTCTGCAAGTCCTTGTTTCCAGGGACCTGTAAGGACAGTGAGTTAATTGTCCTTGTGCTATATTGTGCTTAAAAAAAACATTTATTCTAGGGACAGAAAACTCTAGGTAGGGACAGTGTCAGTTTCTTTCACTCTGCAAGTCCTTGTTTCCAGGGACCTGTAAGGACAGTGAGTTAATTTTCCTTGTGCTATATTGTGATTAAAAAAAACATTTATTCTAGGGACAGAAAACTCTAGGTAGGGACAGTGTCAGTTTCTTTCACTCTGCAAGTCCTTGTTTCCAGGGACCTGTAAGGACAGTGAGTTAATTTTCCTTGTGCTATATTGTGATTAAAAAAAACATTTATTCTAGGGACAGAAAACTCTAGGTAGGGACAGTGTCAGTTTCTTTCACTCTGCAAGTCCTTGTTTCCAGGGACCTGTAAGGACAGTGAGTTAATTTTCCTTGTGCTATATTGTGATTAAAAAAAACATTTATTCTAGGGACAGAAAACTCTAGGTAGGGACAGTGTCAGTTTCTTTCACTCTGCAAGTCCTTGTTTCCAGGGACCTGTAAGGACAGTGAGTTAATTTTCCTTGTGCTATATTGTGATTAAAAAAAACATTTTTTCTAGGGACAGAAAACTGTAGGTAGGGAGAGTGTTTTTTTTCTTTCACTCTGCAAGTCCTTGTTTCCAGGGACCTGTAAGGACAGTGAGTTAATTTTCCTTGTGCTATATTGTGATTAAAAAAAACATTTTTTCTAGGGACAGAAAACTCTAGGTAGGGAGAGTGTTTTTTTTCTTTCACTCTGCAAGTCCTTGTTTCCAGGGACCTGTAAGGACAGTGAGTTAATTGTCCTTGTGCTATATTGTGCTTAAAAAAAACATTTTTTCTAGGGACAGAAAACTCTAGGTAGGGAGAGTGTTTTTTTTTTGTTCACTCTGCAAGTCCTTGTTTCCAGGGACCTGTAAGGACAGTGAGTTAATTGTCCTTGTGCTATATTGTGCTTAAAAAAAACATTTATTCTAGGGACAGAAAACTCTAGGTAGGGACAGTGTCAGTTTCTTTCACTCTGCAAGTCCTTGTTTCCAGGGACCTGTAAGGACAGTGAGTTAATTTTCCTTGTGCTATATTGTGATTAAAAAAAACATTTATTCTAGGGACAGAAAACTCTAGGTAGGGACAGTGTCAGTTTCTTTCACTCTGCAAGTCCTTGTTTCCAGGGACCTGTAAGGACAGTGAGTTAATTTTCCTTGTGCTATATTGTGATTAAAAAAAACATTTTTTCTAGGGACAGAAAACTGTAGGTAGGGAGAGTGTTTTTTTTCTTTCACTCTGCAAGTCCTTGTTTCCAGGGACCTGTAAGGACAGTGAGTTAATTTTACTTGTGCTATATTGTGCTTAAAAAAAACATTTTTTCTAGGGACAGAAAACTGTAGGTAGGGAGAGTGTTTTTTTTCTTTCACTCTGCAAGTCCTTGTTTCCAGGGACCTGTAAGGACAGTGAGTTAATTTTCCTTGTGCTATATTGTGATTAAAAAAAACATTTATTCTAGGGACAGAAAACTCTAGGTAGGGACAGTGTCAGTTTCTTTCACTCTGCAAGTCCTTGTTTCCAGGGACCTGTAAGGACAGTGAGTTAATTTTCCTTGTGCTATATTGTGATTAAAAAAAACATTTATTCTAGGGACAGAAAACTCTAGGTAGGGACAGTGTCAGTTTCTTTCACTCTGCAAGTCCTTGTTTCCAGGGACCTGTAAGGACAGTGAGTTAATTTTCCTTGTGCTATATTGTGATTAAAAAAAACATTTTTTCTAGGGACAGAAAACTGTAGGTAGGGAGAGTGTTTTTTTTCTTTCACTCTGCAAGTCCTTGTTTCCAGGGACCTGTAAGGACAGTGAGTTAATTTTCCTTGTGCTATATTGTGATTAAAAAAAACATTTTTTCTAGGGACAGAAAACTCTAGGTAGGGAGAGTGTTTTTTTTCTTTCACTCTGCAAGTCCTTGTTTCCAGGGACCTGTAAGGACAGTGAGTTAATTGTCCTTGTGCTATATTGTGCTTAAAAAAAACATTTTTTCTAGGGACAGAAAACTCTAGGTAGGGAGAGTGTTTTTTTTTTTTCACTCTGCAAGTCCTTGTTTCCAGGGACCTGTAAGGACAGTGAGTTAATTGTCCTTGTGCTATATTGTGCTTAAAAAAAACATTTATTCTAGGGACAGAAAACTCTAGGTAGGGACAGTGTCAGTTTCTTTCACTCTGCAAGTCCTTGTTTCCAGGGACCTGTAAGGACAGTGAGTTAATTTTCCTTGTGCTATATTGTGATTAAAAAAAACATTTTTTCTAGGGACAGAAAACTGTAGGTAGGGAGAGTGTTTTTTTTCTTTCACTCTGCAAGTCCTTGTTTCCAGGGACCTGTAAGGACAGTGAGTTAATTGTCCTTGTGCTATATTGTGCTTAAAAAAAACATTTATTCTAGGGACAGAAAACTCTAGGTAGGGACAGTGTCAGTTTCTTTCACTCTGCAAGTCCTTGTTTCCAGGGACCTGTAAGGACAGTGAGTTAATTTTCCTTGTGCTATATTGTGATTAAAAAAAACATTTTTTCTAGGGACAGAAAACTGTAGGTAGGGAGAGTGTTTTTTTTCTTTCACTCTGCAAGTCCTTGTTTCCAGGGACCTGTAAGGACAGTGAGTTAATTTTCCTTGTGCTATATTGTGATTAAAAAAAACATTTTTTCTAGGGACAGAAAACTGTAGGTAGGGAGAGTGTTTTTTTTCTTTCACTCTGCAAGTCCTTGTTTCCAGGGACCTGTAAGGACAGTGAGTTAATTGTCCTTGTGCTATATTGTGCTTAAAAAAAACATTTTTTCTAGGGACAGAAAACTGTAGGTAGGGAGAGTGTTTTTTTTTTTTCACTCTGCAAGTCCTTGTTTCCAGGGACCTGTAAGGACAGTGAGTTAATTGTCCTTGTGCTATATTGTGCTTAAAAAAAACATTTATTCTAGGGACAGAAAACTCTAGGTAGGGACAGTGTCAGTTTCTTTCACTCTGCAAGTCCTTGTTTCCAGGGACCTGGAGAGACATTGAGTGAATTGTCCTTGTGCTATATTGTGATTAAAAAAAACATTTATTCTAGGGACAGAAAACTCTAGGTAGGGACAGTGTCAGTTTCTTTCACTGTGAAAGTCCTTGTTTCAAGGGACAGAGAAGGACACCTGAAGGTAGCCCTTATTGCTTTTTTCCCATCTCCCTGCAGGCCATCTATTAGAATGTCTGGAAGGCAAACAAGGAGAGGCAGACAGTCAGGAGGCAATAAAAGAGGGCAAGCAGGCTCTGTGTCTGGGGGCAACAGTGCTGGTCGTGGACGCGGTGCATTGTCATCAGCACATGGCCATGGGACACGCTTGTCCTTCTTTTCGGCAGCTGGACATGTTGAGCCACATCATGCCGAAGACTTGGTAGAGTGGATGACCAAGCCCTCCTCCTCCTCCTCATCCTCTCTCACCCAGGCTCAGGGTACTGGAAAAGCAGCTGCCAAAGCGTCGTCTTCCCTGGTATCAATGTCAGACAAATCATCAGTCACTCCTTCCCTAGACCCACCATGTCCTCCTCCTGAGGAGTCCCCCGAACTGTTTCAGCACAGTGTTGGGTACATGCTCCAGGAGGATGCCCAGCGTTTCGAAGGGTCTGATGATGAAACCCAGCTAGAGGAAGGCAGTAGCGTGAGAGCAGACAGAGGGGATGCTCAAGAAGGACACCAATCTGGCAGTCATGTTCCAGCAGCTGCAGCATACTGCCAGATTGGCTCCAGTGATGAGGAGGGAGGGGATGATGAGGTCAATGACTCCACGTGGGTGCCTAATAGGAGAGAGGAGGAGGAGGAGGATGAGGAGGAGGCACATCTCCAACGAGGCAGGATGCCCTTTGGTGGCCAGCGTAAGGGCAGTACACCGACGGAATCACACCGCAGAGCTCCGCCTGTGCAGGGCGCTGCCTCTGCCCGTCATTCAAAAAGTTCTTTGGTGTGGGCCTTTTTTGAGGCTAGTGCATCAGATCGCACAGCTGCTGTTTGCAACATATGTCTCAAGCGTATATCGCGTGGCCAAAACATCAGCCGCTTGGGTACCACATGCCTGACCAGACATATGTTGACCTGCCATGCAGCTCGTTGGCAAGCCTACCTCAAAGACCCACACCAAAGAACCAAGCGGACCTCTCCTTGCACCGCATCAGCTGGGATCTCCAACCCCACTATAACTTCAGTCCTCTCTGAAACATGCACTGAGAGGAATGAAGGTGTAGAATTAGGTGTGTCACAGCCAAGTACTTGCGCCCACTCTGCTAGCAGTACACCGACGTCCGATTCTAGCAGGCAAATTTCCCTGCCCCAGCTGCTGGACCGTCGAAAGAAGTTCACTCCCAGCCATCCACATGCCCAGCGGTTGAATGCTAGCTTGGCTAAATTGCTAGCGCTTCAACTGCTGCCTTTTCAGTTGGTAGACTCGGCCCCCTTCCGTGAGTTTGTGCAATGTGCGGTTCCTCAGTGGCAGGTTCCCAAACGCCACTTTTTCTCACGGAAGGCTATTCCGGCTCTCTACCGGCATGTGGAAGGCAATGTCTTGGCCTCGCTGGACAGGGCGGTCAGCGGTAAGGTGCATATTACCGCTGACTCATGGTCCAGCAGGCATGGACAGGGACGTTACCTTTCTTTCACGGCCCATTGGGTCACTCTTTTGGCAGCTGGGAAGGATTCAGGACAAGGTGCAGTAGTGTTGGAGGTTGTCCCACCGCCACGCCTCCAAAATGCTACTACTGGTTGTGACACACCTCTCTCCTCCACCCCCTCCTCTTCTTCTTCCTCCATGGCCTCTTCCTGTGGTTTGTCCTATGAACCAGCGGTGCTCCGTAGCCGTTCACGGGGCTACGCAAGTACGCAGGCAAAAAGATGCCATGCCGTGCTTGCGCTGGTGTGTTTGGGGGACAGAAGCCACACTGGGGCAGAGGTCCTGTCTGCTCTGCAGGGCCAGGCCGAGAGGTGGTTGACGCCACGCCAGCTTAAGCCAGGAATGGTGGTTTGCGACAATGGCACCAACCTCCTCTCCGCCCTCCGACAGGGACAACTGACCCATGTGCCCTGTGTGGCTCACGTCCTTAACCTGGTGGTGCAGCGCTTCTTGGGCAGGTACCCGGGCTTACAGGATGTCCTGAGGCAGGCCAGGAAAGTCTGTGTGCATTTCCGCAGATCTTATAATGCCAGTGCTCGCCTGGCTGAGCTGCAAAAGGAGTTGAACCTGCCCAAGAACCGCCTTATATGTGACATGCCCACCAGGTGGAACTCAACGTTGGCCATGCTGCAGCGGCTGCACACGCAGCAGAGGGCCATCAATGAGTACCTGTGCGACTACGGCACCAGGACAGGGTCAGGGGAGCTTGGTTTTTTTTCTCCACGCCAGTGGGGCATGATCAGGGATGCATGCACTGTCCTGGCACCATTTGAGGAGGCCACGAGGATGGTGAGCAGTGACAGTGCATGCATCAGTGACACTGTACCTCTTGTCCACCTGTTGGAGCACACGCTGCGTGGAATAATGGACAGGGCACTTGAGGCAGAACAGAGGCAGGAAGAGGAGGACTTCCTTGCCTCTCAAGGCCCCCTTTACCCAGACAGTGTTCCTTCTGTCCCACCCATCGCACAGGAAGAGGAGGAGGAGGAGGAGGAGGAGGAGGAGGAGGATTGTGTCAGCATGGAGGTGGAGGCTGGCACTCAGCATCATCAGCAGCAGTCTTTTAGGGATGATTTACAGTCCCAAGAAACCAGTGGACTTGTACGTGGCTGGGAGGAGGTGGCTGCGGATCATGTCGTCCTTAGTGACCCAGAGGACTCCGGAGCGAATGCCTCAGCAAACCTACGCTGCATGGCCTCCCTGATCCTGCAAAGTCTGCGGAAGGATCCTCGTATTCTTCGGATCAAGGAGAGGGACCATTACTGGCTGGCCACTCTCCTTGATCCACGGTACAAGGGTAAGGTTGCGGACCTTATGTTACCGTCGCAGAGGGAGCAGAGGATGAGACAACTCCGGGAGGCCTTGCAGAAAGGTCTGTGCAACGCGTTCCCAGAGACTGGGAGGTTGCAAACTCCTGGTCCTGGACAACGAGTTGCTGAGGCTTCGGCCAGTCAAAGAAGGAGCGGTGGGGAAGGTGGCCGTCTGACCGATGCGTTCAGACAATTCTTTAGTCCGCAGCCCCAAAGTATGATCGGTTCCAGCAACCATCGCCAGCGTCTGATAAACATGGTGCAGGAATATCTAGGGGCAAGGTCAGACTTGGACACCTTCCCCACCGAAAATCCTCTGGCTTACTGGGTCTTGAGGATGGATCACTGGCCAGAGCTTGCACAGTATGCAATTGAGCTACTGGCCTGTCCTGCATCCAGCGTTCTTTCGGAACGCACATTCAGTGCTGCTGGAGGATTTGTCACGGATCACAGGGTGCGCCTGTCCACCGACTCGGTTGATCGACTGACTTTCATCAAGATGAACCAGTCTTGGATCACCACCAGCTACCACACACCTGATGCTGATATAACAGACTAATTGATTTTAAAATGTCACATCCCTTCAAGACTGATGCTGATGCTGAGTGCCTGTGCTGTTATGTTGACTGGCTATCCTCCTCCTCCGAGTCCTCAATGATACGATTGATGATGATAGCTTGGAAGATCATTTTTGTTTATGGGTGCCGCCACCAGTGCCTAACGCCCAATTTTTCAGCCCCTGTTTAACAGGGGCGTGTAATTACAATTTTTGAAGCAATACTTTGCAACAGGGCTCATTGCTGTGCTCCAAGTACAGTATCTGTGAGGAGTTGCAGTGTTGTGCCACCAGTGCCTAAGGCCCAATTTTTCAGCCCCTGTTTAACAGGGGCGTGTCATTACAATTTTTGAAGCAATACTTTGCAACAGGGCTCATTGCTGTGCTCCAAGTACAGTATCTGTGAAGGGTTGCAGTGTTGTGCCACCAGTGCCTAAGGCCCAATTTTTCATCCCCTGTTCAACAGGGGCATGTAATTACAATTCTTGATCTAATAATTCACAGCAGGGCCCATTGCTGCACCCACCAAGAGTAACTGTCAGGGCTTACAGTGTTGTGGCACCAGCACCACCATCAAAGGCCCAATTTTTACTACCACTGTTCAACAATTATATGTAATTAAAATTCCTGATATAATAGTTGACAGCAGGGCGTTCCAGCACCAACCAAGAGTAACTGTGAGTGCTTACAGTGTTGTGCCAACACCAACAACTAAGGGGCCTATTTCTGCAGAGTATATACGGCAGGTCCCTACTTTCAAACATCCAACTTACAAACGACTCCTACTTGCAAACGCAAGAAGACAACAGGAAGTGAGAGGAAATCTACCACTAGGAAGGAAAATTCTCTCCTGTAAGAATAAATATGGGAGAAAGGTGTCTCCTCTGTACTGATGCTTTATCAGCAATCCTTGTTTCAAGAAAAACACCACATTTCAAAAACAGTTGTCATTAGGACGGAAAGTGAGGTGAAATGTTCTGAACAGGGGCACAGACAGCAAAACAAATGTTACAGGGGTGATAACCCTTACCTATGTTTTCCAAAAAGTTTAAAAATAGATTTTTGGTCTGGAGCTACACTTCAACAATGTACCTGTTCAAAATTACAAACAGATTCTACATAAGAACAAACCTACAGTCCCTGTCTTGTATGCACCGCCTGTATACGGCTGTTCAGAGTATATAGGGCCTTTTTTATTTTATGTGCGGGGTTCCCCTTAATATCCATACAAGACCCAAAGGGGCTGGTGATGGGCTGGGGTAGGGGGGGGGGTCATGGGGTAGCTATGCCATTTTTCTTAAAGATTTTCATCCATATTACCGGGACCAGACATTACATTAAAGCCGCAAGCAGTTTTAAATGGCTTTTTTTTCCTTTAGAAGTGTCATTTTGTGCAGGGACAGTTCTAAACACGGGAAACACGTGGCACTTCACAGGCATACTTTAGACACCCCCCAGGTACGATATTTAAAGGAATATTTGACTTTTTTTTTTTCACTTTATGCATCATTAAAATGACTGCTCCCGGAAAACGACCGTTTTTAAAACTTATTTTTGCATTGATACATGTCCCCTGGTGCAGAACCCGGGTTCCCAAACCCTTTTTAGGACAATAACATGCATAATAGTTTTTATAATTAGCACTTTAGAATTCGAACGTTCGCATCCATTGTATTTAATAGGGTTCTAATGTTCGTTCGAACTTTCGGTCCGTTCGCGGGTTCTGGTGCGAACCGAACCCGGGGGTGTTCGGCTCATCACTAGTGGTGATCCCTTCCCGAAATATCCTCCACCGAGTGTGTGTGGTGATCCCTTCCCAAGATATCCTCCACCGAGTGTGTGTGGTGACCCCTTCCCGAGATATCCTCCACCGAGTGTGTGTGGTGATCCCTTCCTGAAATATCCTCCACCGAGTGTGTGTGGTGATCCCTTCCTGAAATATCTTCCACCGAGTGTGTGTGGTGATCCCTTCCCGAAATATCCTCCACCGAGTGTGTGTGGTGACCCCTTCCCGAAATATCCTCCACCGAGTGTGTGTGGTGATCCCTTCCCGAAATATCCTCCACCGAGTGTGTGTGGTGATCCCTTCCTAAAATATCCTCCACCGAGTGTGTGTGGTGATCCCTTCCTGAAATATCCTCCACCGAGTGTGCGTGGTGATCCCTTCCCAAAATATCCTCCACCGAGTGTGTGTGGGGACCCCCTTCCGAAATATCCTCCACCGAGTGTGTGTGGTGATCCCTTCCTGAAATATCCTCCACCGAGTGTGTGTGGTGATCCCTTCCTGAAATATCCTCCACCGAGTGTGTGTGGTGATCCCTTCCTGAAATATCCTCCACCGAGTGTGCGTGGTGATCCCTTCCCAAAATATCCTCCACCGAGTGTGTGTGGTGACCCCTTCCCGAAATATCCTCCACCGAGTGTGTGTGGTGATCCCTTCCTGAAATATCCTCCACCGAGTGTGTGTGGATCCCCCTTCCCGAAATATCCTCCACCGAGTGTGTGTGGTGACCCCTTCCCAAGATATCCTCCACCGAGTGTGTGTGGTGACCCCTTCCCGAAATATCCTCCACCGAGTGTGTGTGGTGATCCCTTCCTGAGATATCCTCCACCGAGTGTGTGTGGTGATCCCTTCCTGAGATATCCTCCACCGAGTGTGTGTGGTGACCCCTTCCTGAGATATCCTCCACCGAGTGTGTGTGGTGATCCCTTCCCGAAATATCCTCCACCGAGTGTGTATGGTGACCCCTTCCCGAGATATCCTCCACCGAGTGCATGTGGTGCCCCCTTCCCGAGATATTCTCCACCGAGTGTGTGTGGTGACCCCTTCCCGAAATATCCTCCACCGAGTGCGTGTGGTGCCCCCTTCCCGAAATATCCTCCACCGAGTTTGTGCGGTGACCCCTTCCCGAGATATCCTCCACCGAGTGTGTTTGGTGCCCCCTTCCCGAGACATCCTCCACCGAGTGTGTGTGGTGATCCCTTCCTGAGATATCCTCCACCGAGTGTGTGTGGTGACCCCTTCCCGAGATATTCTATACCGAGTGTGTGTGGTGACCCCTTCCCGAGATATCCTCCACCGAGTGTGTGTGGTGATCCCTTCCCGAAATATCCTCCACCGAGTGTGTGTGGTGACCCCTTCCCGAAATATCCTCCACCGAGTGTGTGTGGTAATCCCTTCCCGAAATATCCTCCACCGAGTGTGTGTGGTGACCCCTTCCCGAAATATCCTCCACCGAGTGTGTGTGGTGATCCCTTCCTGAGATATCCTCCACCGAGTGTGTGTGGTGACCCCTTCCCGAAATATCCTCCACCGAGTGTGTGTGGTGATCCCTTCCTGAGATATCCTCCACCGAGTGTGTGTGGTGATCCCTTCCCGAAATATCCTCCACCGAGTGTGTGTGGTGATCCCTTCCTGAGATATCCTCCACCGAGTGTGTGTGGTGACCCCTTCCTGAGATATCCTCCACCGAGTGTGTGTAGTGATCCCTTCCCGAAATATCCTCCACCGAGTGTGTGTGGTGACCCCTTCCTGAGATATTCTCCACCGAGTGTGTGTGGTGATCCCTTCCCGAAATATCCTCCACCGAGTGTGTGTGGTAAACCCTTCCCGAAATATCCTCCACCGAGTGTGTGTGGTGATCCCTTCCTGAAATATCCTCCACCGAGTGTGTGTGGTGATCCCTTCCCGAAATATCCTCCACCGAGTGTGTGTGGTGATCCCTTCCTGAGATATCCTCCACCGAGTGTGTGTGGTGACCCCTTCCTGAGATATCCTCCACCGAGTGTGTGTGGTGGTCCCTTCCCGAAATATCCTCCACCGAGTGTGTGTGGTAATCCCTTCCCGAAATATCCTCCACCGAGTGTGTGTGGTGACCCCTTCCTGAAATATCCTTCACCGAGTGTGTGAGGTGACCCCTTCCCGAGATATCCGCCACCGAGTGTGTGTGGTGATCCCTTCCTGAGATATCCTCCACCGAGTGTGTGTGGTGATCCCTTCCCGAGATATCCTCCACCGAGTGTGTGTGTGGTGATCCCTTCCCGAAATATCCTCCACCGAGTGTGTGAGGTGACCCCTTCCCGAGATATTCTCCACCGAGTGTGTGTGGTGAACCCTTCCTGAGATATCCTCCACCGAGTGTGTGTGGTGATCCCTTCCCGAAATATCCTCCACCGAGTGTGTGTGGTGATCCCTTCCCGAAATATCCTCCACCGAGTGTGTGTGGTGATCCCTTCACGAAATATCCTCCACGCGTTTGTGTGGTGACCCCTTCCCGAGATATTCTATACCGAGTGTGTGTGGTGATCCCTTCCTGAGATATCCTCCACCGTGTGTGTGTGGTGACCCCTTCCCGAGATATTCTCCACCGAGTGTGTGTGGTGATCCCTTCCTGAGATATCCTCCACCGAGTGTGTGTGGTGACCCCTTCCCGAGATATTCTCCACTGAGTGTGTGTGGTGATCCCTTCCCGAAATATCCTCCACCGAGTGTGTGTGATGATCCCTTCCCGAGATATTCTCCACCGAGTGTGTGTGGTGATCCCTTCCTGAGATATCCTCCACCGAGTGTGTGTGGTGACCCCTTCCCGAGATATTATCCACCGAGTGTGTGTGGTGATCCCTTCTCAAAATATCCTCCACCGAGTGTGTGTGGTGATCCCTTCCCGAAATATCCTCCACCGAGTGCGTGTGGTGCCCCCTTCCCGAGATATCCTCCACCGAGTGTGTGTGGTGACCCCTTCCCGAGATATCCTCCACGAGTGTGTGTGGTGCCCCCTGCCCGAGATATCCTCCACCGAGTGTGTGTAGTGATCCCTTCCTGAGATATCCTCCACCGAGTGTGTGTGGTGACCCCTTCCCGAGATATTCTCCACCGAGTGTGTGTGGTGATCCCTTCCCGAAATATCCTCCACCGAGTGTGTGTGGTGATCCCTTCCCGAAATATCCTCCACGAGCGCGTGTGGTGCCCCCTTCCCGAGATATCCTCCACCGAGCGTGTGTGGTGACCCCTTCCCGAGATATCCTCCACCAAGTGTGTGTGGTGCCCCCTTCCCGAGATATCCTCCACCGAGTGTGTGTGGTGATCCCTTCCCGAAATATCCTTCACCGAGTGTGTGTGGTGATCCCTTCCCGAAATATCCTCCACCGAGTGTGTGTGGTGATCCCTTCCCGAAAAATCCTCCACCGAGTGTGTGTGTGTGGTGATCCCTTCCCGAAAAATCCTCCACCGAGTGTGTGGTGATCCCTTCCCGAAATATCCTCCACCGAGTGTGTGTGGTGATCCCTTCCCAAGATATCCTCCACCGAGTGTGTGTGGTGACCCCTTCCCGAGATATCCTCCACCGAGTGTGTGTGGTGACCCCTTCCCGAAATATCCTCCACCGAGTGTGTGTGGTGATCCCTTCCTGAAATATCCTCCACCGAGTGTGTGTGGTGATCCCTTCCTGAAATATCCTCCACCGAGTGTGTGTGGTGATCCCTTCCCGAAATATCCTCCACCGAGTGTGTGTGGTGACCCCTTCCCGAAATATCCTCCACCGAGTGTGTGTGGTGATCCCTTCCTGAGATATCCTCCACCGAGTGTGTGTGGTGATCCCTTCCTGAAATATCCTCCACCGAGTGTGTGTGGTGACCCCTTCCCGAAATATCCTCCACCGAGTGTGTGTGGTGATCCCTTCCTGAAATATCCTCCACCGAGTGTGTGTGGTGATCCCTTCCTGAAATATCCTCCACCGAGTGTGTGTGGTGATCCCTTCCTGAAATATCCCCCACCGAGTGTGTGTGGTGATCCCTTCCCGAAATATCCTCCACCGAGTGTGTGTGGTGACCCCTTCCCGAAATATCCTCCACCGAGTGTGTGTGGTAATCCCTTCCTGAGATATCCTCCACCGAGTGTGTGTGGTGATCCCTTCCCGAAATATCCTCCACCGAGTGTGTGTGGTGACCCCTTCCCGAAATATCCTCCACCGAGTGTGTGTGGTAATCCCTTCCCGAAATATCCTCCACCGAGTGTGTGTGTGGTGACCCCTTCCCGAAATATCCTCCACCGAGTGTGTGTGGTGACCCCTTCCTGAGATATCCTCCACCGAGTGTGTGTGGTGACCCCTTCCCGAAATATCCTCCACCGAGTGTGTGTGGTGATCCCTTCCTGAGATATCCTCCACCGAGTGTGTGTGGTGACCCCTTCCCGAAATATCCTCCACCGAGTGTGTGTGGTGATCCCTTCCTGAGATATCCTCCACCGAGTGTGTGTGGTGATCCCTTCCCGAAATATCCTCCACCGAGTGTGTGTGGTGATCCCTTCCCGAAATATCCTCCACCGAGTGTGTGTGGTGATCCCTTCCCGAAATATCCTCCACCGAGTGTGTGTGGTGATCCCTTCCCGAAATATCCTCCACCGAATGTGTATGGTGACCCCTTCCCGAGATATCCTCCACCGAGTGCGTGTGGTGCCCCCTTCCCGAGATATTCTCCACCGAGTGTGTGTGGTGACCCCTTCCCAAAATATCCTCCACCGAGTGCGTGTGGTGCCCCCTTCCCGAGATATCCTCCACCGAGTGTGTGTGGTGACCCCATCCCGAAATATCCTCCACCGAGTGCGTGTGGTGCCCCCTTCCCGAAATATCCTCCACCGAGTTTGTGCGGTGACCCCGTCCCGAGATATCCTCCACCGAGTGTGTGTGGTGCCCCCTTCCCGAGATATCCTCCACCGAGTGTGTGTGGTGATCCCTTCCTGAGATATCCTCCACCGAGTGTGTGTGGTGACCCCTTCCCGAGATATTCTATGCCGAGTGTGTGTGGTGACCCCTTCCCGAGATATCCTCCACCGAGTGTGTGTGGTGATCCCTTCCCGAAATATCCTCCACCGAGTGTGTGTGGTGACCCCTTCCCGAAATATCCTCCACCGAGTGTGTGTGGTGATCCCTTCCCGAAATATCCTCCACCGAGTATGTGTGGTAATCCCTTCCCGAAATATCCTCCACCGAGTGTGTGTGGTAATCCCTTCCCGAGATATTCTCCACCGAGTGTGTGTGGTGATCCCTTCCTGAAATATCCTCCACCGAGTGTGTGTGGTAATCCCTTCCCGAAATATCCTCCACCGAGTGTGTGTGGTGATCCCTTCCCGAAATATCCTCCACCGAGTGTGTGTGGTGATCCCTTCCCAAGATATCCTCCACCGAGTGTGTGTGGTGACCCCTTCCCGAGATATCCTCCACCGAGTGTGTGTGGTGACCCCTTCCCGAAATATCCTCCACCGAGTGTGTGTGGTGATCCCTTCCTGAAATATCCTCCACCGAGTGTGTGTGGTGATCCCTTCCTGAAATATCTTCCACCGAGTGTGTGTGGTGATCCCTTCCCGAAATATCCTCCACCGAGTGTGTGTGGTGACCCCTTCCCGAAATATCCTCCACCGAGTGTGTGTGGTGATCCCTTCCTGAGATATCCTCCACCGAGTGTGTGTGGTGATCCCTTCCTGAAATATCCTCCACCGAGTGTGTGTGGTGACCCCTTCCCGAAATATCCTCCACCGAGTGTGTGTGGTGATCCCTTCCTGAAATATCCTCCACCGAGTGTGTGTGGTGATCCCTTCCTGAAATATCCTCCACCAAGTGTGTGTGGTGATCCCTTCCTGAAATATCCTCCACCGAGTGTGTGTGGTGATCCCTTCCTGAAATATCCTCCACCGAGTGTGTGTTGTGACCCCTTCCCGAAATATCCTCCACCGAGTGTGTGTGGTAATCCCTTCCTGAGATATCCTCCACCGAGTGTGTGTGGTGATCCCTTCCCGAAATATCCTCCACCGAGTGTGTGTGGTGACCCCTTCCCGAAATATCCTCCACCGAGTGTGTGTGGTAATCCCTTCCCGAAATATCCTCCACCGAGTGTGTGTGGTGACCCCTTCCCAAAATATCCTCCACCGAGTGTGTGTGGTGATCCCTTCCTGAGATATCCTCCACCGAGTGTGTGTGGTGCCCCCTTCCCGAAATATCCTCCACCGAGTGTGTGTGGTGATCCCTTCCTGAGATATCCTCCACCGAGTGTGTGTGGTGATCCCTTCCTGAGATATCCTCCACCGAGTGTGTGTGGTGACCCCTTCCTGAGATATCCTCCACCGAGTGTGTGTGGTGATCCCTTCCCGAAATATCCTCCACCGAGTGTGTATGGTGACCCCTTCCCGAGATATCCTCCACCGAATGCATGTGGTGCCCCCTTCCCGAGATATTCTCCACCGAGTGTGTGTGGTGACCCCTTCCTGAAATATCCTCCACCGAGTGCGTGTGGTGCCCCCTTCCCGAGATATTCTCCACCGAATGTGTGTGGTGACCCCTTCCCGAAATATCCTCCACCGAGTGCGTGTGGTGCCCCCTTCCCGAAATATCCTCCACCGAGTTTGTGCGGTGACCCCTTCCCGAGATATCCTCCACCGAGTGTGTGTGGTGCCCCCTTCCCGAAATATCCTCCACCGAGTGTGTGTGGTGATCCCTTCCTGAGATATCCTCCACCGAGTGTGTGTGGTGACCCCTTCCCGAGATATTCTATACCGAGTGTGTGTGGTGACCCCTTCCCGAGATATCCTCCACCGAGTGTGTGTGGTGATCCCTTCCCGAAATATCCTCCACCGAGTGTGTGTGGTGACCCCTTCCCGAAATATCCTCCACCGAGTGTGTGTGGTAATCCCTTCCCAAAATATCCTCCACCGAGTGTGTGTGGTGACCCCTTCCCGAAATATCCTCCACCGAGTGTGTGTGGTGATCCCTTCCTGAGATATCCTCCACCGAGTGTGTGGTGACCCCTTCCCGAAATATCCTCCACCGAGTGTGTGTGGTGACCCCTTCCTGAGATATCCTCCACCGAGTGTGTGTGGTGACCCCTTCCCGAAATATCCTCCACCGAGTGTGTGTGGTGACCCCTTCCCGAAATATCCTCCACCGAGTGTGTGTGGTAATCCCTTCCTGAGATATCCTCCACCGAGTGTGTGTGGTGATCCCTTCCCGAAATATCCTCCACCGAGTGTGTGTGGTGACCCCTTCCCGAAATATCCTCCACCGAGTGTGTGTGGTAATCCCTTCCCGAAATATCCTCCACCGAGTGTGTGTGTGGTGACCCCTTCCCGAAATATCCTCCACCGAGTGTGTGTGGTGACCCCTTCCTGAGATATCCTCCACCGAGTGTGTGTGGTGACCCCTTCCCGAAATATCCTCCACCGAGTGTGTGTGGTGATCCCTTCCTGAGATATCCTCCACCGAGTGTGTGTGGTGACCCCTTCCCAAAATATCCTCCACCGAGTGTGTGTGGTGATCCCTTCCTGAGATATCCTCCACCGAGTGTGTGTGGTGATCCCTTCCCGAAATATCCTCCACCGAGTGTGTGTGGTGATCCCTTCCCGAAATATCCTCCACCGAGTGTGTGTGGTGATCCCTTCCTGAGATATCCTCCACCGAGTGTGTGTGGTGACCCCTTCCTGAGATATCCTCCACCGAGTGTGTGTGGTGATCCCTTCCCGAAATATCCTCCACCGAGTGTGTGTGGTGATCCCTTCCCGAAATATCCTCCACCGAATGTGTATGGTGACCCCTTCCCGAGATATCCTCCACCGAGTGCGTGTGGTGCCCCCTTCCCGAGATATTCTCCACCGAGTGTGTGTGGTGACCCCTTCCCGAAATATCCTCCACCGAGTGCGTGTGGTGCCCCCTTCCCGAGATATTCTCCACCGAGTGTGTGTGGTGACCCCATCCCGAAATATCCTCCACCGAGTGCGTGTGGTGCCCCCTTCCCGAAATATCCTCCACCGAGTTTGTGCGGTGACCCCGTCCCGAGATATCCTCCACCGAGTGTGTGTGGTGCCCCCTTCCCGAGATATCCTCCACCGAGTGTGTGTGGTGATCCCTTCCTGAGATATCCTCCACCGAGTGTGTGTGGTGACCCCTTCCCGAGATATTCTATGCCGAGTGTGTGTGGTGACCCCTTCCCGAGATATCCTCCACCGAGTGTGTGTGGTGATCCCTTCCCGAAATATCCTCCACCGAGTGTGTGTGGTGACCCCTTCCCGAAATATCCTCCACCGAGTGTGTGTGGTGATCCCTTCCCGAAATATCCTCCACCGAGTATGTGTGGTAATCCCTTCCCGAAATATCCTCCACCGAGTGTGTGTGGTAATCCCTTCCCGAGATATTCTCCACCAAGTGTGTGTGGTGATCCCTTCCTGAAATATCCTCCACCGAGTGTGTGCGGTAATCCCTTCCCGAAATATCCTCCACCGAGTGTGTGTGGTGATCCCTTCCCGAAATATCCTCCACCGAGTGTGTGTGGTGATCCCTTCCCAAGATATCCTCCACCGAGTGTGTGTGGTGACCCCTTCCCGAGATATCCTCCACCGAGTGTGTGTGGTGACCCCTTCCCGAAATATCCTCCACCGAGTGTGTGTGGTGATACCTTCCTGAAATATCCTCCACCGAGTGTGTGTGGTGATCCCTTCCTGAAATATCTTCCACCGAGTGTGTGTGGTGATCCCTTCCCGAAATATCCTCCACCGAGTGTGTGTGGTGACCCCTTCCCGAAATATCCTCCACCGAGTGTGTGTGGTGATCCCTTCCTGAGATATCCTCCACCGAGTGTGTGTGGTGATCCCTTCCTGAAATATCCTCCACCGAGTGTGTGTGGTGACCCCTTCCCGAAATATCCTCCACCGAGTGTGTGTGGTGATCCCTTCCTGAAATATCCTCCACCGAGTGTGTGTGGTGATCCCTTCCTGAAATATCCTCCACCGAGTGTGTGTGGTGATCCCTTCCTGAAATATCCTCCACCGAGTGTGCGTGGTGATCCCTTCCCAAAATATCCTCCACCGAGTGTGTGTGGTGACCCCTTCCCGAAATATCCTCCACCGAGTGTGTGTGGTAATCCCTTCCTGAGATATCCTCCACCGAGTGTGTGTGGTGATCCCTTCCCGAAATATCCTCCACCGAGTGTGTGTGGTGACCCCTTCCCGAAATATCCTCCACCGAGTGTGTGTGGTAATCCCTTCCCGAAATATCCTCCACCGAGTGTGTGTGGTGACCCCTTCCCAAAATATCCTCCACCGAGTGTGTGTGGTGATCCCTTCCTGAGATATCCTCCACCGAGTGTGTGTGGTGCCCCCTTCCCGAAATATCCTCCACCGAGTGTGTGTGGTGATCCCTTCCTGAGATATCCTCCACCGAGTGTGTGTGGTGATCCCTTCCT
Organism: Rana muscosa; assembly: GCA_029206835.1. Taxonomy (NCBI): domain Eukaryota; kingdom Metazoa; phylum Chordata; class Amphibia; order Anura; family Ranidae; genus Rana; species Rana muscosa. Next base: position 4,345,018 of record JARGYO010000368.1, read on the forward strand.
GAGATATCCTCCACTGAGTGTGTGTGGTGACCCCTTCCTGAGATATCCTCCACCGAGTGTGTGTGGTGATCCCTTCCCGAAATATCCTCCACCGAGTGTGTATGGTGACCCCTTCCCGAGATATCCTCCACCGAGTGCATGTGGTGCCCCCTTCCCGAGATATTCTTCACCGAGTGTGTGTGGTGACCCCTTCCTGAAATATCCTCCACCGAGTGCGTGTGGTGCCCCCTTCCCGAGATATTCTCCACCGAGTGTGTGTGGTGACCCCTTCCCGAAATATCCTCCACCGAGTGCGTGTGGTGCCCCCTTCCCGAAATATCCTCCACCGAGTTTGTGCGGTGACCCCTTCCCGAGATATCCTCCACCGAGTGTGTGTGGTGCCCCCTTCCCGAAATATCCTCCACCGAGTGTGTGTGGTGATCCCTTCCTGAGATATCCTCCACCGAGTGTATGTGGTGACCCCTTCCCGAGATATTCTATACCGAGTGTGTGTGGTGTCCCCTTCCCGAGATATCCTCCACCGAGTGTGTGTGGTGATCCCTTCCCGAAATATCCTCCACCGAGTGTGTGTGGTGACCCCTTCCCGAAATATCCTCCACCGAGTGTGTGTGGTAATCCCTTCCCAAAATATCCTCCACCGAGTGTGTGTGGTGACCCCTTCCCGAAATATCCTCCACCGAGTGTGTGTGGTGATCCCTTCCTGAGATATCCTCCACCGAGTGTGTGTGGTGACCCCTTCCCGAAATATCCTCCACCGAGTGTGTGTGGTGACCCCTTCCTGAGATATCCTCCACCGAGTGTGTGTGGTGACCCCTTCCCGAAATATCCTCCACCGAGTGTGTGTGGTGATCCCTTCCTGAGATATCCTCCACCGAGTGTGTGTGGTGACCCCTTCCCGAAATATCCTCCACCGAGTGTGTGTGGTGATCCCTTCCTGAGATATCCTCCACCGAGTGTGTGTGGTGATCCCTTCCCGAAATATCCTCCACCGAGTGTGTGTGGTGATCCCTTCCCGAAATATCCTCCACCGAGTGTGTGTGGTGATCCCTTCCTGAGATATCCTCCACCGAGTGTGTGTGGTGACCCCTTCCTGAGATATCCTCCACCGAGTGTGTGTGGTGATCCCTTCCCGAAATATCCTCCACCGAGTGTGTGTGGTGATCCCTTCCCGAAATATCCTCCACCGAATGTGTATGGTGACCCCTTCCCGAGATATCCTCCACCGAGTGCGTGTGGTGCCCCCTTCCCGAGATATTCTCCACCGAGTGTGTGTGGTGACCCCTTCCCGAAATATCCTCCACCGAGAGCGTGTGGTGCCCCCTTCCCGAGATATTCTCCACCGAGTGTGTGTGGTGACCCCATCCCGAAATATCCTCCACCGAGTGCGTGTGGTGCCCCCTTCCCGAAATATCCTCCACGAGTTTGTGCGGTGACCCGTCCCGAGATATCCTCCACCGAGTGTGTGTGGTGCCCCCTTCCCGAGATATCCTCCACCGAGTGTGTGTGGTGATCCCTTCCTGAGATATCCTCCACCGAGTGTGTGTGGTGACCCCTTCCCGAGATATTCTATGCCGAGTGTGTGTGGTGACCCCTTCCCGAGATATCCTCCACCGAGTGTGTGTGGTGATCCCTTCCCGAAATATCCTCCACCGAGTGTGTGTGGTGACCCCTTCCCGAAATATCCTCCACTGAGTGTGTGTGGTAATCCCTTCCCGAAATATCCTCCACCGAGTGTGTGTGGTGACCCCTTCCCGAAATATCCTCCACCGAGTGTGTGTGGTGATCCCTTCCTGAAATATCCTCCACCGAGTGTGTGTGGTGACCCCTTCCCGAAATATCCTCCACCGAGTGTGTGTGGTGATCCCTTCCTGAGATATCCTCCACCGAGTGTGTGTGGTGATCCCTTTCCGAAATATCCTCCACCGAGTGTGTGTGGTGATCCCTTCCCGAAATATCCTCTACCGAGTGTGTGTGGTGATCCCTTCCTGAGATATCCTCCACCGAGTGTGTGCGGTGACCCCTTCCTGAGATATCCTCCACCGAGTGTGTGTGGTGATCCCTTCCCGAAATATCCTCCACCGAGTGTGTGTGGTGACCCCTTCCTGAGATATCCTCCACCGAGTGTGTGTGGTGATCCCTTCCCGAAATATCCTCCACCGAGTGTGTGTGGTAATCCCTTCCCGAAATATCCTCCACCGAGTGTGTGTGGTGATCCCTTCCTGAGATATCCTCCACCGAGTGTGTGTGGTGATCCCTTCCCGAAATATCCTCCACCGAGTGTGTGTGGTGATCCCTACCTGAGATATCCTCCACCGAGTTTGTGCGGTGACCCCTTCCCGAGATATCCTCCACCGAGTGTGTGTGGTGCCCCCTTCCCGAGATATCCTCCACCGAGTGTGTGTGGTGATCCCTTCCTGAGATATCCTCCACCGAGTGTGTGTGGTGACCCCTTCCCGAGATATTCTATACCGAGTGTGTGTGGTGACCCCTTCCCGAGATATCCTCCACCGAGTGTGTGTGGTGCCCCCTTCCCGAAATATCCTCTACCGAGTGTATGTGGTGATCCCTTCCTGAGATATCCTCCACTGAGTGTGTGTGGTGATCCCTTCCTGAGATATCCTCCACCGAGTATGTGTGGTGACCCCTTCCCGAGATATTCTCCACTGAGTGTGTGTGGTGATCCCTTCCTGAGATATCCTCCACCGAGTGTGTGTGGTGATCCCTTCCTGAAATATCCTCCACCGAGTGTGTGTGGTGACCCCTTCCCGAGATATCCTCCACTGAGTGTGTGTGGTGATCCCTTCCTGAGATATCCTCCACCGAGTGTGTGTGGTGATCCCTTCCCGAAATATCCTCCACCGAGTGTGTGTGGTGATCCCTTCCTGAGATATCCTCCACCGAGTGTGTGTGGTGACCCCTTCCTGAGTTATCTTCCACCGAGTGTGTGTAGTGATCCCTTCCCGAAATATCCTCCACCGAGTGTGTGTGGTGACACCTTCCTGAGATATCCTCCACCGAGTGTGTGTGGTGATCCCTTCCCGAAATATCCTCCACGAGTGTGTGTGGTGAACCCTTCCCGAAATATCCTCCACCGAGTGTGTGTGGTGATCCCTTCCTGAGATATCCTCCACCGAGTGTGTGTGGTGATCCCTTCCCGAAATATCCTCCACCGAGTGTGTGTGGTGATCCCTTCCTGAGATATCCTCCACCGAGTGTGTGTGGTGATCCCTTCCCGAGATATCCTCCACCGAGTGTGTGTGGTGCCCCCTTCCCGAGATATCCTCCACCGAGTGTGTGTGGTGATCCCTTCCTGAGATATCCTCCACCGAGTGTGTGTGGTGACCCCTTCCCGAGATATTCTATACCGAGTGTGTGTGGTGACCCCTTCCCGAGATATCCTCCACCGAGTGTGTGTGGTGCCCCGTTCCCGAAATATCCTCTACCGAGTGTATGTGGTGATCCCTTCCTGAGATATCCTCCACTGAGTGTGTGTGGTGATCCCTTCCTGAGATATCCTCCACCGAGTGTGTGTGGTGACCCCTTCCCGAGATATTCTCCACTGAGTGTGTGTGGTGATCCCTTCCTGAGATATCCTCCACCGAGTGTGTGTGGTGATCCCTTCCTGAAATATCCTCCACCGAGTGTGTGTGGTGACCCCTTCCCGAGATATCCTCCACTGAGTGTGTGTGGTGATCCCTTCCTGAGATATCCTCCACCGAGTGTGTGTGGTGATCCCTTCCCGAAATATCCTCCACCGAGTGTGTGTGGTGATCCCTTCCTGAGATATCCTCCACCGAGTGTGTGTGGTGATCCCTTCCCGAAATATCCTCCACCGAGTGTGTGTGGTGACCCCTTCCTGAGATATCCTCCACCGAGTGTGTGTGGTGATCCCTTCCCGAAATATCCTCCACCGAGTGTGTGTGGTAAACCCTTCCCGAAATATCCTCCACCGAGTGTGTGTGGTGATCCCTTCCTGAGATATCCTCCACCGAGTGTGTGTGGTGATCCCTTCCCGAAATATCCTCCACCGAGTGTGTGTGGTGATCCCTTCCTGAGATATTATCCAACGAGTGTGTGTGGTGATCCCTTCCCGAAATATCCTCCACCGAGTGTGTGTGGTGATCCCTTCCTGAGATATCCTCCACCGAGTGTGTGTGGTGACCCCTTCCCGAGATATTCTCCACCGAGTGTGTGTGGTGATCCCTTCCTGAGATATCCTCCACCGAGTGTGTGTGGTGACCCCTTCCCGAGATATTCTCCACTGAGTGTGTGTGGTGATCCCTTCCCGAAATATCCTCCACCGAGTGTGTGTGGTGATCCCTTCCCGAGATATTCTCCACTGAGTGTGTGTGGTGATCCCTTCCCGAGATATTCTCCACCGAGTGTGTGTGGTGATCCCTTCTCAAAATATCCTCCACCGAGTGTGTGTGGTGATCCCTTCCCGAAATATCCTCCACCGAGTGCGTGTGGTGCCCCCTTCCCGAGATATCCTCCACCGAGTGTGTGTGGTGACCCCTTCCCGAGATATCCTCCACGAGTGTGTGTGGTGCCCCCTGCCCGAGATATCCTCCACCGAGTGTGTGTAGTGATCCCTTCCTGAGATATCCTCCACCGAGTGTGTGTGGTGACCCCTTCCCGAGATATTCTCCACCGAATGTGTGTGGTGATCCCTTCCCGAAATATCCTCCACCGAGTGTGTGTGGTGATCCCTTCCCGAAATATCCTCCACCGAGCGCGTGTGGTGCCCCCTTCCCGAGATATCCTCCACCGAGCGTGTGTGGTGACCCCTTCCCGAGATATCCTCCACCGAGTGTGTGTGGTGCCCCCTTCCCGAGATATCCTCCACCGAGTGTGTGTGGTGATCCCTTCCCGAAATATCCTCCACCGAGTGTGTGTGGTGATCCCTTCCCGAAATATCCTCCACCGAGTGTGTGTGGTGATCCCTTCCCGAAAAATCCTCCACCGAGTGTGTGTGTGGTGATCCCTTCCCGAAAAATCCTCCACCGAGTGTGTGTGGTGATCCCTTCCCGAAATATCCTCCACCGAGTGTGTGTGGTGATCCCTTCCCGAGATATCCTCCACCGAGTGTGTGTGGTGACCCCTTCCCGAGATATCCTCCACAGAGTGTGTGTGGTGACCCCTTCCCGAAATATCCTCCACCGAATGTGTGTGGTGATCCCTTCCTGAAATATCCTCCACCGAGTGTGTGTGGTGATCCCTTCCTGAAATATCCTCCACCGAGTGTGTGTGGTGATCCCTTCCCGAAATATCCTCCACCGAGTGTGTGTGGTGACCCCTTCCCGAAATATCCTCCACCGAGTGTGTGTGGTGATCCCTTCCTGAGATATCCTCCACCGAGTGTGTGTGGTGATCCCTTCCTGAAATATCCTCCACCGAGTGTGTGTGGTGACCCCTTCCCGAAATATCCTCCACCGAGTGTGTGTGGTGATCCCTTCCTGAAATATCCTCCACAGAGTGTGTGTGGTGATCCCTTCCTGAAATATCCTCCACCGAGTGCGTGTGGTGATCCCTTCCTGAAATATCCCCCACCGAGTGTGTGTGGTGATCCCTTCCTGAAATATCCTCCACCGAGTGTGTGTGGTGACCCCTTCCCGAAATATCCTCCACCGAGTGTGTGTGGTAATCCCTTCCTGAGATATCCTCCACCGAGTGTGTGTGGTGATCCCTTCCCGAAATATCCTCCACCAAGTGTGTGTGGTGACCCCTTCCCGAAATATCCTCCACCGAGTGTGTGTGGTAATCCCTTCCCGAAATATCCTCCACCGAGTGTGTGTGTGGTGACCCCTTCCCGAAATATCCTCCACCGAGTGTGTGTGGTGACCCCTTCCTGAGATATCCTCCACCGAGTGTGTGTGGTGACCCCTTCCCGAAATATCCTCCACCGAGTGTGTGTGGTGATCCCTTCCTGAGATATCCTCCACCGAGTGTGTGTGGTGACCCCTTCCCGAAATATCCTCCACCGAGTGTGTGTGGTGATCCCTTCCTGAGATATCCTCCACCGAGTGTGTGTGGTGATCCCTTCCCGAAATATCCTCCACCGAGTGTGTGTGGTGATCCCTTCCCGAAATATCCTCCACCGAGTGTGTGTGGTGATCCCTTCCTGAGATATCCTCCACCGAGTGTGTGTGGTGACCCCTTCCTGAGATATCCTCCACCGAGTGTGTGTGGTGACCCCTTCCTGAGATATCCTCCACCGAGTGTGTGTGGTGATCCCTTCCCGAAATATCCTCCACCGAGTGTGTGTAGTGATCCCTTCCCGAAATATCCTCCACCGAATGTGTATGGTGACCCCTTCCCGAGATATCCTCCACCGAGTGCGTGTGGTGCCCCCTTCCCGAGATATTCTCCACCGAGTGTGTGTGGTGACCCCTTCCCGAAATATCCTCCACCGAGTGTGTGTGGTGACCCCTTCCCGAGATATTCTCCACCGAGTGTGTGTGGTGACCCCATCCCGAAATATCCTCCACCGAGTGCGTGTGGTGCCCCCTTCCCGAAATATTCTCCACCGAGTTTGTGCGGTGAACCCGTCCCGAGATATCCTCCACCGAGTGTGTGTGGTGCCCCCTTCCCGAGATATCCTCCACCGAGTGTGTGTGGTGCCCCCTTCCCGAGATATCCTCCACCGAGTGTGTGTGGTGATCCCTTCCTGAGATATCCTCCACCGAGTGTGTGTGGTGACCCCTTCCCGAGATATTCTATGCCGAGTGTGTGTGGTGACCCCTTCCCGAGATATCCTCCACCGAGTGTGTGTGGTGATCCCTTCCCGAAATATCCTCCACCGAGTGTGTGTGGTGACCCCTTCCCGAAATATCCTCCACCGAGTGTGTGTGGTAATCCCTTCCTGAAATATCCTCCACCGAGTGTGTGTGGTGACCCCTTCCCGAAATATCCTCCACTGAGTGTGTGTGGTGATCCCTTCCTGAAATATCCTCCACCGAGTGTGTGTGGTGACCCCTTCCCGAAATATCCTCCACCGAGTGTGTGTGGTGATCCCTTCCTGAGATATCCTCCACCGAGTGTGTGTGGTGATCCCTTTCTGAAATATCCTCCACCGAGTGTGTGTGGTGATCCCTTCCCGAAATATCCTCCACCGAGTGTGTGTGGTGATCCCTTCCTGAGATATCCTCCACCGAGTGTGTGCGGTGACCCCTTCCTGAGATATCCTCCACCGAGTGTGTGTGGTGATCCCTTCCCGAAATATCCTCCACCGAGTGTGTGTGGTGATCCCTTCCCGAAATATCCTCCACCGAGTGTGTGTGGTGATCCCTTCCTGAGATATCCTCCACCGAGTGTGTGTGGTGATCCCTTCCCGAAATATCCTCCACCGAGTGTGTGTGGTGATCCCTTCCTGAGATATCCTCCACCGAGTGTGTGTGGTGACCCCTTCCCGAAATATCCTCCACTGAGTGTGTGTGGTGATCCCTTCCTGAGATATCCTCCACCGAGTGTGTGTGGTGATCCCTTCCCGAAATATCCTCCACCGAGTGTGTGTGGTGATCCCTTCCCGAAATATCCTCCACCGAGTGTGTGGTGATCCCTTCCTGAGATATCCTCCACCGAGTGTGTGTGGTGACCCCTTCCCGAGATATTCTATGCCGAGTGTGTGTGGTGACCCCTTCCCGAGATATCCTCCACCGAATGTGTGTGGTGATCCCTTCCCGAAATATCCTCCACCGAGTGTGTGTGGTGACCCCTTCCCGAAATATCCTCCACCGAGTGTGTGTGGTAATCCCTTCCCGAAATATCCTCCACCGAGTGTGTGTGGTGACCCCTTCCCGAAATATCCTCCACCGAGTGTGTGTGGTGATCCCTTCCTGAGATATCCTCCACCGAGTGTGTGTGGTGATCCCTTTCCGAAATATCCTCCACCGAGTGTGTGTGTGGTGTTCCCTTCCCGAAATATCCTCCACCGAGTGTGTGTGGTGATCCCTTCCTGAGATATCCTCCACCGAGTGTGTGCGGTGACCCCTTCCTGAGATATCCTCCACCGAGTGTGTGTGGTGATCCCTTCCCGAAATATCCTCCACCGAGTGTGTGTGTGGTGATCCCTTCCCGAAATATCCTCCACCGAGTGTGTGTGGTAATCCCTTCCCGAAATATCCTCCACTGAGTGTGTGTGGTGATCCCTTCCTGAGATATCCTCCACCGAGTGTGTGTGGTGATCCCTTCCCGAAATATCCTCCACCGAGTGTGTGTGGTGATCCCTTCCTGAGATATCCTCCACCGAGTTTGTGCGGTGACCCCTTCCCGAGATATCCTCCACCGAGTGTGTGTGGTGATCCCTTCCTGAGATATCCTCCACCGAGTGTGTGTGGTGACCCCTTCCCGAGATATTCTATACCGAGTGTGTGTGGTGACCCCTTCCCGAGATATCCTCCACCGAGTGTGTGTGGTGCCCCCTTCCCGAAATATCCTCTACCGAGTGTATGTGGTGACCCCTTCCCGAAATATCCTCCACCGAGTGTGTGTGGTGACCCCTTCCCGAGATATTCTCCACCGAGTGTGTGTGGTGACCCCATCCCGAAATATCCTCCACCGAGTGCGTGTGGTGCCCCCTTCCCGAAATATTCTCCACCGAGTTTGTGCGGTGACCCCGTCCCGAGATATCCTCCACCGAGTGTGTGTGGTGCCCCCTTCCCGAGATATCCTCCACCGAGTGTGTGTGGTGCCCCCTTCCCGAGATATCCTCCACCGAGTGTGTGTGGTGATCCCTTCCTGAGATATCCTCCACCGAGTGTGTGTGGTGACCCCTTCCCGAGATATTCTATGCCGAGTGTGTGTGGTGACCCCTTCCCGAGATATCCTCCACCGAGTGTGTGTGGTGATCCCTTCCCGAAATATCCTCCACCGAGTGTGTGTGGTGACCCCTTCCCGAAATATCCTCCACCGAGTGTGTGTGGTAATCCCTTCCTGAAATATCCTCCACCGAGTGTGTGTGGTGACCCCTTCCCGAAATATCCTCCACTGAGTGTGTGTGGTGATCCCTTCCTGAAATATCCTCCACCGAGTGTGTGTGGTGACCCCTTCCCGAAATATCCTCCACCGAGTGTGTGTGGTGATCCCTTCCTGAGATATCCTCCACCGAGTGTGTGTGGTGATCCCTTTCTGAAATATCCTCCACCGAGTGTGTGTGGTGATCCCTTCCCGAAATATCCTCCACCGAGTGTGTGTGGTGATCCCTTCCTGAGATATCCTCCACCGAGTGTGTGCGGTGACCCCTTCCTGAGATATCCTCCACCGAGTGTGTGTGGTGATCCCTTCCCGAAATATCCTCCACCGAGTGTGTGTGGTGATCCCTTCCCGAAATATCCTCCACCGAGTGTGTGTGGTGATCCCTTCCTGAGATATCCTCCACCGAGTGTGTGTGGTGATCCCTTCCCGAAATATCCTCCACCGAGTGTGTGTGGTGATCCCTTCCTGAGATATCCTCCACCGAGTGTGTGTGGTGACCCCTTCCCGAAATATCCTCCACTGAGTGTGTGTGGTGATCCCTTCCTGAGATATCCTCCACCGAGTGTGTGTGGTGATCCCTTCCCGAAATATCCTCCACCGAGTGTGTGTGGTGATCCCTTCCCGAAATATCCTCCACCGAGTGTGTGGTGATCCCTTCCTGAGATATCCACCACCGAGTGTGTGTGGTGACCCCTTCCCGAGATATTCTATGCCGAGTGTGTGTGGTGACCCCTTCCCGAGATATCCTCCACCGAGTGTGTGTGGTGATCCCTTCCCGAAATATCCTCCACCGAGTGTGTGTGGTGACCCCTTCCCGAAATATCCTCCACCGAGTGTGTGTGGTAATCCCTTCCCGAAATATCCTCCACCGAGTGTGTGTGGTGACCCCTTCCCGAAATATCCTCCACCGAGTGTGTGTGGTGATCCCTTCCTGAGATATCCTCCACCGAGTGTGTGTGGTGATCCCTTTCCGAAATATCCTCCACCGAGTGTGTGTGTGGTGTTCCCTTCCCGAAATATCCTCCACCGAGTGTGTGTGGTGATCCCTTCCTGAGATATCCTCCACCGAGTGTGTGCGGTGACCCCTTCCTGAGATATCCTCCACCGAGTGTGTGTGGTGATCCCTTCCCGAAATATCCTCCACCGAGTGTGTGTGTGGTGATCCCTTCCCGAAATATCCTCCACCGAGTGTGTGTGGTAATCCCTTCCCGAAATATCCTCCACTGAGTGTGTGTGGTGATCCCTTCCTGAGATATATTCCACCGAGTGTGTGTGGTGATCCCTTCCCGAAATATCCTCCACCGAGTGTGTGTGGTGATCCCTTCCTGAGATATCCTCCACCGAGTTTGTGCGGTGACCCCTTCCCGAGATATCCTCCACCGAGTGTGTGTGGTGATCCCTTCCTGAGATATCCTCCACCGAGTGTGTGTGGTGACCCCTTCCCGAGATATTCTATACCGAGTGTGTGTGGTGACCCCTTCCCGAGATATCCTCCACCGAGTGTGTGTGGTGCCCCCTTCCCGAAATATCCTCTACCGAGTGTATGTGGTGATCCCTTCCTGAGATATCCTCCACTGAGTGTGTGTGGTGATCCCTTCCTGAGATATCCTCCACCGAGTGTGTGTGGTGACCCCTTCCCGATATATTCTCCACTGAGTGTGTGTGGTGATCCCTTCCTGAAATATCCTCCACCGAGTGTGTGTGGTGACCCCTTCCCGAGATATCCTCCACTGAGTGTGTGTGGTGATCCCTTCCTGAGATATCCTCCACCGAGTGTGTGTGGTGACCCCTTCCCGAGATATTCTCCACCGAGTGTGTGTGGTGATCCCTTCCCGAAATATCCTCCACCGAGTGTGTGTGGTGCCCCCTTCCCGAGATATCCTCCACCGAGTGTGTGTGGTGCCCCCTTCCCGAAATATCCTCCACCGAGTGTGTGTGGTGATCCCTTCCCAAAATATCCTCCACCGAGTGTGTGTGGTGATCCCTTCCCGAAATATCCTCCACCGAGTGTGTGGTGATCCCTTCCCGAAATATCCTCCACCGAGTGTGTATGGTGACCCCTTCCCGAGATATCCTCTACCGAGTGCGTGTGGTGCCCCCATCCCGAAATATCCTCCACCGAGTTTGTGTGGTGAACCCTTCCCGAGATATTCTATACCGAGTGTGTGTGGTGATCCCTTCCCGAGATATCCGCCACTGAGTGTGTGTGGTGATCCCTTCCCGAGATATCCTCCACCGAGTGCGTGTGGTGCCCCCTTCCCGAAATATCCTCCACCGAGTGTGTGTGGTGATCCCTTCCCAAGATATTCTCCACCGAGTGTGTGTGGTGACCCCTTCCCGAAATATCCTCCACCGAGTGTGTGTGGTGACCCCTTCTCGAAATATCCTCCACCGAGTGTGTGTGGTAATCCCTTCCTGAGATATCCTCCACCGAGAGTGTGTGGTGATCCCTTCCCGAAATATCCTCCACCGAGTGTGTGTGGTGACCCCTTCCCGAAATATCCTCCACCGAGTGTGTGTGGTAATCCCTTCCCGAAATATCCTCCACCGAGTGTGTGTGGTGACCCCTTCCCGAAATATCCTCCACCGAGTGTGTGTGGTGATCCCTTCCTGAGATATCCTCCACCGAGTGTGTGTGGTGACCCCTTCCCGAAATATCCTCCACCGAGTGTGTGTGGTGATCCCTTCCTGAGATATCCTCCACCGAGTGTGTGTGTGGTGATCCCTTTCCGAAATATCCTCCACCGAGTGTGTGTGGTGATCCCTTTCCGAAATATCCTCCACCGAGTGTGTGTGGTGATCCCTTCCCGAAATATCCTCCACCGAGTGTGTGTGTGGTGATCCCTTCCTGAAATATCCTCCACCGAGTGTGTGTGGTGATCCCTTCCCGAAATATCCTCCACCGAGTGTGTGTGGTGACCCCTTCCCGAAATATCCTCCACCGAGTGTGTGTGGTAATCCCTTCCTGAGATATCCTCCACCGAGTGTGTGTGGTGATCCCTTCCCGAAATATCCTCCACCGAGTGTGTGTGGTGACCCCTTCCCGAAATATCCTCCACCGAGTGTGTGTGGTAATCCCTTCCCGAAATATCCTCCACCGAGTGTGTGTGGTGACCCCTTCCCGAAATATCCTCCACCGAGTGTGTGGTGACCCCTTCCTGAGATATCCTCCACCGAGTGTGTGTGGTGATCCCTTCCCGAAACATCCTCCACCGAGTGTATTTGGTGATCCCTTCCCGAAATATCCTCCACCGAGTGTGTGTGGTGACCCCTTCCTGAGATATCCTCCACCGAGTGTGTGTGGTGATCCCTTCCCGAAATATCCTCCACCGAGTGTGTGTGGTGCCCCCTTCCCGAAATATCCTCCACCGAGTGTGTGTGGTGCCCCCTTCCCGAAATATCCTCCACCGAGTGTGTGTGGTGACCCCTTCCTGAGATATCTTCCACTGAGTGTGTGCGGTGACCCCTTCCCGAAATATCCTCCACCGAGTGTGTGTGGTAATCCCTTCCTGAAATATCCTCCACCGAGTGTGTGTGGTGATCCCTTCCCAAGATATTCTCCACCGAGGGTGTGTGGTGACCCCTTCCCGAAATATCCTCCACCGAGTGGGTGTGGTGACCCCTTCCCAAAATATCCTCCACCGAGTGTGTGTGGTGACCCCTTCCCGAAATATCCTCCACCGAGTGTGTGTGGTGACCCCTTCCCGAGATATTCTATGCCGAGTGTGTGTGGTGACCCCTTCCTGAGATATCCTCCACCGAGTGTGTGTGGTGATCCCTTCCCGAAATATCCTCCACCGAGTGTGTGTGGTGACCCCTTCCCGAAATATCCTCCACCGAGTGTGTGTGGTAATCCCTTCCCGAAATATCCTCCACCGAGTGTGTGTGGTGACCCCTTCCCGAAATATCCTCCACCGAGTGTGTGTGGTGACCCCTTCCCGAAATATCCTCCACCGAGTGTGTGTGGTGATCCCTTCCTGAGATATCCTCCACCGAGTGTGTGTGGTGATCCCTTTCCGAAATATCCTCCACCGAGTGTGTGTGGTGATCCCTTCCCGAAATATCCTCCACCGAGTGTGTGTGTGGTGATCCCTTCCTGAGATATCCTCCACCGAGTGTGTGTGGTGACCCCTTCCTGAGATATTCTATACCGAGTGTGTGTGGTGACCCCTTCCCGAGATATCCTCCACCGAGTGTGTGTGGTGCCCCCTTCCCGAAATATCCTCCACCGAGTGTGTGTGGTGATCCCTTCCCGAAATATCCTCCACCGAGTGTGTATGGTGACCCCTTCCCGAGATATCCTCCACCGAGTGTGTGTGGTGATCCCTTCCCGAAATATCCTCCACCGAGTGTGTGTGGTGACCCCTTCCCGAAATATCCTCCACCGAGTGTGTGTGGTAATCCCTTCCCGAAATATCCTCCACCGAGTGTGTGTGTGGTGACCCCTTCCCGAAATATCCTCCACCGAGTGTGTGTGGTGACCCCTTCCTGAGATATCCTCCACCGAGTGTGTGTGGTGACCCCTTCCCGAAATATCCTCCACCGAGTGTGTGTGGTGATCCCTTCCTGAGATATCCTCCACCGAGTGTGTGTGGTGACCCCTTCCCGAAATATCCTCCACCGAGTGTGTGTGGTGATCCCTTCCTGAGATATCCTCCACCGAGTGTGTGTGGTGATCCCTTCCCAAAATATCCTCCACCGAGTGTGTGTGGTGACCCCTTCCCGAAATATCCTCCACCGAGTGTGTGTGGTGATCCCTTCCTGAGATATCCTCCACTGAGTGTGTGTGGTGATCCCTTCCTGAGATATCCTCCACCGAGTGTGTGTGGTGACCCCTTCCCGAGATATTCTCCACTGAGTGTGTGTGGTGATCCCTTCCTGAAATATCCTCCACCGAGTGTGTGTGGTGACCCCTTCCCGAGATATCCTCCACCGAGTGCGTGTGGTGCCCCCTTCCCGAAATATCCTCCACCGAGTGTGTGTGGTGATCCCTTCCCAAGATATTCTCCACCGAGTGTGTGTGGTGACCCCTTCCCGAAATATCCTCCACCGAGTGTGTGTGGTGACCCCTTCCCGAAATATCCTCCACCGAGTGCGTGTGGTTCCCCCTTCCCGAGATATTCTCCACCGAGTGTGTGTGGTGACCCCTTCCCGAAATATCCTCCACCGAGTGCGTGTGGTGCCCCCTTCCCGAAATATCCTCCACCGAGTTTGTGCGGTGACCCCTTCCCGAGATATCCTCCACCGAGTGTGTGTGGTGCCCCCTTCCCGAGATATCCTCAAACGAGTGTGTGTGGTGATCCCTTCCTGAGAAATCCTCCACCGAGTGTGTGTGGTGACCCCTTCCCGAGATATTCTATGCCGAGTGTGTGTGGTGACCCCTTCCTGAGATATCCTCCACCGAGTGTGTGTGGTGATCCCTTCCCGAAATATCCTCCACTGAGTGTGTGTGGTGACCCCTTCCCGAAATATCCTCCACCGAGTGTGTGTAGTAATCCCTTCCCGAAATATCCTCCACCGAGTGTGTGTGGTGACCCCTTCCCGAAATATCCTCCACCGAGTGTGTGTGGTGATCCCTTCCTGAGATATCCTCCACCGAGTGTGTGTGGTGATCCCTTTCCGAAATATCCTCCACCGAGTGTGTGTGGTGATCCCTTCCCGAAATATCCTCCACCGAGTGTGTGTGTGGTGATCCCTTCCTGAGATATCCTCCACCGAGTGTGTGTGGTGACCCCTTCCTGAGATATTCTATACCGAGTGTGTGTGGTGACCCCTTCCCGAGATATCCTCCACCGAGTGTGTGTGGTGCCCCCTTCCCGAAATATCCTCTACCGAGTGTGTGTGGTGATCCCTTCCTGAGATATCCTCCACTGAGTGTGTGTGGTGATCCCTTCCTGAGATATCCTCCACCGAGTGTGTGTGGTGACCCCTTCCCGAGATATTCTCCACTGAGTGTGTGTGGTGATCCCTTCCTGAAATATCCTCCACCGAGTGTGTGTAGTGACCCCTTCCCGAGATATCCTCCACCGAGTGCGTGTGGTGCCCCCTTCCCGAAATATCCTCCACCGAGTGTGTGTGGTGATCCCTTCCCAAGATATTCTCCACCGAGTGTGTGTGGTGACCCCTTCCCGAAATATCCTCCACCGAGTGTGTGTGGTGACCCCTTCCCGAAATATCCTCCACCGAGTGTGTGTGGTAATCCCTTCCTGAGATATCCTCCACCGAGTGTGTGTGGTGATCCCTTCCCGAAATATCCTCCACCGAGTGTGTGTGGTGACCCCTTCCCGAAATATCCTCCACCGAGTGTGTGTGGTAATCCCTTCCCGAAATATCCTCCACCGAGTGTGTGTGGTGACCCCTTCCCGAAATATCCTCCACCGAGTGTGTGTGGTGATCCCTTCCTGAGATATCCTCCACCGAGTGTGTGTGGTGATCCCTTCCTGAGATATCCTCCACCGAGTGTGTGTGGTGACCCCTTCCCGAGATATTCTATGCCGAGTGTGTGTGGTGACCCCTTCCTGAGATATCCTCCACCGAGTGTGTGTGGTGATCCCTTCCCGAAATATCCTCCACCGAGTGTGTGTGGTGACCCCTTCCCGAAATATCCTCCACCGAGTGTGTGTGGTAATCCCTTCCCGAAATATCCTCCACCGAGTGTGTGTGGTGACCCCTTCCCGAAATATCCTCCACCGAGTGTGTGTGGTGATCCCTTCCTGAGATATCCTCCACCGAGTGTGTGTGGTGACCCCTTCCCGAAATATCCTCCACCGAGTGTGTGTGGTGATCCCTTCCTGAGATATCCTCCACCGAGTGTGTGTGGTGATCCCTTTCCGAAATATCCTCCACCGAGTGTGTGTGGTGATCCCTTCCCGAAATATCCTCCACCGAGTGTGTGTGTGGTGATCCCTTCCTGAGATATCCTCCACCGAGTGTGTGTGGTGACCCCTTCCTGAGATATCCTCCACCGAGTGTGTGTGGTGATCCCTTCCCGAAATATCCTCCACCGAGTGTGTATGGTGACCCCTTCCCGAGATATCCTCCACCGAGTGCGTGTGGTGCCCCCTTCCCGAGATATTCTCCACCGAGTGTGTGTGGTGACCCCTTCCCGAAATATCCTCCACCGAGTGCGTGTGGTGCCCCCTTCCCGAGATATTGTGCACCGAGTGTGTGTGGTGACCCCTTCCCGAAATATCCTCCACCGAGTGCGTGTGGTGCCCCCTTCCCGAAATATCCTCCACCGAGTTTGTGCGGTGATCCCTTCCCGAGATATCCTCCACCGAGTGTGTGTGGTGCCCCCTTCCCGAGATATCCTCCACCGAGTGTGTGTGGTGATCCCTTCCTGAGATATCCTCCACCGAGTGTGTGTGGTGACCCCTTCCCGAGATATTCTATACCGAGTGTGTGTGGTGACCCCTTCCCGAGATATCCTCCACCGAGTGTGTGTGGTGCCCCCTTCCCGAAATATCCTCTACCGAGTGTGTGTGGTGATCCCTTCCTGAGATATCCTCCACTGAGTGTGTGTGGTGATCCCTTCCTGAGATATCCTCCACCGAGTGTGTGTGGTGACCCCTTCCCGAGATATTCTCCACTGAGTGTGTGTGGTGATCCCTTCCTGAAATATCCTCCACCGAGTGTGTGTGGTGACCCCTTCCCGAGATATCCTCCACCGAGTGCGTGTGGTGCCCCCTTCCCGAAATATCCTCCACCGAGTGTGTGTGGTGATCCCTTCCCAAGATATTCTCCACCGAGTGTGTGTGGTGACCCCTTCCCGAAATATCCTCCACCGAGTGTGTGTGGTGACCCCTTCCCGAAATATCCTCCACCGAGTGTGTGTGGTGACCCCTTCCCGAAATATCCTCCACCGAGTGTGTGTGGTAATCCCTTCCTGAGATATCCTCCACCGAGTGTGTGTGGTGATCCCTTCCCGAAATATCCTCCACCGAGTGTGTGTGGTGACCCCTTCCCGAAATATCCTCCACCGAGTGTGTGTGGTAATCCCTTCCCGAAATATCCTCCACCGAGTGTGTGTGGTGACCCCTTCCCGAAATATCCTCCACCGAGTGTGTGGTGACCCCTTCCTGAGATATCCTCCACCGAGTGTGTGTGGTGATCCCTTCCCGAAAAATCCTCCACCGAGTGTATTTGGTGATCCCTTCCCGAAATATCCTCCACGAGTGTGTGTGGTGACCCCTTCCTGAGATATTCTCCACCGAGTGTGTGTGGTGATCCCTTCCCGAAATATCCTCCACCGAGTGTGTGTGGTGCCCCCTTCCCGAAATATCCTCCACCGAGTGTGTGTGGTGACCCCTTCCTGAGATATCTTCCACTGAGTGTGTGTGGTGATCCCTTCCTGAGATATCCTCCACCGAGTGTGTGTGGTGACCCCTTCCTGAGATATCCTCCACCGAGTGTGTGTGGTGGTCCCTTCCCGAAATATCCTCCACCGAGTGTGTGTGGTAATCCCTTCCCGAAATATCCTCCACCGAGTGTGTGTGGTGACCCCTTCCTGAAATATCCTTCACCGAGTGTGTGAGGTGACCCCTTCATAAGATATCCGCCACCGAGTGTGTGTGGTGATCCCTTCCTGAGATATCCTCCACCGAGTGTGTGTGGTGATCCCTTCCCGAGATATCCTCCACCGAGTCTGTGTGTGGTGATCCCTTCCCGAAATATCCTCCACCGAGTGTGTGAGGTGACCCCTTCCCGAGATATTCTCCACCGAGTGTGTGTGGTGACCCCTTCCTGAGATATCCTCCACCGAGTGTGTGTGGTGATCCCTTCCCGAAATATCCTCCACCGAGTGTGTGTGGTGATCCCTTCCCGAAATATCCTCCACCGAGTGTGTGTGGTGATCCCTTCACGAAATATCCTCCACGCGTTTGTGTGGTGACCCCTTCCCGAGATATTCTATACCGAGTGTGTGTGGTGATCCCTTCCTGAGATATCCTCCACCGAGTGTGTGTGGTGACCCCTTCCCGAGATATTCTCCACCGAGTGTGTGTGGTGATCCCTTCCTGAGATATCCTCCACCGAGTGTGTGTGGTGACCCCTTCCCGAGATATTCTCCACTGAGTGTGTGTGGTGATCCCTTCCCGAAATATCCTCCACCGAGTGTGTGTGGTGATCCCTTCCCGAGATATTCTCCACCGAGTGTGTGTGGTGATCCCTTCCTGAGATATCCTCCACCGAGTGTGTGTGGTGACCCCTTCCCGAGATATTCTCCACCGAGTGTGTGTGGTGATCCCTTCTCAAAATATCCGCCACCGAGTGTGTGTGGTGATCCCTTCCCGAAATATCCTCCACCGAGTGCGTGTGGTGCCCCCTTCCCGAGATATCCTCCACCGAGTGTGTGTGGTGACCCCTTCCCGAGATATCCTCCACGAGTGTGTGTGGTGCCCCCTGCCCGAGATATCCTCCACCGAGTGTGTGTAGTGATCCCTTCCTGAGATATCCTCCACCGAGTGTGTGTGGTGACCCCTTCCCGAGATATTCTCCACCGAGTGTGTGTGGTGATCCCTTCCCGAAATATCCTCCACCGAGTGTGTGTGGTGATCCCTTCCCGAAATATCCTCCACCGAGCGCGTGTGGTGCCCCCTTCCCGAGATATCCTCCACCGAGCGTGTGTGGTGACCCCTTCCCGAGATATCCTCCACCAAGTGTGTGTGGTGCCCCCTTCCCGAGATATCCTCCACCGAGTGTGTGTGGTGATCCCTTCCCGAAATATCCTTCACCGAGTGTGTGTGGTGATCCCTTCCCGAAATATCCTCCACCGAGTGTGTGTGGTGATCCCTTCCCGAAAAATCCTCCACCGAGTGTGTGTGTGTGGTGATCCCTTCCCGAAAAATCCTCCACCGAGTGTGTGTGGTGATCCCTTCCCGAAATATCCTCCACCGAGTGTGTGTGGTGATCCCTTCCCAAGATATCCTCCACCGAGTGTGTGTGGTGACCCCTTCCCGAGATATCCTCCACCGAGTGTGTGTGGTGACCCCTTCCCGAGATATCCTCCACCGAGTGTGTGTGGTGACCCCTTCCCGAAATATCCTCCACCGAGTGTGTGTGGTGATCCCTTCCTGAAATATCCTCCACCGAGTGTGTGTGGTGATCCCTTCCTGAAATATCCTCCACCGAGTGTGTGTGGTGATCCCTTCCCGAAATATCCTCCACCGAGTGTGTGTGGTGACCCCTTCCCGAAATATCCTCCACCGAGTGTGTGTGGTGATCCCTTCCTGAGATATCCTCCACCGAGTGTGTGTGGTGATCCCTTCCTGAAATATCCTCCACCGAGTGTGTGTGGTGACCCCTTCCCGAAATATCCTCCACCGAGTGTGTGTGGTGATCCCTTCCTGAAATATCCTCCACCGAGTGTGTGTGGTGATCCCTTCCTGAAATATCCTCCACCGAGTGTGTGTGGTGATCCCTTCCTGAAATATCCCCCACCGAGTGTGTGTGGTGATCCCTTCCCGAAATATCCTCCACCGAGTGTGTGTGGTGACCCCTTCCCGAAATATCCTCCACCGAGTGTGTGTGGTAATCCCTTCCTGAGATATCCTCCACCGAGTGTGTGTGGTGATCCCTTCCCGAAATATCCTCCACCGAGTGTGTGTGGTGACCCCTTCCCGAAATATCCTCCACCGAGTGTGTGTGGTAATCCCTTCCCGAAATATCCTCCACCGAGTGTGTGTGTGGTGACCCCTTCCCGAAATATCCTCCACCGAGTGTGTGTGGTGACCCCTTCCTGAGATATCCTCCACCGAGTGTGTGTGGTGACCCCTTCCCGAAATATCCTCCACCGAGTGTGTGTGGTGATCCCTTCCTGAGATATCCTCCACCGAGTGTGTGTGGTGATCCCTTCCCGAAATATCCTCCACCGAGTGTGTGTGGTGATCCCTTCCCGAAATATCCTCCACCGAGTGTGTGTGGTGATCCCTTCCTGAGATATCCTCCACCGAGTGTGTGTGGTGACCCCTTCCTGAGATATCCTCCACCGAGTGTGTGTGGTGATCCCTTCCCGAAATATCCTCCACCGAGTGTGTGTGGTGATCCCTTCCCGAAATATCCTCCACCGAATGTGTATGGTGACCCCTTCCCGAGATATCCTCCACCGAGTGCGTGTGGTGCCCCCTTCCCGAGATATTCTCCACCGAGTGTGTGTGGTGACCCCTTCCCGAAATATCCTCCACCGAGTGCGTGTGGTGCCCCCTTCCCGAGATATCCTCCACCGAGTGTGTGTGGTGACCCCATCCCGAAATATCCTCCACCGAGTGCGTGTGGTGCCCCCTTCCCGAAATATCCTCCACCGAGTTTGTGCGGTGACCCCGTCCCGAGATATCCTCCACCGAGTGTGTGTGGTGCCCCCTTCCCGAGATATCCTCCACCGAGTGTGTGTGGTGATCCCTTCCTGAGATATCCTCCACCGAGTGTGTGTGGTGACCCCTTCCCGAGATATTCTATGCCGAGTGTGTGTGGTGACCCCTTCCCGAGATATCCTCCACCGAGTGTGTGTGGTGATCCCTTCCCGAAATATCCTCCACCGAGTGTGTGTGGTGACCCCTTCCCGAAATATCCTCCACCGAGTGTGTGTGGTAATCCCTTCCCAAAATATCCTCCACCGAGTGTGTGTGGTGATCCCTTCCCGAAATATCCTCCACCGAGTGTGTGTGGTGATCCCTTCCCAAGATATCCTCCACCGAGTGTGTGTGGTGACCCCTTCCCGAGATATCCTCCACCGAGTGTGTGTGGTGACCCCTTCCCGAAATATCCTCCACCGAGTGTGTGTGGTGATCCCTTCCTGAAATATCCTCCACCGAGTGTGTGTGGTGATCCCTTCCTGAAATATCTTCCACCGAGTGTGTGTGGTGATCCCTTCCCGAAATATCCTCCACCGAGTGTGTGTGGTGACCCCTTCCCGAAATATCCTCCACCGAGTGTGTGTGGTGATCCCTTCCTGAGATATCCTCCACCGAGTGTGTGTGGTGATCCCTTCCTGAAATATCCTCCACCGAGTGTGTGTGGTGACCCCTTCCCGAAATATCCTCCACCGAGTGTGTGTGGTGATCCCTTCCTGAAATATCCTCCACCGAGTGTGTGTGGTGATCCCTTCCTGAAATATCCTCCACCGAGTGTGTGTGGTGATCCCTTCCTGAAATATCCTCCACCGAGTGTGCGTGGTGATCCCTTCCCAAAATATCCTCCACCGAGTGTGTGTGGTGACCCCTTCCCGAAATATCCTCCACCGAGTGTGTGTGGTAATCCCTTCCTGAGATATCCTCCACCGAGTGTGTGTGGTGATCTCTTCCCGAAATATCCTCCACCGAGTGTGTGTGGTGACCCCTTCCCGAAATATCCTCCACCGAGTGTGTGTGGTAATCCCTTCCCGAAATATCCTCCACCGAGTGTGTGTGGTGACCCCTTCCCAAAATATCCTCCACCGAGTGTGTGTGGTGATCCCTTCCTGAGATATCCTCCACCGAGTGTGTGTGGTGCCCCCTTCCCGAAATATCCTCCACCGAGTGTGTGTGGTGATCCCTTCCTGAGATATCCTCCACCGAGTGTGTGTGGTGATCCCTTCCTGAGATATCCTCCACCGAGTGTGTGTGGTGACCCCTTCCTGAGATATCCTCCACCGAGTGTGTGTGGTGATCCCTTCCCGAAATATCCTCCACCGAGTGTGTATGGTGACCCCTTCCCGAGATATCCTCCACCGAGTGCATGTGGTGCCCCCTTCCCGAGATATTCTCCACCGAGTGTGTGTGGTGACCCCTTCCTGAAATATCCTCCACCGAGTGCGTGTGGTGCCCCCTTCCCGAGATATTCTCCACCGAGTGTGTGTGGTGACCCCTTCCCGAAATATCCTCCACCGAGTGCGTGTGGTGCCCCCTTCCCGAAATATCCTCCACCGAGTTTGTGCGGTGACCCCTTCCCGAGATATCCTCCACCGAGTGTGTGTGGTGCCCCCTTCCCGAAATATCCTCCACCGAGTGTGTGTGGTGATCCCTTCCTGAGATATCCTCCACCGAGTGTGTGTGGTGACCCCTTCCCGAGATATTCTATACCGAGTGTGTGTGGTGACCCCTTCCTGAGATATCCTCCACCGAGTGTGTGTGGTGATCCCTTCCCGAAATATCCTCCACCGAGTGTGTGTGGTGACCCCTTCCCGAAATATCCTCCACCGAGTGTGTGTGGTAATCCCTTCCCAAAATATCCTCCACCGAGTGTGTGTGGTGACCCCTTCCCGAAATATCCTCCACCGAGTGTGTGTGGTGATCCCTTCCTGAGATATCCTCCACCGAGTGTGTGTGGTGACCCCTTCCCGAAATATCCTCCACCGAGTGTGTGTGGTGACCCCTTCCTGAGATATCCTCCACCGAGTGTGTGTGGTGACCCCTTCCCAAAATATCCTCCACCGAGTGTGTGTGGTGATCCCTTCCTGAGATATCCTCCACCGAGTGTGTGTGGTGATCCCTTCCCGAAATATCCTCCACCGAGTGTGTGTGGTGATCCCTTCCCGAAATATCCTCCACCGAATGTGTATGGTGACCCCTTCCCGAGATATCCTCCACCGAGTGCGTGTGGTGCCCCCTTCCCGAGATATTCTCCACCGAGTGTGTGTGGTGACCCCTTCCCGAAATATCCTCCACCGAGTGCGTGTGGTGCCCCCTTCCCGAGATATTCTCCACCGAGTGTGTGTGGTGACCCCATCCCGAAATATCCTCCACCGAGTGCGTGTGGTGCCCCCTTCCCGAAATATCCTCCACCGAGTTTGTGCGGTGACCCCGTCCCGAGATATCCTCCACCGAGTGTGTGTGGTGCCCCCTTCCCGAGATATCCTCCACCGAGTGTGTGTGGTGATCCCTTCCTGAGATATCCTCCACCGAGTGTGTGTGGTGACCCCTTCCCGAGATATTCTATGCCGAGTGTGTGTGGTGACCCCTTCCCGAGATATCCTCCACCGAGTGTGTGTGGTGATCCCTTCCCGAAATATCCTCCACCGAGTGTGTGTGGTGACCCCTTCCCGAAATATCCTCCACCGAGTGTGTGTGGTGATCCCTTCCCGAAATATCCTCCACCGAGTATGTGTGGTAATCCCTTCCCGAAATATCCTCCACCGAGTGTGTGTGGTAATCCCTTCCCGAGATATTCTCCACCGAGTGTGTGTGGTGATCCCTTCCTGAAATATCCTCCACCGAGTGTGTGTGGTAATCCCTTCCCGAAATATCCTCCACCGAGTGTGTGTGGTGATCCCTTCCCGAAATATCCTCCACCGAGTGTGTGTGGTGATCCCTTCCCAAGATATCCTCCACCGAGTGTGTGTGGTGACCCCTTCCCGAGATATCCTCCACCGAGTGTGTGTGGTGACCCCTTCCCGAAATATCCTCCACCGAGTGTGTGTGGTGATCCCTTCCTGAAATATCCTCCACCGAGTGTGTGTGGTGATCCCTTCCTGAAATATCTTCCACCGAGTGTGTGTGGTGATCCCTTCCCGAAATATCCTCCACCGAGTGTGTGTGGTGACCCCTTCCCGAAATATCCTCCACCGAGTGTGTGTGGTGATCCCTTCCTGAGATATCCTCCACCGACTGTGTGTGGTGATCCCTTCCTGAAATATCCTCCACCGAGTGTGTGTGGTGACCCCTTCCCGAAATATCCTCCACCGAGTGTGTGTGGTGATCCCTTCCTGAAATATCCTCCACCGAGTGTGTGTGGTGATCCCTTCCTGAAATATCCTCCACCGAGTGTGTGTGGTGATCCCTTCCTGAAATATCCTCCACCGAGTGTGCGTGGTGATCCCTTCCCAAAATATCCTCCACCGAGTGTGTGTGGTGACCCCTTCCCGAAATATCCTCCACCGAGTGTGTGTGGTAATCCCTTCCTGAGATATCCTCCACCGAGTGTGTGTGGTGATCCCTTCCCGAAATATCCTCCACCGAGTTTGTGTGGTGACCCCTTCCCGAAATATCCTCCACCGAGTGTGTGTGGTAATCCCTTCCCGAAATATCCTCCACCGAGTGTGTGTGGTGACCCCTTCCCAAAATATCCTCCACCGAGTGTGTGTGGTGATCCCTTCCTGAGATATCCTCCACCGAGTGTGTGTGGTGCCCCCTTCCCGAAATATCCTCCACCGAGTGTGTGTGGTGATCCCTTCCTGAGATATCCTCCACCGAGTGTGTGTGGTGATCCCTTCCTGAGATATCCTCCACTGAGTGTGTGTGGTGACCCCTTCCTGAGATATCCTCCACCGAGTGTGTGTGGTGATCCCTTCCCGAAATATCCTCCACCGAGTGTGTATGGTGACCCCTTCCCGAGATATCCTCCACCGAGTGCATGTGGTGCCCCCTTCCCGAGATATTCCCCACCGAGTGTGTGTGGTGACCCCTTCCTGAAATATCCTCCACCGAGTGCGTGTGGTGCCCCCTTCCCGAGATATTCTCCACCGAGTGTGTGTGGTGACCCCTTCCCGAAATATCCTCCACCGAGTGCGTGTGGTGCCCCCTTCCCGAAATATCCTCCACCGAGTTTGTGCGGTGACCCCTTCCCGAGATATCCTCCACCGAGTGTGTGTGGTGCCCCCTTCCCGAAATATCCTCCACCGAGTTTGTGTGGTGATCCCTTCCTGAGATATCCTCCACCGAGTGTGTGTGGTGACCCCTTCCCGAGATATTCTATACCGAGTGTGTGTGGTGACCCCTTCCCGAAATATCCTCCACCGAGTGTGTGTGGTGACCCCTTCCTGAGATATCCTCCACCGAGTGTGTGTGGTGACCCCTTCCCGAAATATCCTCCACCGAGTGTGTGTGGTGATCCCTTCCTGAGATATCCTCCACCGAGTGTGTGTGGTGATCCCTTCCCGAAATATCCTCCACCGAGTGTGTGTGGTGATCCCTTCCCGAAATATCCTCCACCGAGTGTGTGTGGTGATCCCTTCCTGAGATATCCTCCACCGAGTGTGTCTGGTGACCCCTTCCTGAGATATCCTCCACCGAGTGTGTGTGGTGATCCCTTCCCGAAATATCCTCCACCGAGTGTGTGTGGTGATCCCTTCCCGAAATATCCTCCACCGAATGTGTATGGTGACCCCTTCCCGAAATATCCTCCACCGAATGTGTATGGTGCCCCCTTCCCGAGATATTCTCCACCGAGTGTGTGTGGTGACCCCTTCCCGAAATATCCTCCACCGAGAGCGTGTGGTGCCCCCTTCCCGAGATATTCTCCACCGAGTGTGTGTGGTGACCCCATCCCGAAATATCCTCCACCGAGTGCGTGTGGTGCCCCCTTCCCGAAATATCCTCCACCGAGTTTGTGCGGTGACCACGTCCCGAGATATCCTCCACCGAGTGTGTGTGGTGCCCCCTTCCCGAGATATCCTCCACCGAGTGTGTGTGGTGATCCCTTCCTGAGATATCCTCCACCGAGTGTGTGTGGTGACCCCTTCCCGAGATATTCTATGCCGAGTGTGTGTGGTGACCCCTTCCCGAGATATCCTCCACCGAGTGTGTGTGGTGATCCCTTCCCGAAATATCCTCCACCGAGTGTGTGTGGTGACCCCTTCCCGAAATATCCTCCACCGAGTGTGTGTGGTAATCCCTTCCCGAAATATCCTCCACCGAGTGTGTGTGGTGACCCCTTCCCGAAATATCCTCCACCGAGTGTGTGTGGTGATCCCTTCCTGAAATATCCTCCACCGAGTGTGTGTGGTGACCCCTTCCCGAAATATCCTCCACCGAGTGTGTGTGGTGATCCCTTCCTGAGATATCCTCCACCGAGTGTGTGTGGTGATCCCTTTCCGAAATATCCTCCACCGAGTGTGTGTGGTGATCCCTTCCCGAAATATCCTCTACCGAGTGTGTGTGGTGATCCCTTCCTGAGATATCCTCCACCGAGTGTGTGCGGTGACCCCTTCCTGAGATATCCTCCACCGAGTGTGTGTGGTGATCCCTTCCCGAAATATCCTCCACCGAGTGTGTGTGGTGACCCCTTCCTGAGATATCCTCCACCGAGTGTGTGTGGTGATCCCTTCCCGAAATATCCTCCACCGAGTGTGTGTGGTAATCCCTTCCCGAAATATCCTCCACCGAGTGTGTGTGGTGATCCCTTCCTGAGATATCCTCCACCGAGTGTGTGTGGTGATCCCTTCCCGAAATATCCTCCACCGAGTGTGTGTGGTGATCCCTTCCTGAGATATCCTCCACCGAGTTTGTGCGGTGACCCCTTCCCGAGATATCCTCCACCGAGTGTGTGTGGTGCCCCCTTCCCGAGATATCCTCCACCGAGTGTGTGTGGTGATCCCTTCCTGAGATATCCTCCACCGAGTGTGTGTGGTGACCCCTTCCCGAGATATTCTATACCGAGTGTGTGTGGTGACCCCTTCCCGAGATATCCTCCACCGAGTGTGTGTGGTGCCCCCTTCCCGAAATATCCTCTACCGAGTGTATGTGGTGATCCCTTCCTGAGATATCCTCCACTGAGTGTGTGTGGTGATCCCTTCCTGAGATATCCTCCACCGAGTGTGTGTGGTGACCCCTTCCCGAGATATTCTCCACTGAGTGTGTGTGGTGATCCCTTCCTGAGATATCCTCCACCGAGTGTGTGTGGTGATCCCTTCCTGAAATATCCTCCACCGAGTGTGTGTGGTGACCCCTTCCCGAGATATCCTCCACTGAGTGTGTGTGGTGATCCCTTCCTGAGATATCCTCCACCGAGTGTGTGTGGTGATCCCTTCCCGAAATATCCTCCACCGAGTGTGTGTGGTGATCCCTTCCTGAGATATCCTCCACCGAGTGTGTGTGGTGACCCCTTCCTGAGATATCCTCCACCGAGTGTGTGTGGTGATCCCTTCCCGAAATATCCTCCACCGAGTGTGTGTGGTAATCCCTTCCCGAAATATCCTCCACCGAGTGTGTGTGGTGACCCCTTCCTGAAATATCCTTCACCGAGTGTGTGAGGTGACCCCTTCCCGAGATATCCGCCACCGAGTGTGTGTGGTGATCCCTTCCTGAGATATCCTCCACCGAGTGTGTGTGGTGATCCCTTCCCGAGATATCCTCCACCGAGTGTGTGTGGTGATCCCTTCCCGAAATATCCTCCACCGAGTGTGTGAGGTGACCCCTTCCCGAGATATTCTCCACCGAGTGTGTGTGGTGACCCCTTCCTGAGATATCCTCCACCGAGTGTGTGTGGTGATCCCTTCCCGAAATATCCTCCACCGAGTGTGTGTGGTGATCCCTTCCCGAAATATCCTCCACCGAGTGTGTGTGGTGATCCCTTCACGAAATATCCTCCACGCGTTTGTGTGGTGACCCCTTCCCGAGATATTCTATACCGAGTGTGTGTGTGGTGACCCCTTCCCGAGATATTCTCCACCGAGTGTGTGTGGTGCCCCCTTCCCGAGATATCCTCCACCGAGTGTGTGTGGTGATCCCTTCCTGAGATATCCTCCACCGAGTGTGTGTGGTGACCCCTTCCCGAGATATTCTCCACCGAGTGTGTGTGGTGATCCCTTCCTGAGATATCCTCCACCGAGTGTGTGTGGTGACCCCTTCCCGAGATATTCTCCACTGAGTGTGTGTGCTGATCCCTTCCCGAAATATCCTCCACTGAGTGTGTGTGGTGATCCCTTCCCGAGATATTCTCCACCGAGTGTGTGTGGTGATCCCTTCTCAAAATATCCTCCACCGAGTGTGTGTGGTGATCCCTTCCCGAAATATCCTCCACCGAGTGCGTGTGGTGCCCACTTCCCGAGATATCCTCCACCGGGTGTGTGTGGTGACCCCTTCCCGAGATATCCTCCACGAGTGTGTGTGGTGCCCCCTGCCCGAGATATCCTCCACCGAGTGTGTGTAGTGATCCCTTCCTGAGATATCCTCCACCGAGTGTGTGTGGTGACCCCTTCCCGAGATATTCTCCACCGAATGTGTGTGGTGATCCCTTCCCGAAATATCCTCCACCGAGTGTGTGTGGTGATCCCTTCCCGAAATATCCTCCACCGAGCGCGTGTGGTGCCCCCTTCCCGAGATATCCTCCACCGAGCGTGTGTGGTGACCCCTTCCCGAGATATCCTCCACCGAGTGTGTGTGGTGCCCCCTTCCCGAGATATCCTCCACCGAGTGTGTGTGGTGATCCCTTCCCGAAATATCCTCCACCGAGTGTGTGTGGTGATCCCTTCCCGAAATATCCTCCACCGAGTGTGTGTGGTGATCCCTTCCCGAAAAATCCTCCACCGAGTGTGTGTGTGGTGATCCCTTCCCGAAAAATCCTCCACCGAGTGTGTGTGGTGATCCCTTCCCGAAATATCCTCCACCGAGTGTGTGTGGTGATCCCTTCCCGAGATATCCTCCACCGAGTGTGTGTGATGACCCCTTCCCGAGATATCCTCCACCGAGTGTGTGTGGTGACCCCTTCCCGAAATATCCTCCACCGAATGTGTGTGGTGATCCCTTCCTGAAATATCCTCCACCGAGTGTGTGGTGTGATCCCTTCCTGAAATATCCTCCACCGAGTGTGTGTGGTGATCCCTTCCTGAGATATCCTCCACCGAGTGTGTGTGGTGATCCCTTCCTGAAATATCCTCCACCGAGTGTGTGTGGTGACCCCTTCCCGAAATATCCTCCACCGAGTGTGTGTGGTGATCCCTTCCTGAAATATCCTCCACCGAGTGTGTGTGGTGATCCCTTCCTGAAATATCCTCCACCGAGTGTGTGTGGTGATCCCTTCCTGAAATATCCTCCACCGAGTGTGTGTGGTGATCCCTTCCTGAAATATCCCCCACCGAGTGTGTGTTGTGATCCCTTCCTGAAATATCCTCCACCGAGTGTGTGTGGTGACCCCTTCCCGAAATATCCTCCACCGAGTGTGTGTGGTAATCCCTTCCCGAGATATCCTCCACCGAGTGTGTGTGGTGATCCCTTCCCGAAATATCCTCCACCGAGTGTGTGTGGTGACCACTTCCCGAAATATCCTCCACCGAGTGTGTGTGGTAATCCCTTCCCGAAATATCCTCCACCGAGTGTGTGTGTGGTGACCCCTTCCCGAAATATCCTCCACCGAGTGTGTGTGGTGACCCCTTCCTGAGATATCCTCCACCGAGTGTGTGTGGTGACCCCTTCCCGAAATATCCTCCACCGAGTGTGTGTGGTGATCCCTTCCTGAGATATCCTCCACCGAGTGTGTGTGGTGACCCCTTCCCGAGATATTCTCCACCGAGTGTGTGTGGTGATCCCTTCCCGAAATATCCTCCACCGAGTGTGTGTGGTGCCCCCTTCCCGAGATATCCTCCACCGAGTGTGTGTGGTGCCCCCTTCCCGAAATATCCTCCACCGAGTGTGTGTGGTGATCCCTTCCCGAAATATCCTCCACCGAGTGTGTGTGGTGATCCCTTCCCAAAATATCCTCCACCGAGTGTGTGGTGATCCCTTCCCGAAATATCCTCCACCGAGTGTGTATGGTGACCCCTTCCCGAGATATCCTCTACCGAGTGCGTGTGGTGCCCCCTTCCCGAAATATCCTCCACCGAGTTTGTGTGGTGAACCCTTCCCGAGATATTCTATACCGAGTGTGTGTGGTGATCCCTTCCCGAGATATCCGCCACCGAGTGTGTGTGGTGATCCCTTCCCGAGATATCCTCCACCGAGTGCGTGTGGTGCCCCCTTCCCGAAATATCCTCCACCGAGTGTGTGTGGTGATCCCTTCCCAAGATATTCTCCACCGAGTGTGTGTGGTGACCCCTTCCCGAAATATCCTCCACCGAGTGTGTGTGGTGACCCCTTCTCGAAATATCCTCCACCGAGTGTGTGTGGTAATCCCTTCCTGAGATATCCTCCACCGAGAGTGTGTGGTGATCCCTTCCCGAAATATCCTCCACCGAGTGTGTGTGGTGACCCCTTCCCGAAATATCCTCCACCGAGTGTGTGTGGTAATCCCTTCCCGAAATATCCTCCACCGAGTGTGTGTGGTGACCCCTTCCCGAAATATCCTCCACCGAGTGTGTGTGGTGATCCCTTCCTGAGATATCCTCCACCGAGTGTGTGTGGTGACCCCTTCCCGAAATATCCTCCACAGAGTGTGTGTGGTGATCCCTTCCTGAGATATCCTCCACCGAGTGCGTGTGGTGATCCCTTTCCGAAATATCCTCCACCGAGTGTGTGTGGTGATCCCTTTCCGAAATATCCTCCACCGAGTGTGTGTGGTGATCCCTTCCCGAAATATCCTCCACCGAGTGTGTGTGTGGTGATCCCTTCCCGAAAAATCCTCCACCGAGTGTATTTGGTGATCCCTTCCCGAAATATCCTCCACCGAGTGTGTGTGGTGACCCCTTCCTGAGATATCCTCCACCGAGTGTGTGTGGTGATCCCTTCCCGAAATATCCTCCACCGAGTGTGTGTGGTGATCCCTTCCCAAGATATTCTCCACCGAGGGTGTGTGGTGACCCCTTCCCGAAATATCCTCCACCGAGTGTGTGTGGTGACCCCTTCCCGAAATATCCTCCACCGAGTGTGTGTGGTGACCCCTTCCCGAAATATCCTCCACCGAGTGTGTGTGGTGACCCCTTCCCGAGATATTCTATGCCGAGTGTGTGTGGTGACCCCTTCCTGAGATATCCTCCACCGAGTGTGTGTGGTGATCCCTTCCCGAAATATCCTCCACCGAGTGTGTGTGGTGACCCCTTCCCGAAATATCCTCCACCGATTGTGTGTGGTAATCCCTTCCCGAAATATCCTCCACCGAGTGTGTGTGGTGACCCCTTCCCGAAATATCCTCCACCGAGTGTGTGTGGTGACCCCTTCCCGAAATATCCTCCACCGAGTGTGTGTGGTGATCCCTTCCTGAGATATCCTCCACCGAGTGTGTGTGGTGATCCCTTTCCGAAATATCCTCCACCGAGTGTGTGTGGTGATCCCTTCCCGAAATATCCTCCACCGAGTGTGTGTGTGGTGATCCCTTCCTGAGATATCCTCCACCGAGTGTGTGTGGTGACCCCTTCCTGAGATATTCTATACCGAGTGTGTGTGGTGACCCCTTCCCGAGATATCCTCCACCGAGTGTGTGTGGTGCCCCCTTCCCGAAATATCCTCCACCGAGTGTGTGTGGTGATCCCTTCCCGAAATATCCTCCACCGAGTGTGTATGGTGACCCCTTCCCGAGATATCCTCCACCGAGTGTGTGTGGTGATCCCTTCCCGAAATATCCTCCACCGAGTGTGTGTGGTGACCCCTTCCCGAAATATCCTCCACCGAGTGTGTGTGGTAATCCCTTCCCGAAATATCCTCCACCGAGTGTGTGTGTGGTGACCCCTTCCCGAAATATCCTCCACCGAGTGTGTGTGGTGACCCCTTCCTGAGATATCCTCCACCGAGTGTGTGTGGTGACCCCTTCCCGAAATATCCTCCACCGAGTGTGTGTGGTGATCCCTTCCTGAGATATCCTCCACCGAGTGTGTGTGGTGACCCCTTCCCGAAATATCCTCCACCGAGTGTGTGTGGTGATCCCTTCCTGAGATATCCTCCACCGAGTGTGTGTGGTGATCCCTTCCCAAAATATCCTCCACCGAGTGTGTGTGGTGAACCCTTCCCGAAATATCCTCCACCGAGTGTGTGTGGTGATCCCTTCCTGAGATATCCTCCACTGAGTGTGTGTGGTGATCCCTTCCTGAGATATCCTCCACCGAGTGTGTGTGGTGACCCCTTCCCGAGATATTCTCCACCGAGTGTGTGTGGTGACCCCTTCCCGAAATATCCTCCACCGAGTGCGTGTGGTGCCCCCTTCCCGAAATATCCTCCACCGAGTTTGTGCGGTGACCCCTTCCCGAGATATCCTCCACCGAGTGTGTGTGGTGCCCCCTTCCCGAGATATCCTCCACCGAGTGTGTGTGGTGATCCCTTCCTGAGAAATCCTCCACCGAGTGTGTGTGGTGACCCCTTCCCGAGATATTCTATGCCGAGTGTGTGTGGTGACCCCTTCCTGAGATATCCTCCACCTTGTGTGTGTGGTGATCCCTTCCCGAAATATCCTCCACTGAGTGTGTGTGGTGACCCCTTCCCGAAATATCCTCCACCGAGTGTGTGTGGTAATCCCTTCCCGAAATATCCTCCACCGAGTGTGTGTGGTGACCCCTTCCCGAAATATCCTCCACCGAGTGTGTGTGGTGATCCCTTCCTGAGATATCCTCCACCGAGTGTGTGTGGTGACCCCTTCCTGAAATATCCTCCACCGAGTGTGTGTGGTGACCCCTTCCCGAGATATCCTCCACCGAGTGCGTGTGGTGCCCCCTTCCCGAAATATCCTCCACCGAGTGTGTGTGGTGATCCCTTCCCAAGATATTCTCCACCGAGTGTGTGTGGTGACCCCTTCCCGAAATATCCTCCACCGAGTGTGTGTGGTGACCCCTTCCCGAAATATCCTCCACCGAGTGTGTGTGGTAATCCCTTCCTGAGATATCCTCCACCGAGTGTGTGTGGTGATCCCTTCCCGAAATATCCTCCACCGAGTGTGTGTGGTGACCCCTTCCCGAAATATCCTCCACCGAGTGTGTGTGGTAATCCCTTCCCGAAATATCCTCCACCGAGTGTGTGTGGTGACCCCTTCCCGAAATATCCTCCACCGAGTGTGTGTGGTGATCCCTTCCTGAGATATCCTCCACCGAGTGTGTGTGGTGATCCCTTCCTGAGATATCCTCCACCGAGTGTGTGTGGTGACCCCTTCCCGAGATATTCTATGCCGAGTGTGTGTGGTGACCCCTTCCTGAGATATCCTCCACCGAGTGTGTGTGGTGATCCCTTCCCGAAATATCCTCCACCGAGTGTGTGTGGTGACCCCTTCCCGAAATATCCTCCACCGAGTGTGTGTGGTAATCCCTTCCGAAATATCCTCCACCGAGTGTGTGTGGTGACCCCTTCCCGAAATATCCTCCACCGAGTGTGTGTGGTGATCCCTTCCTGAGATATCCTCCACCGAGTGTGTGTGGTGACCCCTTCCCGAAATATCCTCCACCGAGTGTGTGTGGTGATCCCTTCCTGAGATATCCTCCACCGAGTGTGTGTGGTGATCCCTTTCCGAAATATCCTCCACCGAGTGTGTGTGGTGATCCCTTCCCGAAATATCCTCCACCGAGTGTGTGTGTGGTGATCCCTTCCTGAGATATCCTCCACCGAGTGTGTGTGGTGACCCCTTCCTGAGATATCCTCCACCGAGTGTGTGTGGTGATCCCTTCCCGAAATATCCTCCACCGAGTGTGTATGGTGACCCCTTCCCGAGATATCCTCCACCGAGTGCATGTGGTGCCCCCTTCCCGAGATATTCTCCACCGAGTGTGTGTGGTGACCCCTTCCCGAAATATCCTCCACCGAGTGCGTGTGGTGCCCCCTTCCCGAGATATTGTGCACCGAGTGTGTGTGGTGACCCCTTCCCGAAATATCCTCCACCGAGTGCGTGTGGTGCCCCCTTCCCGAAATATCCTCCACCGAGTTTGTGCGGTGATCCCTTCCCGAGATATCCTCCACCGAGTGTGTGTGGTGCCCCCTTCCCGAGATATCCTCCACCGAGTGTGTGTGGTGATCCCTTCCTGAGATATCCTCCACCGAGTGTGTGTGGTGACCCCTTCCCGAGATATTCTATACCGAGTGTGTGTGGTGACCCCTTCCCGAGATATCCTCCACCGAGTGTGTGTGGTGCCCCCTTCCCGAAATATCCTCTACCGAGTGTGTGTGGTGATCCCTTCCTGAGATATCCTCCACTGAGTGTGTGTGGTGATCCCTTCCTGAGATATCCTCCACCGAGTGTGTGTGGTGACCCCTTCCCGAGATATTCTCCACTGAGTGTGTGTGGTGATCCCTTCCTGAAATATCCTCCACCGAGTGTGTGTGGTGACCCCTTCCCGAGATATCCTCCACCGAGTGCGTGTGGTGCCCCCTTCCCGAAATATCCTCCACCGAGTGTGTGTGGTGATCCCTTCCCAAGATATTCTCCACCGAGTGTGTGTGGTGACCCCTTCCCGAAATATCCTCCACCGAGTGTGTGTGGTGACCCCTTCCCGAAATATCCTCCACCGAGTGTGTGTGGTGACCCCTTCCCGAAATATCCTCCACCGAGTGTGTGTGGTAATCCCTTCCTGAGATATCCTCCACCGAGTGTGTGTGGTGATCCCTTCCCGAAATATCCTCCACCGAGTGTGTGTGGTGACCCCTTCCCGAAATATCCTCCACCGAGTGTGTGTGGTAATCCCTTCCCGAAATATCCTCCACCGAGTGTGTGTGGTGACCCCTTCCCGAAATATCCTCCACCGAGTGTGTGTGGTAATCCCTTCCCGAAATATCCTCCACCGAGTGTGTGTGGTGACCCCTTCCCGAAATATCCTCCACCGAGTGTGTGTGGTGATCCCTTCTTGAGATATCCTCCACCGAGTGTGTGTGGTGATCCCTTTCCGAAATATCCTCCACCGAGTGTGTGTGGTGATCCCTTCCCGAAATATCCTCCACCGAGTGTGTGTGTGGTGATCCCTTCCTGAGATATCCTCCACCGAGTGTGTGTGGTGACCCCTTCCTGAGATATTCTATACCAAGTGTGTGTGGTGACCCCTTCCCGAGATATCCTCCACCGAGTGTGTGTGGTGCCCCCTTCCCGAAATATCCTCTACCGAGTGTGTGTGGTGATCCCTTCCTGAGATATCCTCCACTGAGTGTGTGTGGTGATCCCTTCCTGAGATATCCTCCACCGAGTGTGTGGGGTGACCCCTTCCCGAGATATTCTCCACTGAGTGTGTGTGGTGATCCCTTCCTGAAATATCCTCCACCGAGTGTGTGTGGTGACCCCTTCCCGAGATATCCTCCACCGAGTGCGTGTGGTGCCCCCTTCCCGAAATATCCTCCACCGAGTGTGTGTGGTGATCCCTTCCCAAGATATTCTCCACCGAGTGTGTGTGGTGACCCCTTCCCGAAATATCCTCCACCGAGTGTGTGTGGTGACCCCTTCCCGAAATATCCTCCACCGAGTGTGTGTGGTGACCCCTTCCTGAGATATCTTCCACTGAGTGTGTGCGGTGACCCCTTCCCGAAATATCCTCCACCGAGTGTGTGTGGTAATCCCTTCCTGAAATATCCTCCACCGAGTGTGTGTGGTGATCCCTTCCCAAGATATTCTCCACCGAGGGTGTGTGGTGACCCCTTCCCGAAATATCCTCCACCGAGTGTGTGTGGTGACCCCTTCCCGAAATATCCTCCACCGAGTGTGTGTGGTGACCCCTTCCCGAAATATCCTCCACCGAGTGTGTGTGGTGACCCCTTCCCGAGATATTCTATGCCGAGTGTGTGTGGTGACCCCTTCCTGAGATATCCTCCACCGAGTGTGTGTGGTGATCCCTTCCCGAAATATCCTCCACCGAGTGTGTGTGGTGACCCCTTCCCAAAATATCCTCCACCAAGTGTGTGTGGTAATCCCTTCCCGAAATATCCTCCACCGAGTGTGTGTGGTGACCCCTTCCCGAAATATCCTCCACCGAGTGTGTGGTGACCCCTTCCTGAGATATCCTCCACCGAGTGTGTGTGGTGATCCCTTCCCGAAATATCCTCCACCGAGTGTGTGTGGTGACCCCTTCCCGAAATATCCTCCACCGAGTGTGTGTGGTGATCCCTTCCTGAGATATCCTCCACCGAGTGTGTGTGGTGATCCCTTCCTGAGATATCCTCCACCGAGTGTGTGTGGTGACCCCTTCCCGAGATATTCTATGCCGAGTGTGTGTGGTGACCCCTTCCTGAGATATCCTCCACCGAGTGTGTGTGGTGATCCCTTCCCGAAATATCCTCCACCGAGTGTGTGTGGTGACCCCTTCCCGAAATATCCTCCACCGAGTGTGTGTGGTAATCCCTTCCGAAATATCCTCCACCGAGTGTGTGTGGTGACCCCTTCCCGAAATATCCTCCACCGAGTGTGTGTGGTGATCCCTTCCTGAGATATCCTCCACCGAGTGTGTGTGGTGACCCCTTCCCGAAATATCCTCCACCGAGTGTGTGTGGTGATCCCTTCCTGAAATATCCTCCACCGAGTGTGTGTGGTGACCCCTTCCTGAGATATTCTATACCGAGTGTGTGTGGTGACCCCTTCCCGAGATATCCTCCACCGAGTGTGTGTGGTGCCCCCTTCCCGAAATATCCTCCACCGAGTGTGTGTGGTGATCCCTTCCCGAAATATCCTCCACCGAGTGTGTATGGTGACCCCTTCCCGAGATATCCTCCACCGAGTGTGTGTGGTGATCCCTTCCCGAAATATCCTCCACCGAGTGTGTGTGGTGACCCCTTCCCGAAATATCCTCCACCGAGTGTGTGTGGTAATCCCTTCCCGAAATATCCTCCACCGAGTGTGTGTGTGGTGACCCCTTCCCGAAATATCCTCCACCGAGTGTGTGTGGTGACCCCTTCCTGAGATATCCTCCACCGAGTGTGTGTGGTGACCCCTTCCTGAGATATTCTATACCAAGTGTGTGTGGTGATCCCTTCCTGAAATATCCTCCACCGAGTGTGTGTGGTGATCCCTTCCTGAAATATCCTCCACCGAGTGTGTGTGTGTGTGTGGTAATCCCTTCCTGAGATATCCTCCACCGAGTGTGTGCACTGATATCAGGGGTGCCTAGGCACAGGAAGTGAACCGATTTCAGGGCTGCCTAGGCACAGTTAGTGAACCGATTTTAGGGGGTGCCTAGGCACAGGAAGTGAACCGATTTCAGGGGGTGCCTAGGCACAGGAAGTGAACCGATTTCAGGGGTGCCTAGGCAGAGGAAGTAAACCGATATCAGGGGTGCCTAGGCACTGATATCTCTGTAGAGGAATTCAGGACTTTTTGGGGTCTTTGGCACAATTACCATTTGAAGGCGTTCCCTATAATACATCGGACCCACCTCCCAATGCCACTGACCTGCACATTGCACTGCCTCCAGGTCACATGACCACGCCCTCCCATCATAGAGCCTCTTCAGGCGGACGCTGATAATCTTGCGGTCCTTAAACCGCCCTCACTGTCTGCTTAACCCAAAGAATGTGATTGGACGTGAAATCTCACCATACAATGTGGGCCTAATCCACACCTGTCCAATGAGAGACTCCGCGGGGGCGGGTCTTATGGAATTAGAATGAGCGGTGACATCAGCAGCACACCACCCAGAATGCACTGCATCAGTTGAGGAGTGTCATGTGACTCTTAATGGGGGAGACCATGTACCCCAAATGTCATTGCACCGAGACTATCAATAAATGTCACCTGGCCCTTTAAGGTCCAAATATTTCCTTATCCGACGCCCCAAATAAAATGACAGAAAGCACTGCCGCCCCCTGCTGGTCCCAAACAGAGAAATACAAATGTAGAGCAATGCTGCCGTCTTGTGGACAAAGCGGAGAATTGCACCCGATTATACAATAAACAGTTTTATTAAGTAGTGCGATGTCGCCATCTGCTGGACAGAATGTAGATCTGCACTCACTAAGAATAATTGGAATAAAAAATAAATGAATAATAATAAAGCAAAGCTATACTGCCACCATTTGGGCAGCATTGTAAATTGCACCATCCCATGCAATTAATAGAAGCAGAGCAGTGCTGCCATCTTCTGGACATAATTGTTATTTGCACCATCCTATGTAAATGATAGAAACATAAAGATGAGCGATTCTGACACCTGGTGGACAGAGCTGGGAATTGCACCACTCCAAAGAACAAACCACGGAGGAACCCCTTCCAATAACCAATTCATTAGTGGTCAGCAGGAAAAATTCCTCTTCCATTAGTGGCCAATGGGAAGAATGACCCCCTTGTGGTGGGTGGTCAGAATGTCTCCTTTACAAAGAGCTAAAAAAAAAAAAAGAAGATTGGTGTCACAGGTGGCTCTGCCCAGGGCAATAACACCTGACCTATGCCGGGCCCATCAGATGAAAGGTCAGCCACAGCTCAAGGAACCCCGAGCAACCTCTGGAAGAACCCCAGAGCAACCTCTGGAGGAACCCCAGAGCAACCTCTGGAGGAACCCCAGAGCAACCTCTGGAGGAAACCGGCTCTACAGATACCCAGATATGTCCAGATTGCAGATCTCTGATCTGCTGATAATTTCCTGTTCTTTTCATTCCCGAAAATAAATTATCATTTTTTTCTCATATGAGCTGAAATCCTGATAATGAGCCACCATCATACCCCACCATGACTATCCCCATAGTAATCATTGGTGTCAGTGGGGGGAATAGTGCCCAGAGGGCCCGATAAAGGCAAGCAAAGGGCCACATCCAGTCCCTGGGGCGCAGTTTGATCTCGGCTACTCAGTTCTGGCATATGCCATGTTCAGGCAGCAGGGGGCGCAGTTTTCAGATCTCTTTATTCTTGTTTATAATAAAAGGATATAAATGTTGATACTAATCAGAAATCGGGCCAATTATTGGTGTGCTGCCCCCCTACTGAACCTCACTGGCGGTTCTCAGGCTGATAAGCCATCGGGGTCACTCCCCCTCCCCCTCCATTCTCAGGACAAGAAAACCACCAAAGAGCAGAGAGCGCGGCACATGTGTCAGGAGACCTCTGAAGAGCCGTCCTCTGTCTGCGGGAGAATCTCTCATTCTGCCTGTGATTAATGGTGGTGTCCCATCCCCCTATCCCAGCGGGTCCCGTCCCCCCGTCCCAGCGTCCCAGCGATCCCGTCCCCCCCATCCCAGCGGGACCCGTCCCCCCATCCCAGCGGGTCCCGTCCCCCCATCCCAGCGGGTCCCGTTCCCGTGGGTCCCGTCCCCCATCCCAGCGATCTCCCCCATCCCAGCGGGACCCCCCCATCCCAGTGGATCCCCCCATCCCAGCGATCACCCCCCCATCCCAGTGGATCCCCCCATCCCAGCGGCCACATCACAGCTCTGCCCATAGAACAATATCCAGTTGTGGGTTTATATAGAGGAACAAAGAGCATCTTGTGGCCAACAAATGGCCCCTGTTCCAGGACTCCGCCCCCAGGGCCCACACCTCTCGCCCGCTCAGGGCCAGCAGTGCTACGATTGGAGCCCTTCTCTTTACAAACACTCAGTGTAGTAAATGCAGCGACCATTCTAGTGCGAACGCCCACTCGCCACGTCTACGAGAACCACTTCACTCTCTGCCCGCCGCCGTACTCCTCGTACGAGAGCCAAAATGTGAGACCCCCCGGGGGGCGGAGTGCCCCTTTATACAGTCGCTTCTCCCTCTACTGCCCGGCTGTCTTCCTGTGCAATGGCTACAAAGTCTTCTGGAGACCCCCCAACATAGAACAAGCATGTGCCAAGTGAAGGCAGATCCCCTACATTCTCCACCTTGGGGACACCAGCCAAGAATGAAGCATTCTCAGGAGAGGCAACAATGGCGGCTGACCACATTCTCCACAGGAAGTCCCCCGAGGAGCGAGTCCGGGGCTGCGGTGCCACCCAGAGCCGTATACACAACTAGGGGAGCCAAACAACTGCAAGCGAGGCCCCTCTGTCCTGAGAGGAGTGGCTCCCCCTGGTGGGGCCCCAGACAGCAGCACCCCACAAATCAACTTCCGCCATCCCAGCGGAGACCCTCCACACCCAACTTTTTCTGGCTGCCGATTGGCTGTTTTCGGGCACATGAGTGTGAGTATCATTATCGATCGTCTCTCTGCAGATGGCGATTGGAAGCCGATCTTCTATCTCATGAAACGTTCGGATTTATTACAACAGTGATATAAATGATGCACCGCAGACGTGACAGCCCCTATAGAGGGAGCGCCCCCCCACCGCAGACGTGACAGCCCCTATAGAGGGAGCGCAGCCCCCCACCGCAGGCGTGACAGCCCCTATAGAGGGAGCGCAGCCCCCCCACCGCAGGCGTGACAGCCCCTATAGAGGGAGCGCAGCCCCCCACCGCAGGCGTGACAGCCCCTATAGAGGGAGCGCAGCCCCCCACCGCAGGCGTGACAGCCCCTATAGAGGGAGCGCAGCCCCCCACCGCAGGCGTGACAGCCCCTATAGAGGGAGCGCAGCCCCCCACCGCAGGCGTGACAGCCCCTATAGAGGGAGCGCAGCCCCCCACCGCAGGCGTGACAGCCCCTATAGAGGGAGCG
Source organism: Rana muscosa (assembly GCA_029206835.1). Lineage (NCBI taxonomy): Eukaryota > Metazoa > Chordata > Amphibia > Anura > Ranidae > Rana > Rana muscosa. Next base: position 4,385,051 of record JARGYO010000368.1, read on the forward strand.
CAGCCCCCCACCGCAGGCGTGACAGCCCCTATAGAGGGAGCGCAGCCCCCCACCGCAGGCGTGACAGCCCCTATAGAGGGACCGCAGGCGTGACAGCCCCTATAGAGGGACCGCAGGCGTGACAGCCCCTATAGAGGGAGCGCAGCCCCCACCGCAGGCGTGACAGCCCCTATAGAGGGAGCGCAGCCCCCACCGCAGGCGTGACAGCCCCTATAGAGGGAGCGCAGGCGTGAAGCCCCTAGAGGGAGCGCAGCCCCCACCGCAGACGTGACAGCCCCTATAGAGGGAGCGCAGCCCCCACCGCAGACGCGACAGCCCCTATAGAGGGAGCGCAGCCCCCCACCGCAGACGCGACAGCCCCTATAGAGGGAGCGCAGCCCCCCACCGCAGACGCGACAGCCCCTATAGAGGGAGCGCAGCCCCCCACCGCAGACGCGACAGCCCCTATAGAGGGAGCGCAGCCCCCCACCGCAGACGCGACAGCCCCTATAGAGGGAGCGCAGCCCCCCACCGCAGACGCGACAGCCCCTATAGAGGGAGCGCAGCCCCCCACCGCAGACGCGACAGCCCCTATAGAGGGAGCGCCCCCCACCGCAGACGCGACAGCCCCTATAGAGGGAGCGCCCCCCACCGCAGACGCGACAGCCCCTATAGAGGGAGCGCCCCCCACCGCAGACGCGACAGCCCCTATAGAGGGAGCGCCCCCCACCGCAGACGCGACAGCCCCTATAGAGGGAGCGCCCCCCACCGCAGACGCGACAGCCCCTATAGAGGGAGCGCCCATCACCGCAGACGCGACAGCCCCTATAGAGGGAGCGCCCCCCACCGCAGACGCGACAGCCCCTATAGAGGGAGCGCCCCCCACCGCAGACGCGACAGCCCCTATAGAGGGAGCGCCCCCCACCGCAGACGCGACAGCCCCTATAGAGGGAGCTCGCCCCACCGCAGACGTGACAGCCCCTATAGAGGGAGCTCGCCCCACCGCAGACGTGACAGCCCCTATAGAGGGAGCTCGCCCCACCGCAGACGTGACAGCCCCTATAGAGGGAGCTCGCCCCACCGCAGACGTGACAGCCCCTATAGAGGGAGCTCGCCCCACCGCAGACGTGACAGCCCCTATAGAGGGAGCTCGCCCCACCGCAGACGTGACAGCCCCTATAGAGGGAGCTCGCCCCACCGCAGACGTGACAGCCCCTATAGAGGGAGCTCGCCCCACCGCAGACTTGACAGCCCCTATAGATGAAGCACCCCCCACCGCAGACTTGACAGCCCCTATAGATGAAGCACAGCCCCCACCGCAGACTTGACAGCCCCTATAGATGAAGCACCCACCACAGACGTGACAGCCCCTATAGATGAAGCACAGCCCCCACCGCAGCCGTGACAGCCCCTATAGATGACGCACCCCCCACTGCAGACATGACAGCCCCTATAGAGGGAGCGCCCCCCACTACAGACATGACAGCCCCTATAGATGGAGCGCCCCCCACCGCAGACGTGACAGCCCCTATAGAGGGAGCGCCCCCCACTACAGACATGACAGCCCCTATAGATGGAGCGCCCCCCACCGCAGACGTGACAGCCCCTATAGATGGAGCGCCCCCCACCGCAGACGTGACAGCCCCTATAGATGGAGCGCCCCCCACCGCAGATGTGAGAGCCCCTATAGATGAAGCGCCCCCCAACGCAGACGTGACAACCCCTATAGATGAAGCGCCCCCCACGGCAGACCCCAGGATGGTGCGAAGAGCTGTCAGCGCCGGGACAATGGTCTCAGTGTCCTCCGTACAGATTACATCCGATACCTGAAATCTCCTCCATCTCTCACACCCTCCTGACCTCAATTATCTGTCATTTAGGAGCGGGCACGCAGGATGGCATTACACGCTGGCACCACTTTCCCAGGTACTTCCGAGAGGACCATTGTTCCTCATAGAACAGACCCCTTGTGTGCCAGAGAAACTCAACCCGACTAGAGGATTGAAAGCAGGCCGGAGAATCCGGGCCAGAGAAGCCCAACACACCGGGCCAGAGAAGCCCAACACACCGGGCCAGAGAAGCCCAACACACCGGGCCAGAGAAGCCCAACACACCGGGCCAGAGAAGCCCAACACACCGGGCCAGAGAAGCCCAACACACCGGGTCAGAGAAGCCCAACACACCGGGTCAGAGAAGCCCAACACACCGGGTCAGAGAAGCCCAACACACCGGGTCAGAGAAGCCCAACACACCGGGTCAGAGAAGCCCAACACACCGGGTCAGAGAAGCCCAACACACCGGGTCGGAGAAGCCCAACACACCGGGTCGGAGAAGCCCAACACACCGGGTCGGAGAAGCCCAACACACCGGGTCGGAGAAGCCCAACACACCGGGTCGGAGAAGCCCAACACACCGGGTCGGAGAAGCCCAACACACCGGGTCAGAGAAGCCCAACACACCGGGTCAGAGAAGCCCAACACACCGGGTCAGAGAAGCCCAACACACCGGGTCAGAGAAGCCCAACACACCGGGTCAGAGAAGCCCAACACACCGGGTCAGAGAAGCCCAACACACCGGGTCAGAGAAGCCCAACACACCGGGTCAGAGAAGCCCAACACACCGGGTCAGAGAAGCCCCACACACCGGGCCAGAGAAGCCCCACACACCGGGCCAGAGAAGCCCCACACACCGGGCCAGAGAAGCCCCACACACCGGGCCAGAGAAGCCCCACACACCGGGTCAAAGAAGCCCCACACACCGGGTCAAAGAAGCCCCACACACCGGGTCAAAGAAGCCCCACACACCGGGTCAAAGAAGCCCCACACACCGGGTCAAAGAAGCCCCACACACCGGGTCAAAGAAGCCCCACACACCGGGTCAAAGAAGCCCCACACACCGGGTCAAAGAAGCCCCACACACCGGGTCAAAGAAGCCCCACACCGGGCCAGAGAAGCCCCAAACCAGAGAAGCCCCAAACCAGAGAAGCCCCACACCGGGCCAGAGAAGCCCAACACACCGGGCCAGAGAAGCCCAACACACCGGGCCAGAGAAGCCCAACACACCGGGCCAGAGAAGCCCAACACACCGGGCCAGAGAAGCCCAACACACCGGGCCAGAGAAGCCCAACACACCGGGCCAGAGAAGCCCAACACACCGGGCCAGAGAAGCCCCACACACCGGGCCAGAGAAGCCCCACACACCGGGCCAGAGAAGCCCAACACACCGGGCCAGAGAAGCCCCACACACCGGGCCAGAGAAGCCCCACACACCGGGCCAGAGAAGCCCCACACACCGGGTCAAAGAAGCCCCACACACCGGGTCAAAGAAGCCCCACACACCGGGTCAAAGAAGCCCCACACACCGGGTCAAAGAAGCCCCACACACCGGGCCAGAGAAGCCCCACACCGGGCCAGAGAAGCCCCAAACCAGAGAAGCCCCACACCGGGCCAGAGAAGCCCCACACGGGGCCAGAGAAGCCCCACACGGGGCCAGAGAAGCCCAACACACCGGGCCAGAGAAGCCCAACACACCGGGCCAGAGAAGCCCAACACACCGGGCCAGAGAAGCCCAACACACCGGGCCAGAGAAGCCCAACACACCGGGCCAGAGAAGCCCAACACACCGGGCCAGAGAAGCCCAACACACCGGGTCAAAGAAGCCCCGCACCCCGCCAGAGAAGTCCCCACACCGGGCCAGAGAAGCCCCACACCGGGCCAGAGAAGCCCCACACCAGGCCAGAGAAGCCCCACACCAGGCCAGAGAATTCCACACCAGGCCAGAGAAGCCCACACCAAACCACAATTATCCAGACCAGACCAGAGAACCCAGGCCAGAGAACAAACACCAGGCCAAGCCAGAAAACCAAAACCAGGCAAGAGATCCTGGACCAGGCCAGAGAACATAAACCAAACCGGGGAACCTGAACCATTGGAGAACGGGGACCAGGCCAGAGAACCCAAACCAGGCTTAGAGAACCCAAACCAGGCCAGGGTACCTGAACCATACTAGAGAAAGGGACCGCATTTCACATATTAAAGATCTTTCACCATTCCCACCTTACCCCAGCCAGGCTAGAATGGGGCTGCCCCCTCTGCTGAATGTTTTAGAGGATGCGGTCAAATTGCTGACTTCCTACACCGTCTCTGGACCTGCCCCCGCGGTTCAAGACTTCGGGGAGGAGATCGGTTCCTTTATTTCTTCAGCATTAGGTCTCCCAAACATCATTCACCCCAAGAATTACCTCCTGGGCATCTTTGGTGGTGATCTGCCTCCTCCCTCTCATGCCAAGAGACGTCTCCGCCTCTTGTACTTGTGAAGACGTCCATCTCAATATCATGGAAAGGATCGCAGTTCCCATTGGTTGAAATTCATTCATGACCGTTGTTTAACCCTTTCATGACGAAGACTATTTCTGACATTCGGTGTTTACAAGTTAAAATCCGTATATTTTGCTATAAAATTAATTAGAACCCCCAAACATTATATATTATTTTAGCAGAGAATCTAGAGAATAAAATGGCGACTGTTGCAATATTTTATGTCACGCGGTATTTGTGCAGCGGTGTTTTAAAACGCAACTTTTTGGGAAAAATTAACTTTCATGAATTAAAAAAAATTTAAAAGTAAAGTTAGCCCAATTTTTTTGTATAATGTGAAAGATGAAGTTACGCCGAGTAAATAGATACCAAACATGTCATGCTTTATAATTGCACGCACTCGTGGAATGGCGACAAACTACGGTACCTAAAAATCTCCATAGGCGACGCTTTTTTTTTTTTTTTTTATGGTTACCAGGTTAGAGTTACAGAGAAGGTCTACAGCTAGAATTATTGCTCTCACTCTGACGATCGTAGCGATACCTCACATGTGTGCTTTGAACACCGTTTACATATGCGGGCGCGACTTCCGTATGCGTTTTCTTTGCTGCGTGAGCTCGCGGGGACGGGGCGCTTTAAAAAAAATTATTTATTTTTCTTATTTTTTTAATTTATTTTTATAATATAAAATTGTGTTTTAAAAAAAAATAATAATAATTTGATCACTTTTATTGCTGTGACAAGGAATGTAAACATCGCTTGTGACAGTAATAGGTGGTGACAGGTCCTCTTTATGGAGGGATCTAAAAGACCCCCAAATCCCTCCATGATACCGGGGTGATGCCTGGAGCTGCCCATCATCCCGGGAAAACCCCCGAAAACCGAGGCCACATGTCTGCGAACGCTCAGCGGGAAGGGATAAGAGACTCGGAAAAGAACAAAAACATTTAGAAAAAGATTGGGGCAGAAAGATTGGGGCAGATGGATAGCGAGCCCAAAAGAAGTACAAGGCGGGATTATTCATTGGTGGTGAGAAATACAAGAGACCCCCCCATAATGATACAAGAGACCTCCCCATAATGATACAAGAGACCCCCCCATAATGATACAAGAGACCCCCCCATAATGACACAAGAGACCCCCCCATAATGACACAAGAGACTCCCCCCATAATGACACAAGAGACTCCCCCCATAATGATACAAGAGACTCCCCCCATAATGATACAAGAGACTCCCCCCATAATGATACAAGAGACCTCCCCATAATGATACAAGAAACCCCCCATAATAATACAAGAGACCCCCCCATAATAATACAAGAGACCCCCCCATAATAATACAAGAGACCCCCCCATAATAATACAAGAGACCCCCATCATGATACAAGAGACCCCCCATCATGATACAAGAGACCTCCATAATAATACAAGCGACCCCCCCCCATAATAATACAAGAGACCTCCATCATGATACAAGAGACCTCCATAATAATACAAGCGACCCCCCATAATAATACAAGAGACCTCCATCATGATACAAGAGACCTCCATAATAATACAAGAGACCCCCCATAATACAAGATACCCCCATAATAATACAAGAGACCCCCCATCATGATACAAGAGACCTCCATAATAATACAAGCGACCCCCCCATAATAATACAAGAGACCTCCATCATGATACAAGAGACCTCCATAATAATACAAGAGACCCCCCATAATACAAGATACCCCCATAATAATACAAGAGACCCCCCATCATGATACAAGAGACCTCCATAATAATACAAGCGACCCCCCCATAATACAAGAGACCCCCCCATAATAATACAAGAGACCCCCCATCATGATATTTATTATCTGTGTCAGTAGATTGACCTTTACACTGGATAACCAAAGTTTTTTTTCCCTATGTTAGTTTGTCTCGAAACTCAAAAAAAAATATCTTTTAAAAAAAAAAAAAAGGAAGAAGAGAATCGGAGGAGTCTAGAGAACCCGATGAAGAGCGGGAACCCCGACCAGATCAAAGGACCAAAACTAGACTGGATACCCGGAACCAGGCTGGACCCAGAACTTCTACCAGTCTGTAGGACATTGTACCCAGGAACATATTTGTTCCAACTCTATTTCTGCCCCATTGTCCCCCCTGGCTTGCCCCATTGTCCCCCCTGGCTTTCCCCCCTGGCTTGCCCCATTGCGCCCCCTGGCTTTCCGCATTGTCCCCCCTGGCTTGCCCCATTGTCCCCCCTAGCTTGCCCCCCCCCTGGCTTGCCCCATTGCCCCCCCCGGCTTCGCCACATTGCCCCCCCTGGCTTCGCCTGTCTTCTCTAACCTCAATTTCTCTTAGAAAACAAAGGCCAGCAGGTCCTCATAACAGACGGTTCTGGAAGGGATTGATGGAACTCAGAGAACAGCCTGGAGCTCCACATATCCAAGACTGGCATCAGAGGAGACCGGATCCTCCACCTGGCAGAACTCGGAGAAGACCAGGCGTCACCCTCGTCAGTCTGAGATCCGGGAAAGATCTAGAAGAAGATCTAACAGATCAGGCAGAGTGCCCCTTAATATAGAAGAAGGGAACCCGATCCTTCAGATAATGATTGGTCCATCCAGCTAGGAATGGTGGAACAAAAACAGGGCGCCCCCTTGTGGGAGACCTCAGAGAATACAAAGAGGGTGGTGAGAACTGAGGGGACTCCCCCTGGGCTCCCACACCTCTCCCTTCCCTCTCATGGTCTCCCCTCTCTCTCCTTCCCCCGCTCCCTCTCTCCCCACCCCCTCTCTCTCCCCACCCCCTCTCTCTCTCTCTCTACCCCCTCTCTCTCTCCTTCCCCCGCTCTCTCTCCACCCCCTGCTCTCTCTCCTTCCCCCGCTCTCTCTCTCTCCACCCCCACTCTCTCTCTACCCCCCCTCTCTCTCTCTCCACCCCCACTCTCTCTCTACCCCCCCCCCCTCTCTCTCTCTCCACCCCCCTCTCTCTCTACCCCCCCTCTCTCTCTCTCTCCACCCCCCTCTCTCTCTACCCCCCTCTCTCTCTACCCCCCCTCTCTCTCTCTCTCCACCCCCTCTCTCTCTACCCCCCTCTCTCTCTCTCTCCACCCCCCTCTCTCTCTACCCCCTCTCTCTACCCCCTCTCTCTCTCCCTCTATCCCCACCCCCCTCTCTCCACCCCCTCTCCACCCCCTCTCTCCCTCCACCCCTCTCGCACCCCTCTCTCTCTCCCTCTACCCTCTCTCTCTCTCCACCTCCTCTCCATCCCCCTCGCTCTCCCTCCACCCCCCCTCTCCACCCCCCTCTCTCTACCCCCTTGCCATCCCCTCTGTCTCTCTCCCTCCATATCTCTCTCTCCCCATCCCTCCTTATCCCGCTCTCTCTCTCTCCTTACCCCCTCTCCCAATCCCCTCTCCCTCCCCTGTCTCTCTCCCTCCATATCTCTCTCCCCCCCATCCCTCTTCCCCCCTCTCTATCCCTCTCCATCCCCCTCTCTCTCTCCCCATCCCGCTCTCTCTCTACGCTCTCCCTCTCTCCAACCCCATCTCTCTCTACCCATCTCCCTCCCCACCCCCTCTCTCTCTCACCACCCCCTCTCTCTCTCTCCCCCCTCTCCATCCCCTCTCTGCCCACTTCCTCTCCCAATCCCCTCTCTCTCTCACCACCCCCCCTCTCTCTCCACCCTCTCTCTCTCCACCCCCGTTTCTCTCCCTCCCTCTCTCTACCCCCTCTCCATCTCTCTTTCCACCCCCCGTTTCTCTCCCTCCCTCCCTCTACCCCCTATCCATCCATCTCCATCCCCCCTCTCTCTCCATATCTCTCTCTCTCCACCCAGCTCTCGCTCTCTCCATATCTCTCCCTCCCTCTCTCTCCATCCACCCTCTCTCCGATCTCTCTCCCTCCACCTCCCCTCTCTCTGCCACCTCTCTCTTCACCCCCTCCATCTCTCTCTCCCTCCAACCCGCTCTCCATCCATCTCTCCGTCTCTCTCTCTCCATTCCCCTCTATCTCTCCCTCCCCATCCCTCTCCATCCCCTCTTTCTCTCTCCATCCATCTCCACCTCTCTCTCCCCATCTCTCTCTCCACCCTACTCGCTCTCTCTCCATATCTCTCTCCCTCCCTCCCAATCCCTCTTCCTCCCTCCCTCCATCCCCCCTTTCTCTCCATCCCCTTCTCTCCGATCTCTCTCCCTCCACCCCCCCCCCTCTCTCCCCGCCACCTCTCTCTCCCTCCACCCCCCCTCTCTCTCTCTCTCCACCTCCTCTCCATCCCCCTCGCTCTCCCTCCACCCCCCCCCCTCGCTCTCCCTCCACCCCCCTCTCCATCCCCCTCTCTCTACCCCCTCACCATCCCCTCTGTCTCTCCCTCCATATATCTCTCTCTCCATCCCGCTCTCTTTCACCCCCTTTTCCAATCCCCTCTCCCTCCCCCGTCTCTCCCTCCATATCTCTCTCCCCCATCCCTCTCCCTCCCCATCCCTCTCCATCCCGCTCTCCCCCTCTCTATCCCTCTCCATCCCCTCTCTCTCTCTCCATCCCCTCTCTCTCTCTCCATCCCCATCTCTCTCTACCCCCCTCTCTCTCGCTCCATCCCTCTCTCCCCATCTCCCTCTCTATCCCCCGTCTCTCTCCCTCCATATCTCTCTCTCCATCCCCTCTCTCTCCACCCCCCATTTCTCTCCCTCCCTCCCTCTACCCCCTCTCCATCTCTCTCACCACCCCCCTTTCTCTCCCTCCCTCTACCCCCTCTCCATCTCTTTACCCCCCCCCCCCCCTCTCTCTCTCTCTCCATCCATCTCCATCTCCCTCTCTCCATCCCCCTCTCTCTCCATATCTCTCTCTCTCCACCCCGCTCTCGCTATATCTCTCCCTCCCTCTCTCTCTCCCTCCACCTCCCCTCTCTCTCCGCCACCTCTCTCTTCACCCCCTCCATCTCTCTCTCCCTCCGCCTCACTCTCCATCTATCTCTCCGTCTCTCTCTCTCCATTCCTCTCTCCACCCACCCCTCTCTCCCCCTCCCCATCCCCTCTTTCTCTCTCCATCCATCTCCACCTCTCTCTCCACCCTACTCTCTCTCGCTCTCCATATCTCTCTCCCTCCCAATCCCTCTTTCTCCCTCTCTCCATCCCCCCTTTCTCTCCAATCTCTCTCCCTCCACCCCCCTCTCTCCCCGCCACCTCTCTCTCCCTCCACCCCCTCTCTCCCTCATCCCTCTCCCTCCCGCTCTCTCACCTCCCCCTCTCCATCTGTCTCCATCTCTCTCCCCATCCCACTACACCCCGCTCTCTCTTTATCTCTATCTCTCTCTCTCCTCCCTCCGCCCCCTCTCTCTCTCTCTCCCCATCCCTCTCCCCCTCTACTCTCTCTCCACCCCTCTCTCTCTCTGCCCCTCCATCTCTCCCTCCACCCCCCTCTCTCTTCCCATCCCTCTCCCCTATATCCATCCACTCTCACTCCCCATCCCCCTCTCTATCCACCCCCCTCCATCTCTCTCTCTCTCTATCTCTCCCAATCCCCACTCTCCCTCCACCCCCTCTCTCTCTCCCATCTCTCTCCCTCCACCCCCTCTCCATTCCTCTCTCCATCCCCCTTTCTCTCTCTTCCCCCTCTCTTCAGCCACCCCTCTCTCTCCACCCCCCATTTTTCTCTCTCAATCCATCCATATCTCTCTATCCACCCCCTGCCCCTCTCTCCATCCATCTCTCTCCACCCTCTGCCCCTCCACCCATCTCTCTCCCCATCCCCTCCTCTCTCTCCATTCCACCTTTCTCCCTCTTCCTCCTCTCTCGCCATCCATCTCTCTTCACCCCCACCCCCCATCTTTCTCTCTCCATCCATATTTCTCCCTCTCTCTCTCCATCCCTCTCCACTCATCTCTCTCCCATCCCCCTTTCTCTCTCCATCCCTCTCCTGATCTCTCAATCCATCCATCCCTCTCTCTCTCTCTCTCTCTCTCTCTCTCTCTCTCTCTATCCCTCTCTCCCTCCTCCCAGTAATGTGATGTGCGCTCTCCATTCATTTCCAGCTCATTAAATCTCTTCAGAAAGTTCCGCCATCTCCTCCCCACTTTTCCCACTTTTATCCCCCCTCCCCCCCTCCCTGGACTCTCCTCCAATCGCGGTGCCGGCCGCTCGCTGTCTTTTCTCTCTGTGAAATAAAACTCTCCTTTCATCTCGGAGGGCGATGGGCCGGTGGCTGCAGAATTAGGGGGTCGCTGCACCCCATATGACGGCGGAGTCTTCTCTGATCAGACGCCGATAAAAGAGCGCAGCAGCCAGACGGAGAACGAGACGCTCGGCTCACCACATCCACCGATCGAAGATTCTCCTGTCCGACCGATCTGCCACCTGTCACGGTAAGAAGTTTTCATCTCTCTATGGGGCAATTCCTTCTCGATAGAATCAGATTGTCGCACAGTCCGCGGCTGATTACATACCACCTTTTCCATCGATATCCGCGACGGATCGGATCGCCTTTTCCATCGATATCCGCGACAGATCGGACCGCCTTTTCCATCGATATCCGTGACGGATCGGACCGCCTTTTCCATAGATATCGGCGACGGACCGCCTTTTCCATCGATATCGGCGACAGATCGGACCGCCTTTTCCATCGATATCGGCGACAGATCGGATCGCCTTTTCCATCGATATCGGCGACGGATCATACCGCCTTTTCCATCGATATCGGCGACGGATCATACCGCCTTTTCCATCGATATCGGCGACGGATCATACCGCCTTTTCCATAGATATCGGCGACGGATCATACCGCCTTTTCCATCGATATCGGCGACGGATCGGACCGCCTATTTCATCGATATCGGCGACGGATCGGATCGCCTTTTCCATCGATATCGGCGACAGATCGGACCGCCTTTTCCATCGATATCGGCGACAGATCGGACCGCCTTTTCCATCGATATCGGCGACGGATCGGACCACCTTTTCCATCGATATCGGCGACAGATCGGACCGCCTTTTCCATCGATATCGGCGACAGATCATACCGCCTTTTCCATCGATATCGGCGACGGATCGGACCGCCTTTTCCATCGATATCGGCGACAGATCGGACCGCCTTTTCCATCGATATCGGCGACAGATCGGATCGCCTTTTCCATCGATATCGGCGACAGATCGGATCGCCTTTTCCATTGATATCGGCGACGGATCATACCGCCTTTTCCATCGATATCGGCGACGGATCATACCGCCTTTTCCATCGATATCGGCGATGGATCATACCGCCTTTTCCATCGATATCGGCGACGGATCGGACCGCCTATTTCATCGATATCGGCGACGGATCGGATCGCCTTTTCCATCGATATCGGCGACTGATTGCCTGGTCGGTGGATATGGCCGGTTTGTCTATCGGATGAATTCAATCGATGACTGAACCTTTCACCAACTCTCTTCATACTTTGACTGTCCAGCTTCTATCTGCGCTTTGCACACAGGACAATCTTTCCTCACTCCGCTCCCGGCACAAACACCTCAACACCGACCAGAACGAACGTTCCCGACACTGAAATCCACCTGGGGGAGGGGGGGGTCAATGTTATTTTCTGAAATACTTTCCTCTAATCCGCCCCGATTATCAAAGTGTGCCGATGTCCTCCAAAGATCTGTAATGCAGAATATCGCGGCGAGAGACGGCTTGGGGGGTGAATATACGAGGGGTCTTCAAAAAGTTTCCGCACTTTTATAGATCAAATAGGAATGATTGTCCCATTGTGTGTCTATAGGAGGTGAGTGACTATCATTGTGTGTGAAAACTGTGGTGGGTGACTATGGAGGTGGGTGAAAATGGTGGTGGGTGACCATCGTGGTGGGTGAATATCATGGAGGGAGACTGAAGAACTAGAAGCGCAGACAGAGATCACACAGGACCCGACATGCGGGCGTTTATTGGCAGACTTTTGGGTACAGGAGGGGTGGTGTTGAACCACACCACAGAAAAGCAGTCCACGGGGGGAGCAGTGGGGACACCACAGATAAGCAGTCCACGGGGGGAGCCGTAGGGACACCACAGATAAGCAGTCCACGGGGGGAGCAGTAGGGACACCACAGATAAGCAGTCCACGGGGGGAGCAGTAGGGACACCACAGATAAGCAGGTCACGGGGGGGGAGCAGTGCGGACACCACAGATAAGCAGGTCACGGGGGGGGGGAGCAGTGGGGACACCACAGATAAGCAGCCCACGGGGGGAGCAGTGAGGACACCACAGATAAGCAGCCCACGGGGGGAGCAGTGGGGACACCACAGATAAGCAGCCCACGGGGGGAGCAGTGGGGACACCACAGATAAGCAGCCCACGGGGGGAGCAGTGGGGACACCACAGATAAGCAGCCCACGGGGGGAGCAGTGGGGACACCACAGATAAGCAGCCCACGGGGGGAGCAGTGGGGACACCACAGATAAGCAGCCCACGGGGGGAGCAGTGGGGACACCACAGATAAGCAGCCCACGGGGGGAGCAGTGGGGACACCACAGATAAGCAGCCCACGGGGGGAGCAGTGGGGACACCACAGATAAGCAGTCCATGGGGGGAGCAGTGGGGACACCACAGATAAGCAGTCCATGGGGGGAGCAGTGGGGACACCACAGATAAGCAGTCCACGGGGGGGAGCAGTGGGGACACCACAGATAAGCAGTCCATGGGGGGAGCAGTGGGGACACCACCAATAAGCAGTCCACGGGGGAAGCAGTGGGGACACCACAGATAAGCAGTCCACGGGGGGAGCAGTGGGGACACCACAGATAAGCAGTCCACGGGGGGAGCAGTGGGGACACCACAGATAAGCAGTCCACGGGGGGAGCAGTGGGGACACCACAGATAAGCAGTCCACGGGGGGAGCAGTGGGGACACCACAGATAAGCAGTCCACGGGGGGAGCAGTGGGGACACCACAGATAAGCAGTCCACGGGGGGAGCAGTGGGGACACCACAGATAAGCAGTCCACGGGGGGAGCAGTGGGGACACCACAGATAAGCAGTCCACGGGGGGACACCACAGATGAGCAGTGCGGACACCACAGGTAAGCAGGTCACGGAATAGCAGTAGGGACACCGTGGGTGAACAGTTGAAGGTAACGCTAAGACACGACAAGGGTGGTGATCCTCCGGGAAGTTGACTGACACAGTTTGGGGAAACCATCCACAGAGCCACACTCAGGCATAGGAAGGGGAAGCTGATCCTCAGAGGGGTAGTATGGTACAGCACAGGGAGATAGTAGGGTACAGAGGAGGAAGGCAGGGGGTTCAGGGACTCGCATGTTGGACTCTGGGGGCCCGTGGCCATTGGTGGAGTGGTCTAGGGCGCTGGTCATGATGGATTCATGAAGGCAGTATCTCAGGAGCCGGTGCTGGATCCAGGGGAGAGAGAGGAGCAGGGGGTGCAAACAGGGCAATCCTTGGAACGCTCAGGGCACACAGCAGTCTTGGGGCCCCCACAGGTTCCGGCAGCAATTGGCTCCTGCCTACAACATGGGGAAAAAGGGGAGTTCTAGTGTCTGAAAGCAGCACAGACAATATGGAACTACATGTCCCAGAAGACCCAGGGTCCAGAAAGTAGCACACATCCATATTGAACTATCAGACTCAGCAGTTCCTTGCCCCTCCTAGTGAGACCTGAAGCCACCAGCTCCTCCGTGTGCATCCTAGGAGGAACTTCAGAAAAGTCGGACCCTTTATTGCCGGCATAGGTATATTATATCCCCTACGGATTACAGGAACCCACAGATATACCTCATCTTCCACCCCCTGCGGGTCACCACAACTCACAGATCCACCTCATCTCCCACCCCCTGCGGGTCACAGGAACTCACAGATCCACCTCATCTCCCCACCCCCTGCAGATCACAGGAACCCACAGATCCACCTCATCTTCCACCCCCTGCGAGTCACAGGAACCCACAGATCCACCTCATCTCCCACCCCCTGCAGGTTACAGGAACTCACAGATCCACCTCATCTCCCACCCCCCGCGGGTCACCGGAACTCACAGATCCACCTCATCTCCCACCCCCTGCGGGTCACAGGAACTCACAGATCCACCTCATCTCCCACCTCCTGCAGGTCACAGGAACCCACAGATCCACCTCATCTCCCACCCCCTGCGGGTCACTGGAACTCACAGATCCACCTCATCTCCCACCCCCTGCGGGTCACTGGAACTCACAGATCCACCTCATCTCCCACCCCCTGCGGGTCACAGGAACTCACAGATCCACCTCATCTCTCACCCCCTGCGGGTCACAGGAACTCACAGATCCACCTCATCTCCGACCCCCTGCGGATTACAGGAACTCACAGATCCACCTCATCTCCCACCTCCTGCAGGTCACAGGAATCCACAGATCCACCTCATCTCCCACCCCCTGCAGGTCACAGGAACCCACAGATCCACCTCATCTCCCACCCCCTGCGGGTCACAGGAACTCACAGATCCACCTCATCTCCCACCTCCTGCAGGTCACAGGAATCCACAGATCCACCTCATCTCCCACCCCCTGCAGGTCACAGGAACCCACAGATCCACCTCATCTCCCACCCCCTGCGGATTACAGGAACTCACAGATCCACCTCATCTCCTGCAGGTCACAGGAACCCACAGATCCAACTCATCTCCCACCCCCTGCAGGTCACAGGAACCCACAGATCCACCTCATCTTCGACCCCCTGCAGGGCGCAGGAACTCACAGAACCACCTCATCTCCCACCCCCTGCGGATTACAGGAACTCACAGAACCACCTCATCTCCCACCCCCTGCAGGTCACAGGAACCCACAGATCCACCTCATCTCAGACCCCCTGCGGGTCACTGGAACTCACAGATCCACCTCATCTCCCACCCCCTGCGGGTCACTGGAACTCACAGATCCACCTCATCTCCCACCCCCTGCGGGTCACAGGAACCCACAGATCCACCTCATCTTCGACCCCCTGCAGGGCGCAGGAACTCACAGAACCACCTCATCTCCCACCCCCTGCGGATTACAGGAACTCACAGAACCACCTCATCTCCCACCTCCTGCAGGTCACAGGAACCCACAGATCCACCTCATCTCCCACCCCCTGCGGGTCACTGGAACTCACAGATCCACCTCATCTCCCACCCCCTGCGGGTCACTGGAACTCACAGATCCACCTCATCTCCCACCCCCTGCGGGTCACAGGAACTCACAGATCCACCTCATCTCTCACCCCCTGCGGGTCACAGGAACTCACAGATCCACCTCATCTCCGACCCCCTGCGGATAACAGGAACTCACAGATCCACCTCATCTCCCACCTCCTGCAGGTCACAGGAATCCACAGATCCACCTCATCTCCCACCCCCTGCAGGTCACAGGAACCCACAGATCCACCTCATCTCCCACCCCCTGCGGGTCACAGGAACTCACAGATCCACCTCATCTCCCACCTCCTGCAGGTCACAGGAATCCACAGATCCACCTCATCTCCCACCCCCTGCAGGTCACAGGAACCCACAGATCCACCTCATCTCCCACCCCCTGCGGATTACAGGAACTCACAGATCCACCTCATCTCCTGCAGGTCACAGGAACCCACAGATCCACCTCATCTCCCACCCCCTGCAGGTCACAGGAACCCACAGATCCACCTCATCTTCGACCCCCTGCAGGGCGCAGGAACTCACAGAACCACCTCATCTCCCACCCCCTGCGGATTACAGGAACTCACAGAACCACCTCATCTCCCACCCCCTGCAGGTCACAGGAACCCACAGATCCACCTCATCTCAGACCCCCTGCGGGTCACTGGAACTCACAGATCCACCTCATCTCCCACCCCCTGCGGGTCACTGGAACTCACAGATCCACCTCATCTCCCACCCCCTGCGGGTCACAGGAACCCACAGATCCACCTCATCTTCGACCCCCTGCAGGGCGCAGGAACTCACAGAACCACCTCATCTCCCACCCCCTGCGGATTACAGGAACTCACAGAACCACCTCATCTCCCACCTCCTGCAGGTCACAGGAACCCACAGATCCACCTCATCTCCCACCCCCTGCGGGTCACTGGAACTCACAGATCCACCTCATCTCCCACCCCCTGCGGGTCACTGGAACTCACAGATCCACCTCATCTCCCACCCCCTGCGGGTCACAGGAACTCACAGATCCACCTCATCTCTCACCCCCTGCGGGTCACAGGAACTCACAGATCCACCTCATCTCCGACCCCCTGCGGATTACAGGAACTCACAGATCCACCTCATCTCCCACCTCCTGCAGGTCACAGGAATCCACAGATCCACCTCATCTCCCACCCCCTGCAGGTCACAGGAACCCACAGATCCACCTCATCTCCCACCCCCTGCGGGTCACAGGAACTCACAGATCCACCTCATCTCCCACCTCCTGCAGGTCACAGGAATCCACAGATCCACCTCATCTCCCACCCCCTGCGGGTCACTGGAACTCACAGATCCACCTCATCTCCCACCCCCTGCGGGTCACTGGAACTCACAGATCCACCTCATCTCCCACCCCCTGCGGGTCACAGGAACTCACAGATCCACCTCATCTCTCACCCCCTGCGGGTCACAGGAACTCACAGATCCACCTCATCTCCGACCCCCTGCGGATTACAGGAACTCACAGATCCACCTCATCTCCCACCTCCTGCAGGTCACAGGAATCCACAGATCCACCTCATCTCCCACCCCCTGCAGGTCACAGGAACCCACAGATCCACCTCATCTCCCACCCCCTGCGGGTCACAGGAACTCACAGATCCACCTCATCTCCCACCTCCTGCAGGTCACAGGAATCCACAGATCCACCTCATCTCCCACCCCCTGCAGGTCACAGGAACCCACAGATCCACCTCATCTCCCACCCCCTGCGGATTACAGGAACTCACAGATCCACCTCATCTCCTGCAGGTCACAGGAACCCACTAGTGATGAGCCGAACACCCCCGGGTTCGGTTCGCACCAGAACCCGCGAACGGACCGAAAGTTCGAACGAACATTAGAACCCTATTAAATACAATGGATGCGAACGTTCGAATTCTAAAGTGCTAATTATAACAACTATTATGCATGTTATTGTCCTAAAAAGGGTTTGGGAACCCGGGTTCTGCACCAGGGGACATGTATCAATGCAAAAATAAGTTTTAAAAACGGTCGTTTTCCGGGAGCAGTCATTTTAATGATGCATAAAGTGAAAAAAAAAAAGTCAAATATTCCTTTAAATATCGTACCTGGGGGGTGTCTAAAGTATGCCTGTGAAGTGCCACGTGTTTCCCGTGTTTAGAACTGTCCCTGCACAAAATGACACTTCTAAAGGAAAAAAAAGCCATTTAAAACTGCTTGCGGCTTTAATGTAATGTCTGGTCCCGGTAATATGGATGAAAATCTTTAAGAAAAATGGCATAGCTACCCCATGACCCCCCCCCCTACCCCAGCCCATTACCAGCCCCTTTGGGTCTTGTATGGATATTAAGGGGAACCCCGCACATAAAATAAAAAAGGCCCTATATACTCTGAACAGCCGTATACAGGCGGTGCATACAAGACAGGGACTGTAGGTTTGTTCTTATGTAGAATCTGTTTGTAATTTTGAACAGGTACATTGTTGAAGTGTAGCTCCAGACCAAAAATCTATTTTTAAACTTTTTGGAAAACATAGGTAAGGGTTATCACCCCTGTAACATTTGTTTTGCTGTCTGTGCCCCTGTTCAGAACATTTCACCTCACTTTCCGTCCTAATGACAACTGTTTTTGAAATGTGGTGTTTTTCTTGAAACAAGGATTGCTGATAAAGCATCAGTACAGAGGAGACACCTTTCTCCCATATTTATTCTTACAGGAGAGAATTTTCCTTCCTAGTGGTAGATTTCCTCTCACTTCCTGTTGTCTTCTTGCGTTTGCAAGTAGGAGTCGTTTGTAAGTTGGATGTTTGAAAGTAGGGACCTGCCGTATATACTCTGCAGAAATAGGCCCCTTAGTTGTTGGTGTTGGCACAACACTGTAAGCACTCACAGTTACTCTTGGTTGGTGCTGGAACGCCCTGCTGTCAACTATTATATCAGGAATTTTAATTACATATAATTGTTGAACAGTGGTAGTAAAAATTGGGCCTTTGATGGTGGTGCTGGTGCCACAACACTGTAAGCCCTGACAGTTACTCTTGGTGGGTGCAGCAATGGGCCCTGCTGTGAATTATTAGATCAAGAATTGTAATTACATGCCCCTGTTGAACAGGGGCTGAAAAATTGGGCCTTAGGCACTGGTGGCACAACACTGCAACCCTTCACAGATACTGTACTTGGAGCACAGCAATGAGCCCTGTTGCAAAGTATTGCTTCAAAAATTGTAATGACACGCCCCTGTTAAACAGGGGCTGAAAAATTGGGCCTTAGGCACTGGTGGCACAACACTGCAACTCCTCACAGATACTGTACTTGGAGCACAGCAATGAGCCCTGTTGCAAAGTATTGCTTCAAAAATTGTAATTACACGCCACTGTTAAACAGGGGCTGAAAAATTGGGCGTTAGGCACTGGTGGCGGCACCCATAAACAAAAATGATCTTCCAAGCTATCATCATCAATCGTATCATTGAGGACTCGGAGGAGGAGGATAGGCAGTCAACATAACAGCACAGGCACTCAGCATCAGCATCAGTCTTGAAGGGATGTGACATTTTAAAATCAATTAGTCTGTTATATCAGCATCAGGTGTGTGGTAGCTGGTGGTGATCCAAGACTGGTTCATCTTGATGAAAGTCAGTCGATCAACCGAGTCGGTGGACAGGCGCACCCTGTGATCCGTGACAAATCCTCCAGCAGCACTGAATGTGCGTTCCGAAAGAACGCTGGATGCAGGACAGGCCAGTAGCTCAATTGCATACTGTGCAAGCTCTGGCCAGTGATCCATCCTCAAGACCCAGTAAGCCAGAGGATTTTCGGTGGGGAAGGTGTCCAAGTCTGACCTTGCCCCTAGATATTCCTGCACCATGTTTATCAGACGCTGGCGATGGTTGCTGGAACCGATCATACTTTGGGGCTGCGGACTAAAGAATTGTCTGAACGCATCGGTCAGACGGCCACCTTCCCCACCGCTCCTTCTTTGACTGGCCGAAGCCTCAGCAACTCGTTGTCCAGGACCAGGAGTTTGCAACCTCCCAGTCTCTGGGAACGCGTTGCACAGACCTTTCTGCAAGGCCTCCCGGAGTTGTCTCATCCTCTGCTCCCTCTGCGACGGTAACATAAGGTCCGCAACCTTACCCTTGTACCGTGGATCAAGGAGAGTGGCCAGCCAGTAATGGTCCCTCTCCTTGATCCGAAGAATACGAGGATCCTTCCGCAGACTTTGCAGGATCAGGGAGGCCATGCAGCGTAGGTTTGCTGAGGCATTCGCTCCGGAGTCCTCTGGGTCACTAAGGACGACATGATCCGCAGCCACCTCCTCCCAGCCACGTACAAGTCCACTGGTTTCTTGGGACTGTAAATCATCCCTAAAAGACTGCTGCTGATGATGCTGAGTGCCAGCCTCCACCTCCATGCTGACACAATCCTCCTCCTCCTCCTCCTCCTCCTCTTCCTGTGCGATGGGTGGGACAGAAGGAACACTGTCTGGGTAAAGGGGGCCTTGAGAGGCAAGGAAGTCCTCCTCTTCCTGCCTCTGTTCTGCCTCAAGTGCCCTGTCCATTATTCCACGCAGCGTGTGCTCCAACAGGTGGACAAGAGGTACAGTGTCACTGATGCATGCACTGTCACTGCTCACCATCCTCGTGGCCTCCTCAAATGGTGCCAGGACAGTGCATGCATCCCTGATCATGCCCCACTGGCGTGGAGAAAAAAAACCAAGCTCCCCTGACCCTGTCCTGGTGCCGTAGTCGCACAGGTACTCATTGATGGCCCTCTGCTGCGTGTGCAGCCGCTGCAGCATGGCCAACGTTGAGTTCCACCTGGTGGGCATGTCACATATAAGGCGGTTCTTGGGCAGGTTCAACTCCTTTTGCAGCTCAGCCAGGCGAGCACTGGCATTATAAGATCTGCGGAAATGCACACAGACTTTCCTGGCCTGCCTCAGGACATCCTGTAAGCCCGGGTACCTGCCCAAGAACCGCTGCACCACCAGGTTAAGGACGTGAGCCACACAGGGCACATGGGTCAGTTGTCCCTGTCGGAGGGCGGAGAGGAGGTTGGTGCCATTGTCGCAAACCACCATTCCTGGCTTAAGCTGGCGTGGCGTCAACCACCTCTCGGCCTGGCCCTGCAGAGCAGACAGGACCTCTGCCCCAGTGTGGCTTCTGTCCCCCAAACACACCAGCGCAAGCACGGCATGGCATCTTTTTGCCTGCGTACTTGCGTAGCCCCGTGAACGGCTACGGAGCACCGCTGGTTCATAGGACAAACCACAGGAAGAGGCCATGGAGGAAGAAGAAGAGGAGGGGGTGGAGGAGAGAGGTGTGTCACAACCAGTAGTAGCATTTTGGAGGCGTGGCGGTGGGACAACCTCCAACACTACTGCACCTTGTCCTGAATCCTTCCCAGCTGCCAAAAGAGTGACCCAATGGGCCGTGAAAGAAAGGTAACGTCCCTGTCCATGCCTGCTGGACCATGAGTCAGCGGTAATATGCACCTTACCGCTGACCGCCCTGTCCAGCGAGGCCAAGACATTGCCTTCCACATGCCGGTAGAGAGCCGGAATAGCCTTCCGTGAGAAAAAGTGGCGTTTGGGAACCTGCCACTGAGGAACCGCACATTGCACAAACTCACGGAAGGGGGCCGAGTCTACCAACTGAAAAGGCAGCAGTTGAAGCGCTAGCAATTTAGCCAAGCTAGCATTCAACCGCTGGGCATGTGGATGGCTGGGAGTGAACTTCTTTCGACGGTCCAGCAGCTGGGGCAGGGAAATTTGCCTGCTAGAATCGGACGTCGGTGTACTGCTAGCAGAGTGGGCGCAAGTACTTGGCTGTGACACACCTAATTCTACACCTTCATTCCTCTCAGTGCATGTTTCAGAGAGGACTGAAGTTATAGTGGGGTTGGAGATCCCAGCTGATGCGGTGCAAGGAGAGGTCCGCTTTGTTCTTTGGTGTGGGTCTTTGAGGTAGGCTTGCCAACGAGCTGCATGGCAGGTCAACATATGTCTGGTCAGGCATGTGGTACCCAAGCGGCTGATGTTTTGGCCACGCGATATACGCTTGAGACATATGTTGCAAACAGCAGCTGTGCGATCTGATGCACTAGCCTCAAAAAAGGCCCACACCAAAGAACTTTTTGAATGACGGGCAGAGGCAGCGCCCTGCACAGGCGGAGCTCTGCGGTGTGATTCCGTCGGTGTACTGCCCTTACGCTGGCCACCAAAGGGCATCCTGCCTCGTTGGAGATGTGCCTCCTCCTCATCCTCCTCCTCCTCCTCTCTCCTATTAGGCACCCACGTGGAGTCATTGACCTCATCATCCCCTCCCTCCTCATCACTGGAGCCAATCTGGCAGTATGCTGCAGCTGCTGGAACATGACTGCCAGATTGGTGTCCTTCTTGAGCATCCCCTCTGTCTGCTCTCACGCTACTGCCTTCCTCTAGCTGGGTTTCATCATCAGACCCTTCGAAACGCTGGGCATCCTCCTGGAGCATGTACCCAACACTGTGCTGAAACAGTTCGGGGGACTCCTCAGGAGGAGGACATGGTGGGTCTAGGGAAGGAGTGACTGATGATTTGTCTGACATTGATACCAGGGAAGACGACGCTTTGGCAGCTGCTTTTCCAGTACCCTGAGCCTGGGTGAGAGAGGATGAGGAGGAGGAGGAGGGCTTGGTCATCCACTCTACCAAGTCTTCGGCATGATGTGGCTCAACATGTCCAGCTGCCGAAAAGAAGGACAAGCGTGTCCCATGGCCATGTGCTGATGACAATGCACCGCGTCCACGACCAGCACTGTTGCCCCCAGACACAGAGCCTGCTTGCCCTCTTTTATTGCCTCCTGACTGTCTGCCTCTCCTTGTTTGCCTTCCAGACATTCTAATAGATGGCCTGCAGGGAGATGGGAAAAAAGCAATAAGGGCTACCTTCAGGTGTCCTTCTCTGTCCCTTGAAACAAGGACTTTCACAGTGAAAGAAACTGACACTGTCCCTACCTAGAGTTTTCTATCCCTAGAATAAATGTTTTTTTTAATCACAATATAGCACAAGGACAATTCACTCAATGTCTCTCCAGGTCCCTGGAAACAAGGACTTGCAGAGTGAAAGAAACTGACACTGTCCCTACCTAGAGTTTTCTGTCCCTAGAATAAATGTTTTTTTTAAGCACAATATAGCACAAGGAAAATTAACTCACTGTCCTTACAGGTCCCTGGAAACAAGGACTTGCAGAGTGAAAGAAACTGACACTGTCCCTACCTAGAGTTTTCTGTCCCTAGAATAAATGTTTTTTTTAAGCACAATATAGCACAAGGACAATTAACTCACTGTCCTTACAGGTCCCTGGAAACAAGGACTTGCAGAGTGAAAGAAAAAAAACACTCTCCCTACCTACAGTTTTCTGTCCCTAGAAAAAATGTTTTTTTTAATCACAATATAGCACAAGGAAAATTAACTCACTGTCCTTACAGGTCCCTGGAAACAAGGACTTGCAGAGTGAAAGAAAAAAAACACTCTCCCTACCTACAGTTTTCTGTCCCTAGAAAAAATGTTTTTTTTAATCACAATATAGCACAAGGAAAATTAACTCACTGTCCTTACAGGTCCCTGGAAACAAGGACTTGCAGAGTGAAAGAAAAAAAACACTCTCCCTACCTACAGTTTTCTGTCCCTAGAAAAAATGTTTTTTTTAATCACAATATAGCACAAGGAAAATTAACTCACTGTCCTTACAGGTCCCTGGAAACAAGGACTTGCAGAGTGAAAGAAACTGACACTGTCCCTACCTAGAGTTTTCTGTCCCTAGAATAAATGTTTTTTTTAATCACAATATAGCACAAGGACAATTCACTCAATGTCTCTCCAGGTCCCTGGAAACAAGGACTTGCAGAGTGAAAGAAACTGACACTGTCCCTACCTAGAGTTTTCTGTCCCTAGAATAAATGTTTTTTTTAAGCACAATATAGCACAAGGACAATTAACTCACTGTCCTTACAGGTCCCTGGAAACAAGGACTTGCAGAGTGAAAAAAAAAAAAAACTCTCCCTACCTAGAGTTTTCTGTCCCTAGAAAAAATGTTTTTTTTAATCACAATATAGCACAAGGACAATTAACTCACTGTCCTTACAGGTCCCTGGAAACAAGGACTTGCAGAGTGAAAGAAAAAAAACACTCTCCCTACCTACAGTTTTCTGTCCCTAGAAAAAATGTTTTTTTTAATCACAATATAGCACAAGGAAAATTAACTCACTGTCCTTACAGGTCCCTGGAAACAAGGACTTGCAGAGTGAAAGAAACTGACACTGTCCCTACCTAGAGTTTTCTGTCCCTAGAATAAATGTTTTTTTTAATCACAATATAGCACAAGGAAAATTAACTCACTGTCCTTACAGGTCCCTGGAAACAAGGACTTGCAGAGTGAAAGAAAAAAAACACTCTCCCTACCTACAGTTTTCTGTCCCTAGAAAAAATGTTTTTTTTAATCACAATATAGCACAAGGAAAATTAACTCACTGTCCTTACAGGTCCCTGGAAACAAGGACTTGCAGAGTGAAAGAAACTGACACTGTCCCTACCTAGAGTTTTCTGTCCCTAGAATAAATGTTTTTTTTAATCACAATATAGCACAAGGAAAATTAACTCACTGTCCTTACAGGTCCCTGGAAACAAGGACTTGCAGAGTGAAAGAAACTGACACTGTCCCTACCTAGAGTTTTCTGTCCCTAGAATAAATGTTTTTTTTAAGCACAATATAGCACAAGGACAATTAACTCACTGTCCTTACAGGTCCCTGGAAACAAGGACTTGCAGAGTGAAAGAAACTGACACTGTCCCTACCTAGAGTTTTCTGTCCCTAGAATAAATGTTTTTTTTAATCACAATATAGCACAAGGAAAATTAACTCACTGTCCTTACAGGTCCCTGGAAACAAGGACTTGCAGAGTGAAAGAAACTGACACTGTCCCTACCTAGAGTTTTCTGTCCCTAGAATAAATGTTTTTTTTAATCACAATATAGCACAAGGACAATTAACTCACTGTCCTTACAGGTCCCTGGAAACAAGGACTTGCAGAGTGAAAGAAACTGACACTGTCCCTACCTAGAGTTTTCTGTCCCTAGAATAAATGTTTTTTTTAAGCACAATATAGCACAAGGACAATTAACTCACTGTCCTTACAGGTCCCTGGAAACAAGGACTTGCAGAGTGAAAGAAACTGACACTGTCCCTACCTAGAGTTTTCTGTCCCTAGAATAAATGTTTTTTTTAATCACAATATAGCACAAGGAAAATTAACTCACTGTCCTTACAGGTCCCTGGAAACAAGGACTTGCAGAGTGAAAGAAACTGACACTGTCCCTACCTAGAGTTTTCTGTCCCTAGAATAAATGTTTTTTTTAATCACAATATAGCACAAGGACAATTAACTCACTGTCCTTACAGGTCCCTGGAAACAAGGACTTGCAGAGTGAAAGAAACTGACACTGTCCCTACCTAGAGTTTTCTGTCCCTAGAATAAATGTTTTTTTTAATCACAATATAGCACAAGGACAATTAACTCACTGTCCTTACAGGTCCCTGGAAACAAGGACTTGCAGAGTGAAAGAAACTGACACTGTCCCTACCTAGAGTTTTCTGTCCCTAGAATAAATGTTTTTTTTAAGCACAATATAGCACAAGGACAATTAACTCACTGTCCTTACAGGTCCCTGGAAACAAGGACTTGCAGAGTGAAAGAAACTGACACTGTCCCTACCTAGAGTTTTCTGTCCCTAGAATAAATGTTTTTTTTAATCACAATATAGCACAAGGAAAATTAACTCACTGTCCTTACAGGTCCCTGGAAACAAGGACTTGCAGAGTGAAAGAAACTGACACTGTCCCTACCTAGAGTTTTCTGTCCCTAGAATAAATGTTTTTTTTAATCACAATATAGCACAAGGACAATTAACTCACTGTCCTTACAGGTCCCTGGAAACAAGGACTTGCAGAGTGAAAGAAACTGACACTGTCCCTACCTAGAGTTTTCTGTCCCTAGAATAAATGTTTTTTTTAAGCACAATATAGCACAAGGACAATTAACTCACTGTCCTTACAGGTCCCTGGAAACAAGGACTTGCAGAGTGAAAGAAACTGACACTGTCCCTACCTAGAGTTTTCTGTCCCTAGAATAAATGTTTTTTTTAAGCACACTATAGCAGAAGCACAAAACACACTGACACTCTCCCTACCTATCCTTCTCTTTCCCTAAACTAAAGGAATCCAGGTTAAGCAAGAAAGAAATAACAGTCACTGTCCCTGCCTATGCTACTCTATCCCTGCTCCGGAACACACTACACTAGGCCGCCGTGCTGGCGGCCTTTTATAGTGTGGGGCGTGTACTAAACACCCTCAGCAATAATTGGCCACAGGCATCCTGCCTGTGGCCAATCATTGCTCTCCTCGCTGCCGGCGCTGTGATTGGCCAAGCATGCGGGGTCACAGTGCATGCTTGGCCAATCACAGCGCCTGGATGACACTGCGATGGCGTAGTGCATTGTGGGCCGTTCGCGTCACTCGAATTTGGCGCGAACGGCCCAAATCGTTCGATCTTCGTCGAACGATCGAACAGCCAATGTTCGAGTCGAACGTATGTTCGACTCGAACACGAAGCTCATCCCTAGAACCCACAGATCCACCTCATCTCCCACCCCCTGCAGGTCACAGGAACCCACAGATCCACCTCATCTTCGACCCCCTGCAGGGCGCAGGAACTCACAGAACCACCTCATCTCCCACCCCCTGCGGATTACAGGAACTCACAGAACCACCTCATCTCCCACCCCCTGCAGGTCACAGGAACCCACAGATCCACCTCATCTCAGACCCCCTGCGGGTCACAGGAACTCACAGATCCACCTCATCTCCCACCCCCTGCGGATTACAGGAACTCACAGATCCACCTCATCTCCCACCTCCTGCAGGTCACAGGAACCCACAGATCCACCTCATCTCAGACCCCCTGCGGGTCACAGGAACTCACAGATCCACCTCATCTCCCACCCCCTGCGGGGCGCAGGAACTCACAGATCCACCTCATCTCCCACCCCCTGCGGGGCGCAGGAACTCACAGATCCACCTCATCTCCCACCCCCTGCGGGGCGCAGGAACTCACAGAACCACCTCATCTCCCACCCCCTGCGGATTACAGGAACCAACAGATCCACCTCATCTCCTACCCCCTGCGGGGCGCAGGAACTCACAGAACCACCTCATCTCCCACTCCCTGCGGATTACAGGAACCAACAGATCCACCTCATCTCCTACCCCCTGCGGGGCGCAGGAACTCACAGAACCACCTCATCTCCCACCCCCTGCGGATTACAGGAACTCACAGATCCACCTCATCTTCCACCCCCTGCGGGGCGCAGGAACTCACAGAACCACCTTATCTCCCACCCCCTGCGGATTACAGGAACCCACAGATCCACCTCATCTCCCAACCCCTGCGGATTACAGGAACCCACAGATCCACCTTATCTCCCACCCCCTGCGGGATACAGGAACTCACAGATCCACCCCCTGCGGGGCGCAGGAACTCACAGATCCACCTCATCTCCCACCCCCTGCGGGGCGCAGGAACCCACAGATCCACCTCATCTTCCACCCCTGCAGGTCACAGGAACCCGCAGATCCACCTCATCTCCAACCCCCTGCGGGTCACAGGAACCCACATATCCACCTCATCTCCAACCCCCTACGGGTCAAAGGAACCCACAGATCCACCTCATCTCCCTCCACCTGCAGGTTACAGGAACCCACAGATCCACCTCATCTCCCACCCCCTGCAGGTCACAGGAACCCACAGATCCACCTCATCTCCCACCCCCTGCGGGGCGCAGGAACTCACAGAACCACCTCATCTCCCACCCCCAGCAGGTTTCAGGAACCCACAGATCCACCTCATCTCCCACCCCCTATGGGGCGCAGGAACTCGCAGATCCACCTCATCTCCCACCCCTGCAGGTCACAGGAACCCACAGATCCACCTCATCTCCCACCCCCTGCGGGGCGCAAGAACTCACATAACCACCTCATCTCCCACCCCCTGCGGATTACAGGAACTCACAGATCCACCTCATCTCCCACCCCCTGCGGGGCGCAAGGAACTAAAGGACCCACCTCATCTCCCACCTCCTGCAGGTCACAGGAACCCACAGATCCACCTCATCTTCCACCCCCTGCGGGGCGCAGGAACTCACAGAACCACCTTATCTCCCACCCCCTGCGGATTACAGGAACCCACAGATCCACCTCATCTCCCAACCCCTGCGGATTACAGGAACCCACAGATCCACCTTATCTCCCACCCCCTGCGGGGCGCAGGAACTCACAGATCCACCTCATCTCCCACCCCCTGCGGGGCGCAGGAACCCACAGATCCACCTCATCTCCCACCCCTGCAGGTCACAGGAACCCGCAGATCCACCTCATCTCCAACCCCCTGCGGGTCACAGGAACCCACATATCCACCTCATCTCCAACCCCCTGCGGGTCAAAGGAACCCACAGATCCACCTCATCTCCCTCCACCTGCAGGTTACAGGAACCCACAGATCCACCTCATCTCCCACCCCCTGCAGGTCACAGGAACCCACAGATCCACCTCATCTCCCTCCACCTGCAGGTTACAGGAACCCACAGATCCACCTCATCTCCCACCCCCTGCAGGTCACAGGAACCCACAGATCCACCTCATCTCCCACCCCCTGCAGGTCACAGGAACTCACAGAGCCACCTCATCTCCCACCCCCTGCGGGGCGCAGGAACTCACAGAACCACCTCATCTCCCACCCCCAGCAGGTTTCAGGAACCCACAGATCCACCTCATCTCCCACCCCCTATGGGGCGCAGGAACTCGCAGATCCACCTCATCTCCCACCCCTGCAGTTCACAGGAACCCACAGATCCACCTCATCTCCCACCCCCTGCGGGGCGCAGGAACTCACATAACCACCTCATCTCCCACCCCCTGCGGATTACAGGAACTCACAGATCCACCTCATCTCCCACCCCCTGCGGGGCGCAAGGAACTAAAGGACCCACCTCATCTCCCACCTCCTGCAGGTCACAGGAACCCACAGATCCACCTCATCTCCCACCCCTGCAGGTCACAGGAACCCACAGATCCACCTCATCTCCCACTCCCTGCGGGTCACAAGAACCCACAGATCCACCTCATCTCCCACCCCTGCAGGTCACAGGAACCCACAAATCCACCTCATCTCCCACCCCCTGCGGATTACAGGAACCCACAGACCCACTTCATCTCCCACCCCCTGCGGGGCGCAGGAACTCACAGAACCACCTCATCTCCCACCCCCTGCAGGTCACTCACAGATCCACCTCATCTCCCACCCCCTGCAGGGCGCAGGAACTCACAGATCCAATATGCAGACAGGCTGAGCGCTTACACACTGCTGATCAACAAAAAATAA
This sequence comes from Rana muscosa, assembly GCA_029206835.1. Classification (NCBI taxonomy): domain Eukaryota; kingdom Metazoa; phylum Chordata; class Amphibia; order Anura; family Ranidae; genus Rana; species Rana muscosa. Next base: position 4,413,946 of record JARGYO010000368.1, read on the forward strand.
ATAAAAATTCCTGCCCTCCGCTACAGTGACTATCAGAGCGAGTGAATTCCATGGTGGGTGGATATCACTGACAGAACCGTACAACACCCAGCTTAGGTGCTTCTGTCAGTCTATAATTAAAATGGATACAAATGTTATACAATGCAGTCTATACAAATGCACACATCAGAAAACCCGACGCGCGTTTCACGAGATCATTAGGTGGATGCAGATGGGATGTGTCTAAAAGATGTGTCACAGTGGTAAATGTAAGAACAATGGAAGAATGGGCCGGAGCAAAACGGCCCAATACTTACCAATGAAGGAAACCAGAGTCTCCATCGCTGAACCCCCAAGTGGACGGCAGCAGCCAGCGTATGTCACGGGAGCCGAGGGGGAGGAAGCAGACACGGGTACTCTGGCTGCTGCCGTCCACTTGGGGGTTCAGCGATGGAGACTCTGGTTTCGTTCATTGTTAAGTATTGGGCCGTTTTGCTCCGGCCCATTCTGCCATTGTTCTTACATTTACCACTGTGACACATCTTTTTGTCTATTTAGATACATCCCATCTGCATCCACCTGATGATCTCGCGAAACACGCGTCGGGTTTTCTGATGCCTGCATTTGTATATACTGCATTGTATAACGTTTGTATCAATTTTAATTATTCCCTTTATCATGTGCAAATCCATTGGCTGAGCGAATATGCCGTATTATTCATGTCTGTACATCAATTGTAATAAACATTTATACTGCTAATACTATTGTTACTCAGTGGCAATCTGTGACCACCTCATTCTAAGTCCCAAGGGCGACTCTTTCTGTATATAGGGATGGAGGTGCATCGCATATGGGGATGGAGGTGCATCGCTGGTGGCTGCTGACCTTTTATCTTTGTTTCCTCTGTCAGTATAAATCTTCCTCCAGTCTGAGCCAAGGGACCGGGTATTATAGCCAAATATCGCACCCAAGATACTAGACGACACTAGCTTAGGTGCAAACTGAATTTTTTTTATTGTAAAATCACACGGAATGTATAGAACACCAGGTGAGGCTGATCACATTATCCTATGAAAGGAGAATCTGTATACAGGAATAGAATTACCATAACTAAGGAACCACCAACAGAAACTATAATCCACATCTAGCAACTAATAGCGGACAAATTATATCATTAACAACCAGACCGTCCACCACCCAGCCCCCCACCCTGGATACAAAGTACATTATAAACATTCCACAATGGTTCAATAACCAGGTACAGGGGTCACCCCAACCGGGTACAGGGGTCACCCCAACCGGGTACAGGGGTCACCCCAACCAGGTACAGGGGTCACCCCAACCAGGTACAGGGGTCACCCCAACCAGGTACAGGGGACACCACAATCAGGTACAGGGGACACCCCAACCAGTTACAGGGGACACCCCAACCAGTTACAGGGGTCCCCATAATCAGGTACAGGGGACACCATAATGAGGTACAGAGGTCCCCATAATCAGGTACAGGGGTCACCATAACCAGGTACAGGAGGTCCCCATAACCAGGTACAGGGGACACCATAACCAGGTACAGGGGACACCATAACCAGGTACAGGGGACACCATAACCAGGTACAGGGGACACCATAACCAGGTACAGGGTCACCATAACCAGGTACAGGGGTCCCCATAATCAGGTACAGGGGTCACCATAATAATCACATCTCCAAGAGATGATCAGGACAGACAGAAACAATAGGTGACTCAATTACCAATGGGAATGCACACCTAGGTGGCACACAAGGGCACAAAGACCCCCCATAACACCCCAATAAACAGATTTTTCTATAACAGGAGACCCCAGAATGCGGATGTTTTGAGGTGAACACATATTACAATCTGCTCTGAGTCTCACAGTGGGAAGCAGTCATTGCTGGTTTGGGCATAGAGACCCCAAATGTGTGTCGGGGTCCCCAGTTCCCAGAGGAGTCTCTGTTTTGGGAAGACATGGTCTTGAATCCTAAAACAAGATCACTCCAAGGGTCCCCCAGGCACAACCCTCCCAAAGAGCAGTTTCCCTAAAAGCCAGGGCCCCCATAGACAGTGGGCAAGAGGCCACCCTGCAGTCCTCTCCAAAAAGCCCCTGTCCTGGCTGGGTCTGTCACAGTTACTGCAGGTGAGAAACATCATGGTGGGTGATATATATATATATATGGCTGTGGGCGAATATCATGGTGGGTGAATATCATGGTGGGTATAAATGGCTGTGGGCGAATATCACGGTGGGTATACATGGCTGTGGGTGAATATCACAGTGGGTATACATGGCTGTGGGTGAATATCACGGTGGGTGTAAATGGCTGTGGGTGAATATCACAGTGGGTATACATGGCTGTGGGTGAATATCACGGTGGGTATACATGGCTGTGGGTGAATATCACGGTGGGTGAATATCATGGTGGGTATAAATGGCTGTGGGTGAATATCACGGTGGGTATACATGGCTGTGGGTGAATATCACGGTGGGTATATATGGCTGTGGGTGAATATCATGGTGGGTGAATATCACGGTGGGTATACATGGCTATGGGCGAATATCACGGTGGGTATAAATGGCTGTGGGTGAATATCACGGTGGGTGAATTGGCTGTGGGCGAATATCACGGTGGGTGAATTGGCTGTGGGCGAATATCACGGTGGGTGAATTGGCTGTGGGCGAATTGGCTGTGGGTATATATGGCGGTGGGTATATATCACAGTGGGTGAATTGGCGGTGGGTGAATATCACGGCGGGTGAATATCACGGTGGGTGAATATCACGGTGGGCGAATATCACGGTGGGCGAATATCACGGTGGGTGAATTGGCCTCCAATCAGCTCTCAGTTTCTGTGAACGGTGACGGCTGATCGGTGCCCCCGGTGGGGATATTTGGCGGCACATCCGATTTTCAGTCCTGCAGACGATACACTGACAGCGGCGGAAGCAGAACAATGGCGCCATTCTACTTTCGCCGCGTCCAGACGGCAGAACTCAGCTGCAGGAACCAAATTCACAAACTGTTTATATAAAGTCACAAAAGACAAACGGCGGTAAACCAACTGACACTGCGACCTTTATGTAAGCGGCAGGAAGTGTGGCAGCCAATCAGAGCGCAGCGGTCACTCTACCCTGAGAACGGGTGACGTCATGTGAAGAGATGTAACCCATAGCAGCCAATCAGAGTGCACCTTCCTCCGCTCAGAGACTGGTTGCTACGGGTTACCGGGCTACAAGGGTGTGAGTTACCAACAGACATGAGATTGGGGGGAGGAGGAACCTTGGGGGAGGGGAAATCAGAAAATGTTGCCCAATCACATTCGTCCTCCCCAGATAAGCGGGCTGGGTGGGGGAGGGGCAGCCTGATTATACATACAGTATATCTGGCAGGAGAGGAAGTCAGGAGCGCACCAGAAAATAATTTCCCCCTCCCCCATTATCGGTCTCATTTATTGTCTCCGATTTGCCCATCATGAAGGGGTTAATGAGCCCGGATTGGCGGATGCGGTGAGCGTGGCCCCGGCCTCTGTGTGCGCTATAAGTGGGACAGAAGACGAGGGAATTGGTGCGCGTCCCGCTCTCTGCATCCTAATGAGCTCCATTGTCAAAGCGTCTTTGTCAGCGCCGGGGCCATTCAGAGCCCATGTACAATGGTGCCAGTGTCCGCTCTGCGCCTTCCTCCTCCGCCGGCCAATCCAGGTGCAGCGCTGCTGGCAGAACATTGAGGATGGCATTCTCCCCCCCCCCCGGGGGGGGGGGGCCCAGGGATGAGTACGGGGGAGGGGAAGAGATCAGTTTACATAACACAGCGAATAATCCAACACCTTCATCCCCATCCATGGGGGACCCCAACATGATCCGACACCTTCATCCCCATCCATGGGGGACCCCAACATGATCAGACACCTTCATCCCCATCCATGGGGGACCCCAACATGATCCGACACCTTTATCTCCATCCATGTGGGACGCCAACATGATCCGACACCTTCATCCCCATCCATGGGGGACCTCAACATGATCCGACACCTTCATCCCCATCCATGGGGGACCTCAACATGATCCGACACCTTCATCCCCATCCATGGGGGACCTCAACATGATCCGACACCTTCATCCCCATCCATGGGGGACCTCAACATGATCCGACACCTTCATCCCCATCCATGGGGGACCTCAACATGATCCGACACCTTCATCCCCATCCATGGGGGACCTCAACATGATCCGACACCTTCATCCCCATCCATGGGGGACCTCAACATGATCCGACACCTCCTTCATCCCCATCCATGGGGGACCCCAACATGATTTAACACCTTCATCCCCATCCATTGGGGGCCCCAACATGATCCAACCGACACCTTCATCCCCATCCATAGGGGACCCCAACATGATCCGTCACCTTCATCCCCATCCATGGGGGACCTCAACATGATCCGACACCATCCCCATCCATGGGGGACCTCAACATGATCCGACACCTTCATCCCCATCCATGGGGGACCTCAACATGATCCGACACCTTCATCCCCATCCATGGGGGACCTCAACATGATCCGACACCTTCATCCCCATCCATGGGGGACCTCAACATGATCCGACACCTTCATCCCCATCCATGGGGGACCTCAACATGATCCGACACCTTCATCCCCATCCATGGGGGACCTCAACATGATCCGACACCTCCTTCATCCCCATCCATGGGGGACCCCAACATGATTTAACACCTTCATCCCCATCCATTGGGGGCCCCAACATGATCCAACCGACACCTTCATCCCCATCCATAGGGGACCCCAACATGATCCGTCACCTTCATCCCCATCCATGGGGGACCTCAACATGATCCGACACCTTCATCCCCATCCATGGGGGACCTCAACATGATCCGACACCTTCATCCCCATCCATGGGGGACCTCAACATGATCCGACACCTTCATCCCCATCCATGGGGGACACCGACATGATCCAACACCTCCTTCATCCCCATCCATGGGGGACCCCAACATGATTTAACACCTTCATCCCCATCCATGGGGGACCCCAACATGATCCGACACCTTCATCCCCATCCATGGGGGACCTCAACATGATCCGACACCTTCATCCCCATCCATGGGGGACCTCAACATGATCCGACACCTTCATCCCCATCCATGGGGGACCTCAACATGATCCGACACCTTCATCCCCATCCATGGGGGACCTCAACATGATCCGACACCTTCATCCCCATCCATGGGGGACCTCAACATGATCCGACACCTTCATCCCCATCCATGGGGGACCTCAACATGATCCAGCACCTTCATCCCCATCCATGGGGGACCCCAACATGATCCAACCGACACCTTCATCCCCATCCATGGGGGACCCCAACATGATCCGACACCTTCATCCCCATCCATGGGGGACCTCAACATGATCCGACACCTTCATCCCCATCCATGGGGGACCTCAACATGATCCGACACCTTCATCCCCATCCATGGGGGACACCGACATGATCCAACACCTCCTTCATCCCCATCCATGGGGGACCCTAACATGATTTAACACCTTCATCCCCATCCATGGGGGACCTCAACATGATCCGACACCTTCATCCCCCATCCATGGGGGACCTCAACATGATCCGACACCTTCATCCTTATCCATGGGGGACCCCAACATGATCCAACCGACACCTTCATCCCCATCCATGGGGGACCTCAACATGATCCGACACCTTCATCCCCATCCATGGGGGACCTCAACATGATCCGACACCTTCATCCCCATCCATAGGGGAACCTCAACATGATCCGACACCTTCATCCCCATCCATGGGGGACCTCAACATGATCCGACACCTCCTTCATCCCCATCCATGGGGGACCCCAACATGATTTAACACCTTCATCCCCATCCATTGGGGGCCCCAACATGATCCAACCGACACCTTCATCCCCATCCATAGGGGACCCCAACATGATCCGTCACCTTCATCCCCATCCATGGGGGACCTCAACATGATCCGACACCTTCATCCCCATCCATGGGGGACCTCAACATGATCCGACACCTTCATCCCCATCCATGGGGGACCTCAACATGATCCGACACCTTCATCCCTATCCATGGGGGACCCCAACATGATCCAACCGACACCTTCATCCCCATCCATGGGGGACCCCAACATGATCCGACACCTTCATCCCCATCCATGGGGGACCTCAACATGATCCGACACCTTCATCCCCATCCATGGGGGACCTCAACATGATCCAACACCTTCATCCCCATCCATGGGGGACCTCAACATGATCCGACACCTTCATCCCCATCCATGGGGGACCTCAACATGATCCGACACCTCCTTCATCCCCATCCATGGGGGACCCCAACATGATTTAACACCTTCATCCCCATCCATTGGGGGCCCCAACATGATCCAACCAACACCTTCATCCCCATCCATGGGGGACCTCAACATGATCCAACCGACACCTTCATCCCCATCCATGGGGGACCCGAACATGATCCACCCGACACCTTCATCCCCATCCATGGGGGACCTCAACACGATCCGACACCTTCATCCCCATCCATGGGGGACCTCAACATGATCCGACACCTTCATCCCCATCCATGGGGGACATCAACATGATCCGACACCTTCATCCCTATCCATGGGGAACCCCAACATGATCCAACCGACACCATCCCCATCCATGGGGGACCCCAACATGATCCGACACCTTCATCCCCATCCATGGGGGACACCGACATGATCCAACACCTCCTTCATCCCCATCCATGGGGGACCCCAACATGATTTAACACCTTCATCCCCATCCATGGGGGACCTCAACATGATCCGACACCTTCATCCCCATCCATGGGGGACCTCAACATGATCCGACACCTTCATCCCTATCCATGGGGGACCCCAACATGATCCAACCGACACCTTCATCCCCATCCATGGGGGACCTCAACATGATCCGACACCTTCATCCCCATCCATGGGGGACACCGACATGATCCGACACCTTCATCCCCATCCATGGGGGACACCGACATGATCCAACACCTCCTTCATCCCCATCCATGGGGGACCCCAACATGATTTAACACCTTCATCCCCATCCATGGGGGACCCCAACATGATCCAACCAACACCTTCATCCCCATCCATGGGGGACCCCAACATGATCCACCCGACACCTTCATCCCCATCCATGGGGGACCCCAACATGATTCAACTGACACCTCCATCCCCATCCATGGGGGACCCCAATATGATCCAACTGACACGCCATCACCATCCATGGGGGACCCTAACATGATCCAACACACCTTCATCCCCATCCATGGGGGACACCAACATGATCCAACACACCTTCATCCCCATCCCTGGGGGACCCCAATATGATTCAACTGACATCTTCATCCCCACCAGTATCTATGGGGCCACAACATAACTGACACCGTCACCCCCATTCGTGTCCCCCCCCCCCAACACCCTCATTATCTTATGTAGGAGCAGAGCCAATGGGTGGGTGGGGAACCACACATCACCCCCACTGGATGCAGCCAGTGTACACGGCGCTCAGTTTGACCCATCCCCCCCCCACCTGACCCCCATCATCCATTGTGTATTTTACTGAGAATACAGCAGGAGGAGCGAGACTGCAGAGTTGGGCTCTCCACCCACACCTGAGATGTGAACATCTTTGCGCTCATTGGGTGGAACGAGCCCCCTTGGGGGAGGGGTACCCTGGGGAACGCAATGTGTCCGATAATGAAGGTGGAGTCATTTCGGATATACAACGCGTCCTCCGCTCTGATGTTCCCATTCTGGTTGGACGGTGCAAGAGTGAGACTCTTCCCTCCAGGTTTCAGCTGATCGAGTGCAGAATGTGACAGCCAATCAGATTTCAGTGTTCTGCTCAGGCTATTTATACCACAGAAGGTCACCTCCGATTGGCCGATTATACTGTACTAAAGTCTTAGGCAGGTGTGATGCTGGAAATGAAGAACTCTTCCAGACATTAAAGGGTTAATTTGTTTTTAACAATGAAATAAAATTAGAAGATAAATCCAATCAGCCCCCCCCCCCCGCCTTCCTCTAGGTAGACTTGCACAGTGTGTGAAGGAACTCGGCAGGTAGGTTGCTCTATGGCAGGTAGGTTGTTCTCTGTACATCTTGGAGAACTAAAACACAGATCTTCTGTGGATGTCGGCCGCCTCCAATCCTTCATCCCAGAAAGACTCCATGATGGTGAGGCTCTGTGGGGGCCAAACCATCACTTCCAGGACCCCTTCTTTACACTAAAGATGGTTCCTAATGACATTGGTCCCAAATTTATACTGCAGCAGGGGAACCACCCAGCCAATCGCATGCCTCCCTGATGGTATGGCATGCCAAAGTCTCTGCCTGGATTTCTCAGCATTGGGGACGCCAATAATTCTGACCAAATCTTCTCCGGACAGTAGATGGGGGTACCTGTGTAATACTGGTTTCCTCCCGACAGTAGATGGGGGTACCTGTGTAATACTGGTTTCCTCCCGAAAGTAGATGGGGGTACCTGTGTAATACTGGTTTCCTCCCGACAGTAGATGGGGGTACCTGTGTAATACTGGTTTCCTCCCGACAGTAGATGGGGGTACCTGGGTCCCACTGGTTTCCTCCGGACAGTAGATGGGGGTACCTGGGTCCCACTGGTTTCCTCCGGACAGTAGATGGGGGTACCTGGGTCCCACTGGTTTCCTCCGGACAGTAGATGGGGGTACCTGGGTCCCACTGGTTTCCTCCGGACAGTAGATGGGGGTACCTGGGTCCCACTGGTTTCCTCCGGACAGTAGATGGGGGTACCTGGGTCCCACTGGTTTCCTCCGGACAGTAGATGGGGGTACCTGGGTCCCACTGGTTTCCTCCGGACAGTAGATGGGGGTACCTGGGTCCCACTGGTTTCCTCCGGACAGTAGATGGGGGTACCTGGGTCCCACTGGTTTCCTCCGGACAGTAGATGGGGGTACCTGGGTCCCACTGGTTTCCTCCGGACAGTAGATGGGGTACCTGGGTCCCACTGGTTTCCTCCGGACAGTAGATGGGGGTACCTGGGTCCCACTGGTTTCCTCCGGACAGTAGATGGGGGTACCTGGGTCCCACTGGTTTCCTCCGGACAGTAGATGGGGGTACCTGGGTCCCACTGGTTTCCTCCGGACAGTAGATGGGGGTACCTGGGTCCCACTGGTTTCCTCCGGACAGTAGATGGGGGTACCTGGGTCCCACTGGTTTCCTCCGGACAGTAGATGGGGGTACCTGGGTCCCACTGGTTTCCTCCGGACAGTAGATGGGGGTACCTGGGTCCCACTGGTTTCCTCCGGACAGTAGATGGGGGTACCTGGATCCCACTGGTTTCCTCCTGACAGTAGATGGGGGTACCCGGGTCCCACTGGTTTCCTCCGGACAGTAGATGGGGGTACCCGGGTCCCACTGGTTTCCTCTGGACAGTAGATGGGGGTACCCATGTCCCACTGGTTTCCTCCGGACAGTAGATGGGGGTACCTGGGTCCCACTGGTTTCCTCCGGACAGTAGATGGGGGTACCTGGGTCCCACTGGTTTCCTCCGGACAGTAGATGGGTGTACCTGGGTCCCCCTGGTTTCCTCCACGTTACCCGATTACTGGTGAGAAATCTGGGCAGAAACGTTGTCAAGCCATTCCATCAGGGAGGCCTGTGATTGGCCCCAAATGTATTCTGGAGCAGGACAACCACCCCAAACATCCAGCCAATGTCATTAGTAGGCTTGTGCAATTCGTTTCGTAACGAATTGAAATTCGTCCGAATTTAGCAACTTTCGGACATTCGGAAGCATTCGAATTTCCGAACAAAGCAATTACGAATAAGACCGAATCCGAAATAAATTATACCGCAAATAGCGAATGCCCGAATGTCTTCGGCATAATTCGTTATGAAAAAGTTACGAATGTACGAATCCATACGAAGCACAATAACACTCACTCTGCTCTGCTCTCTGCTTCTCCCACACCGTGCTGAACTCCCTCTCAAAATGGTGTACAGGGGCGGAGGTTATAGCCGCATGTAAAAAACGAAAGTAAAATACGAGATTTCGAATCCATTCGAAGCACAATAACACTCACTCTGCTCTGCTCTCTGCTTCTCCCTCACCGTGCTGAACCCTCTCAAAATGGTGTACAGGGGCGGAGCCTATAGCCGCATGTTAAAAACGAAAGTAAAATACGAGATTTCGAATCGTTACAAATAACCGCAATGTATTTAGAAAAGTACAAATCCATTCGAAGCACATTAGGCATAATAGGCAGCGTCGTTGTGAGAGAGACACGGAAAATTACGAATCAACGAACCCAAAAAAAGTTACGAAAGTAGGAGTTGTGTCCAGAATCAACGAAAAACAACGTACTCTACCGAAAGTACGAATTATAAAGCAACAAAAAATTCAACGAAAAATGTCGCTTGCAAAAATACGAATGAGTCCGAACACGAAAAATCCCGTCTAGCAAAATTACGAATGATTACGAATCAACAGGACCGGAAAGAAACGAACCGAAACGGAACAAATTTTTCCGTTGTGCACAAGTCTAGTCATTAGGAACCATCTTCATGTTCTTTATTGAGAAAAATAACCCTTCATTTCCGGCATCACACCTGCCTAAGACTTTCCCATAGCGGTGGAAATACGGGACATCATGGCGGCAAAACTCTGCGATCAGACCATGTAGGCCCCCCCCCCCCCCCATCTCCATTCTATAATCCAGCAGCTGGTTGCTCGGTTTCCATATTCCTGAGCTGATGTGGGGCCCCCCCGACACACAAAGGGCCACATAAATCACTCCCTGTCAGCCATTCATCTCCCTGGAGCCCATCACCCGCCCCATTCTGACCCCTGGAGCCCACCACACATCAAATACAATCTGTCTCCTGCACCTTCTAGGAAAATAGAAAGTGCGGCTCATTCCTCCGATCCCTTAACACCCCCAAACCGATCCCTCCGATCCCTCATCACCCCCAAACCGATCCCTCCGATCCCTCATCACCCCCAAACCAATCACTCCGATCCCTCATCGCCCCCAAACCAATCACTCCGATCCCTCATCACCCCCAAACCAAATCACTCCGATCCCTCATCACCCCCAAACCAATCCCTCCGATCCCTCATCAACCCCAAACCCATCCCTCCGATCCCTCATCACCCCCAAACCAATCACTCCGATCCCTCATCACCCCCAAACCAATCCCTCCGATCCCTCATCAACCCCAAACCCATCCCTCCGATCCCTCATCACCCCCAAACCAATCCCTCCGATCCCTCATCACCCCCAAACCAATCCCTCCAATCCCTCATCACCCCCAAACCAATCCCTCCAATCCCTCATCACCCCCAAACCCATCCCTCTGATCCCTCATCACCCCCAAACCCATCACTCCGATCCCCCAAACCCATCCCTCCGATCCCTCATCACCCCCAAACCAATCCCTCCAATCCCTCATCACCCCCAAACCAATCCCTCCAATCCCTCATCACCCCCAAACCCATCCCTCTGATCCCTCATCACCCCCAAACCCATCACTCCGATCCCCCAAACCCATCCCTCCGATCCCTCATCACCCCCAAACCCATCCCTCCGATCCCTCATCACCCCCAAACCAATCCCTCCGATCCCTCATCAACCCCAAACCCATCCCTCCGATCCCTCATCACCCCCAAACCAATCCCTCCGATCCCTCATCACCCCCAAACCAATCCCTCCAATCCCTCATCACCCCCAAACCAATCCCTCATCACCCCCAAACCCATCCCTCTGATCCCTCATCACCCCCAAACCCATCCCTCATCACCCCCAAACCCATCACTCCGATCCCTCATCACCTCCAAACCAATCCCTCCGATCCCTCATCACCCCCAAACCCATCCCTCCGATCCCTCATCACCCCCAAACCCATCCCTCCGATCCCTCATCACCCACAAACCCATCCCTCCGATCCCTCATCACCCCCAAACCAATCCCTCCGATCCCTCATCACCCCCAAACCAATCCCTCCGATCCCTCATCACCCCCAAACCAATCCCTCCGATCCCTCATCACCCCCAAACCAATCCCTCCGATCCCTCATCACCCCCATCCCCCCCAAACCCATCACTAATCACCCCCAAACCAATCACTCCGATCCCTCATCACCCCCAAACCAATCCCTCCGATCCCTCATCACCCCCAAACCAATCCCTCATCACCCCCAAACCAATCCCTCATCACCCCCAAACCAATCCCTCCGATCCCTCATCACCCCCAAACCAATCCCTCAGATCCCTCATCACCCCCAAACCAATCACTCCGATCCATCACCCCCAAACCAATCCCTCATCACCGCCAAACCAATCCCTCCAATCCCTCATCACCCCCAAACCAATCCCTCCGATCCCTCATCACCCCCAAACCCATCCCTCCGATCCCTCATCACCCCCAAACCCATCCCTCCGATCCCTCATCACCCCCAAACCCATCCCTCCGATCCCTCATCACCCCCAAACCCATCCCTCCGATCCCTCATCACCCCCAAACCCATCCCTCCGATCCCTCATCACCCCCAAACCAATCCCTCCGATCCCTCATCACCCCCAAACCAATCCCTCCGAACCCTCATCACCCCCAAACCAATAACTCCGAACCCTCATCACCCCCAAACCAATCACTCCGATCCCTCATCACCCCCAAACCCATCCCTCCGATCCCTCATCACCCCCAAACCCATCCCTCCGATCCCTCATCACCCCCAAACCCATCCCTCCGATCCCTCATCACCCCCAAACCCATCCCTCCGATCCCTCATCACCCCCAAACCTATCACTGCGATCCCTCATTACCCCCAAACCAATCACTCATCACCCCCAAACCAATCCCTCCGATGCCACATCACCCCCAAACCCATCACTAATCACCCCCAAACCCATCCCTCCGATCCCTCATCACCCCCAAACCAATCACTCCAATCCCTCATCACCCCCAAACCAATCCCTCCAATCCCTCATCACCCCCAAACCAATCCCTCCAATCCCTCATCACCCCCATCCCCCCCAAACCCATCACTAATCACCCCCAAACCAATCACTCCGATCCCTCATCACCCCCAAACCAATCACTCCGATCCCTCATCACCCCCAAACCAATCCCTCATCACCCCCAAACCAATCCCTCCAATCCCTCATCACCCAAACCCATCCCTCATCACCCCCAAACCAATCCCTTCGATCCCTCATCACCCCCAAACCAATCCCTCCGATCCCTCATCACCCCCAAACCAATCCCTCCGATCCCTTATCACCCCCAAACCAATCCCTCATTACCCCCAAACCAATCCCTCCGATCCCTCATCACCCCCAAACCAATCCCTCCGATCCCTTATCACCCCCAAACCAATCCCTCATCACCCCCAAACCAATCACTCCAATCCCTCATCACCCCCAAACCAATCCCTCCGATCCCTTATCACCCCCAAACCGATCCCTCATCACCCCCAAACCAATCCCTCTGATCCCTCATCACCCCCATCCCCCCCAAACCCATCACTAATCACCCCCAAACCAATCACTCCGATCCCTCATCACCCCCAAACCAATCACTCCGATCCCTCATCACCCCCAAACCAATCCCTCCAATCCCTCATCACCCCCAAACCAATCCCTCCAATCCCTCATCACCCAAACCCATCCCTCATCACCCCCAAACCAATCCCTTCGATCCCTCATCACCCCCAAACCAATCCCTCCGATCCCTCATCACCCCCAAACCAATCCCTCCGATCCCTTATCACCCCCAAACCAATCCCTCATTACCCCCAAACCAATCCCTCCGATCCCTTATCACCCCCAAACCAATCCCTCATCACCCCCAAACCAATCACTCCAATCCCTCATCACCCCCAAACGAATCCCTCCAATCCTTCATCACCCCCAAACCGATCCCTCATCACCCCCAAACCAATCCCTCCGATCCCTCATCACCCCCATCCCCCCCAAACCCATCACTAATCACCCCCAAACCAATCACTCCGATCCCTCATCACCCCCAAACCAATCCCTCCAATCCCTCATCACCCCCAAACCAATCCCTCCGATCCCTCATCACCCCCAAACCCATCCCTCATCACCCCCAAACCAATCCCTCCGATCCCTCATCACCCCCAAACCAATCCCTCCGATCCCTCATCACCCCCAAACCAATCCCTCCGATCCCTCATCACCCCCAAACCAATCCCTCCGATCCCTCATCACCCCCAAACCAATCCCTCATCACCCCCAAACCAATCACTCCGATCCCTCATCACCCCCAAACCCATCACTCCGATCCCTCATCACCCCCAAACCCATCACTCCGATCCCTCATCACCCCCAAACCAATCCCTCCGATCCCTCATCACCCCCAAACCAATCCCTCCGATCCCTCATCACCCCCAAACCAATCCCTCCGATCCCTCATCACCCCCAAACCAATCCCTCCGATCCCTCATCACCCCCAAACCCATCACTCCGATCCCTCATCACCCCCAAACCCATCACTCCGATCCCTCATCACCCCCAAACCAATCCCTCCGATCCCTCATCACCCCCAAACCAATCCCTCCGATCCCTCATCACCCCCACCCCCCCAAACCCATCACTAATCACCCCCAAACCAATCACTCCGATCCCTCATCACCCCCAAACCAATCACTCCGATCCCTCATCACCCCCAAACCAATCCCTCCGATCCCTCATCACCCCCAAACCAATCCCTCCGATCCCTCATCACCCCCAAACCAATCCCTCCGATCCCTCATCACCCCCAAACCAATCCCTCATCACCCCCAAACCCATCCCTCATCACCCCCAAACCCATCCCTCCAATCCCTCATCACCCCCAAACCAATCCCTCATCACCCCCAAACCCATCCCTCATCACCCCCAAACCAATCCCTCCGATCCCTCATCACCCCCAAACCCATCCCTCATCACCCCCAAACCAATCCCTCATCACCCCCAAACCCATCCCTCCGATCCCTCATCACCCCCAAACCAATCCCTCCGATCCCTCATCAACCCCAAACCCATCCCTCCGATCCCTCATCACCCCCAAACCAATCCCTCCGATCCCTCATCACCCCCAAACCAATCCCTCCAATCCCTCATCACCCCCAAACCAATCCCTCCAATCCCTCATCACCCCCAAACCAATCCCTTATCACCCCCAAACCCATCCCTCTGATCCCTCATCACCCCCAAACCCATCCCTCATCACCCCCAAACCCATCACTCCGATCCCTCATCACCTCCAAACCAATCCCTCCGATCCCTCATCACCCCCAAACCCATCCCTCCGATCCCTCATCACCCCCAAACCCATCCCTCCGATCCCTCATCACCCACAAACCCATCCCTCCGATCCCTCATCACCCCCAAACCAATCCCTCCGATCCCTCATCACCCCCAAACCAATCCCTCCGATCCCTCATCACCCCCAAACCAATCCCTCCGATCCCTCATCACCCCCATCCCCCCCAAACCCATCACTAATCACCCCCAAACCAATCACTCCGATCCCTCATCACCCCCAAACCAATCCCTCCGATCCCTCATCACCCCCAAACCAATCCCTCATCACCCCCAAACCAATCCCTCATCACCCCCAAACCAATCCCTCATCACCCCCAAACCAATCCCTCCGATCCCTCATCACCCCCAAACCAATCACTCCGATCCATCACCCCCAAACCAATCCCTCATCACCGCCAAACCAATCCCTCCAATCCCTCATCACCCCCAAACCAATCCCTCCGATCCCTCATCACCCCCAAACCCATCCCTCCGATCCCTCATCACCCCCAAACCCATCCCTCCGATCCCTCATCACCCCCAAACCCATCCCTCCGATCCCTCATCACCCCCAAACCCATCCCTCCGATCCCTCATCACCCCCAAACCCATCCCTCCGATCCCTCATCACCCCCAAACCCATCCCTCCGATCCCTCATCACCCCCAAACCAATCCCTCCGAACCCTCATCACCCCCAAACCAATAACTCCGAACCCTCATCACCCCCAAACCAATCACTCCGATCCCTCATCACCCCCAAACCCATCCCTCCGATCCCTCATCACCCCCAAACCCATCCCTCCGATCCCTCATCACCCCCAAACCCATCCCTCCGATCCCTCATCACCCCCAAACCCATCCCTCCGATCCCTCATCACCCCCAAACCTATCACTGCGATCCCTCATTACCCCCAAACCAATCACTCATCACCCCCAAACCAATCCCTCCGATGCCACATCACCCCCAAACCCATCACTAATCACCCCCAAACCCATCCCTCCGATCCCTCATCACCCCCAAACCAATCCCTCCAATCCCTCATCACCCCCAAACCAATCCCTCCAATCCCTCATCACCCCCAAACCAATCCCTCCAATCCCTCATCACCCCCATCCCCCCCAAACCCATCACTAATCACCCCCAAACCAATCACTCCGATCCCTCATCACCCCCAAACCAATCACTCCGATCCCTCATCACCCCCAAACCAATCCCTCATCACCCCCAAACCAATCCCTCCAATCCCTCATCACCCAAACCCATCCCTCACCCCCAAACCAATCCCTTCGATCCCTCATCACCCCCAAACCAATCCCTCCGATCCCTCATCACCCCCAAACCAATCCCTCCGATCCCTTATCACCCCCAAACCAATCCCTCATTACCCCCAAACCAATCCCTCCGATCCCTCATCACCCCCAAACCAATCCCTCCGATCCCTTATCACCCCCAAACCAATCCCTCATCACCCCCAAACCAATCACTCCAATCCCTCATCACCCCCAAACCAATCCCTCCGATCCCTTATCACCCCCAAACCGATCCCTCATCACCCCCAAACCAATCCCTCCGATCCCTCATCACCCCCATCCCCCCCAAACCCATCACTAATCACCCCCAAACCAATCACTCCGATCCCTCATCACCCCCAAACCAATCACTCCGATCCCTCATCACCCCCAAACCAATCCCTCCAATCCCTCATCACCCCCAAACCAATCCCTCCAATCCCTCATCACCCCCATCCCCCCCAAACCCATCCCTCATCACCCCCAAACCAATCCCTTCGATCCCTCATCACCCCCAAACCAATCCCTCCGATCCCTCATCACCCCCAAACCAATCCCTCCGATCCCTTATCACCCCCAAACCAATCCCTCATTACCCCCAAACCAATCCCTCCGATCCCTTATCACCCCCAAACCAATCCCTCATCACCCCCAAACCAATCACTCCAATCCCTCATCACCCCCAAACGAATCCCTCCAATCCTTCATCACCCCCAAACCGATCCCTCATCACCCCCAAACCAATCCCTCCGATCCCTCATCACCCCCATCCCCCCCAAACCCATCACTAATCACCCCCAAACCAATCACTCCGATCCCTCATCACCCCCAAACCAATCCCTCCAATCCCTCATCACCCCCAAACCAATCCCTCCAATCCCTCATCACCCCCAAACCAATCCCTCCGATCCCTCATCACCCCCAAACCCATCCCTCATCACCCCCAAACCAATCCCTCCGATCCCTCATCACCCCCAAACCAATCCCTCCGATCCCTCATCACCCCCAAACCAATCCCTCCGATCCCTCATCACCCCCAAACCAATCCCTCCGATCCCTTATCACCCCCAAACCAATCCCTCATCACCCCCAAACCAATCACTCCGATCCCTCATCACCCCCAAACCCATCACTCCGATCCCTCATCACCCCCAAACCCATCACTCCGATCCCTCATCACCCCCAAACCAATCCCTCCGATCCCTCATCACCCCCAAACCAATCCCTCCGATCCCTCATCACCCCCAAACCAATCCCTCCGATCCCTCATCACCCCCAAACCCATCACTCCGATCCCTCATCACCCCCAAACCCATCACTCCGATCCCTCATCACCCCCAAACCAATCCCTCCGATCCCTCATCACCCCCAAACCAATCCCTCCGATCCCTCATCACCCCCAAACCAATCCCTCCGATCCCTCATCACCCCCAAACCAATCCCTCCGATCCCTCATCACCCCCACCCCCCCAAACCCATCACTAATCACCCCCAAACCAATCACTCCGATCCCTCATCACCCCCAAACCAATCACTCCGATCCCTCATCACCCCCAAACCAATCCCTCCGATCCCTCATCACCCCCAAACCAATCCCTCCGATCCCTCATCACCCCCAAACCAATCCCTCCGATCCCTCATCACCCCCAAACCAATCCCTCATCACCCCCAAACCCATCCCTCATCACCCCCAAACCCATCCCTCCAATCCCTCATCACCCCCAAACCAATCCCTCATCACCCCCAAACCCATCCCTCATCACCCCCAAACCAATCCCTCCGATCCCTCATCACCCCCAAACCCATCCCTCATCACCCCCAAACCAATCCCTCATCACCCCCAAACCCATCCCTCCGATCCCTCATCACCCCCAAACCAATCCCTCAGATCCCTCATCAACCCCAAACCCATCCCTCCGATCCCTCATCACCCCCAAACCAATCCCTCCGATCCCTCATCACCCCCAAACCAATCCCTCCAATCCCTCATCACCCCCAAACCAATCCCTCCAATCCCTCATCACCCCCAAACCAATCCCTTATCACCCCCAAACCCATCCCTCTGATCCCTCATCACCCCCAAACCCATCCCTCATCACCCCCAAACCCATCACTCCGATCCCTCATCACCTCCAAACCCATCCCTCCGATCCCTCATCACCCCCAAACCCATCCCTCCGATCCCTCATCACCCACAAACCCATCCCTCCGATCCCTCATCACCCCCAAACCAATCCCTCCGATCCCTCATCACCCCCAAACCAATCCCTCCGATCCCTCATCACCCCCAAACCAATCCCTCCGATCCCTCATCACCCCCATCCCCCCCAAACCCATCACTAATCACCCCCAAACCAATCACTCCGATCCCTCATCACCCCCAAACCAATCCCTCCGATCCCTCATCACCCCCAAACCAATCCCTCATCACCCCCAAACCAATCCCTCATCACCCCCAAACCAATCCCTCCGATCCCTCATCACCCCCAAACCAATCCCTCCGATCCCTCATCACCCCCAAACCAATCACTCCGATCCATCACCCCCAAACCAATCCCTCATCACCGCCAAACCAATCCCTCCAATCCCTCATCACCCCCAAACCAATCCCTCCGATCCCTCATCACCCCCAAACCCATCCCTCCGATCCCTCATCACCCCCAAACCCATCCCTCCGATCCCTCATCACCCCCAAACCCATCCCTCCGATCCCTCATCACCCCCAAACCCATCCCTCCGATCCCTCATCACCCCCAAACCCATCCCTCCGATCCCTCATCACCCCCAAACCCATCCCTCCGATCCCTCATCACCCCCAAACCAATCCCTCCGATCCCTCATCACCCCCAAACCAATCCCTCCGAACCCTCATCACCCCCAAACCAATAACTCCGAACCCTCATCACCCCCAAACCCATCCCTCCGATCCCTCATCACCCCCAAACCCATCCCTCCGATCCCTCATCACCCCCAAACCCATCCCTCCGATCCCTCATCACCCCCAAACCCATCCCTCCGATCCCTCATCACCCCCAAACCCATCCCTCCGATCCCTCATCACCCCCAAACCTATCACTGCGATCCCTCATTACCCCCAAACCAATCACTCATCACCCCCAAACCAATCCCTCCGATGCCACATCACCCCCAAACCCATCACTAATCACCCCCAAACCCATCCCTCCGATCCCTCATCACCCCCAAACCAATCCCTCCAATCCCTCATCACCCCCAAACCAATCCCTCCAATCCCTCATCACCCCCAAACCAATCCCTCCAATCCCTCATCACCCCCATCCCCCCCAAACCCATCACTAATCACCCCCAAACCAATCACTCCGATCCCTCATCACCCCCAAACCAATCACTCCGATCCCTCATCACCCCCAAACCAATCCCTCATCACCCCCAAACCAATCCCTCCAATCCCTCATCACCCAAACCCATCCCTCACCCCCAAACCAATCCCTTCGATCCCTCATCACCCCCAAACCAATCCCTCCGATCCCTCATCACCCCCAAACCAATCCCTCCGATCCCTTATCACCCCCAAACCAATCCCTCATTACCCCCAAACCAATCCCTCCGATCCCTCATCACCCCCAAACCAATCCCTCCGATCCCTTATCACCCCCAAACCAATCCCTCATCACCCCCAAACCAATCACTCCAATCCCTCATCACCCCCAAACCAATCCCTCCGATCCCTTATCACCCCCAAACCGATCCCTCATCACCCCCAAACCAATCCCTCCGATCCCTCATCACCCCCATCCCCCCCAAACCCATCACTAATCACCCCCAAACCAATCACTCCGATCCCTCATCACCCCCAAACCAATCACTCCGATCCCTCATCACCCCCAAACCAATCCCTCCAATCCCTCATCACCCCCAAACCAATCCCTCCAATCCCTCATCACCCAAACCCATCCCTCATCACCCCCAAACCAATCCCTTCGATCCCTCATCACCCCCAAACCAATCCCTCCGATCCCTCATCACCCCCAAACCAATCCCTCCGATCCCTTATCACCCCCAAACCAATCCCTCATTACCCCCAAACCAATCCCTCCGATCCCTTATCACCCCCAAACCAATCCCTCATCACCCCCAAACCAATCACTCCAATCCCTCATCACCCCCAAACGAATCCCTCCAATCCCTCATCACCCCCAAACCGATCCCTCATCACCCCCAAACCAATCCCTCCGATCCCTCATCACCCCCATCCCCCCCAAACCCATCACTAATCACCCCCAAACCAATCACTCCGATCCCTCATCACCCCCAAACCAATCCCTCCAATCCCTCATCACCCCCAAACCAATCCCTCCGATCCCTCATCACCCCCAAACCCATCCCTCATCACCCCCAAACCAATCCCTCCGATCCCTCATCACCCCCAAACCAATCCCTCCGATCCCTCATCACCCCCAAACCAATCCCTCCGATCCCTTATCACCCCCAAACCAATCCCTCCGATCCCTCATCACCCCCAAACCAATCCCTCCAATCCCTCATCACCCCCAAACCAATCCCTCCGATCCCTCATCACCCCCAAACCCATCCCTCATCACCCCCAAACCAATCCCTCCGATCCCTCATCACCCCCAAACCAATCCCTCCGATCCCTCATCACCCCCAAACCAATCCCTCCGATCCCTTATCACCCCCAAACCAATCCCTCATCACCCCCAAACCAATCCCTCCGATCCCTTATCACCCCCAAACCGATCCCTCATCACCCCCAAACCAATCCCTCCGATCCCTCATCACCCCCATCCCCCCCAAACCCATCACTAATCACCCCCAAACCAATCACTCCGATCCCTCATCACCCCCAAACCAATCACTCCGATCCCTCATCACCCCCAAACCAATCCCTCCAATCCCTCATCACCCCCAAACCAATCCCTCCAATCCCTCATCACCCAAACCCATCCCTCATCACCCCCAAACCAATCCCTTCGATCCCTCATCACCCCCAAACCAATCCCTCCGATCCCTCATCACCCCCAAACCAATCCCTCCGATCCCTTATCACCCCCAAACCAATCCCTCATTACCCCCAAACCAATCCCTCCGATCCCTTATCACCCCCAAACCAATCCCTCATCACCCCCAAACCAATCACTCCAATCCCTCATCACCCCCAAACGAATCCCTCCAATCCTTCATCACCCCCAAACCGATCCCTCATCACCCCCAAACCAATCCCTCCGATCCCTCATCACCCCCATCCCCCCCAAACCCATCACTAATCACCCCCAAACCAATCACTCCGATCCCTCATCACCCCCAAACCAATCCCTCCAATCCCTCATCACCCCCAAACCAATCCCTCCAATCCCTCATCACCCCCAAACCAATCCCTCCGATCCCTCATCACCCCCAAACCCATCCCTCATCACCCCCAAACCAATCCCTCCGATCCCTCATCACCCCCAAACCAATCCCTCCGATCCCTCATCACCCCCAAACCAATCCCTCCGATCCCTCATCACCCCCAAACCAATCCCTCCGATCCCTTATCACCCCCAAACCAATCCCTCATCACCCCCAAACCAATCACTCCGATCCCTCATCACCCCCAAACCCATCACTCCGATCCCTCATCACCCCCAAACCCATCACTCCGATCCCTCATCACCCCCAAACCAATCCCTCCGATCCCTCATCACCCCCAAACCAATCCCTCCGATCCCTCATCACCCCCAAACCAATCCCTCCGATCCCTCATCACCCCCAAACCCATCACTCCGATCCCTCATCACCCCCAAACCCATCACTCCGATCCCTCATCACCCCCAAACCAATCCCTCCGATCCCTCATCACCCCCAAACCAATCCCTCCGATCCCTCATCACCCCCAAACCAATCCCTCCGATCCCTCATCACCCCCAAACCAATCCCTCCGATCCCTCATCACCCCCACCCCCCCAAACCCATCACTAATCACCCCCAAACCAATCACTCCGATCCCTCATCACCCCCAAACCAATCACTCCGATCCCTCATCACCCCCAAACCAATCCCTCCGATCCCTCATCACCCCCAAACCAATCCCTCCGATCCCTCATCACCCCCAAACCAATCCCTCCGATCCCTCATCACCCCCAAACCAATCCCTCATCACCCCCAAACCCATCCCTCATCACCCCCAAACCCATCCCTCCAATCCCTCATCACCCCCAAACCAATCCCTCATCACCCCCAAACCCATCCCTCATCACCCCCAAACCAATCCCTCCGATCCCTCATCACCCCCAAACCCATCCCTCATCACCCCCAAACCAATCCCTCATCACCCCCAAACCCATCCCTCCGATCCCTCATCACCCCCAAACCAATCCCTCAGATCCCTCATCAACCCCAAACCCATCCCTCCGATCCCTCATCACCCCCAAACCAATCCCTCCGATCCCTCATCACCCCCAAACCAATCCCTCCAATCCCTCATCACCCCCAAACCAATCCCTCCAATCCCTCATCACCCCCAAACCAATCCCTTATCACCCCCAAACCCATCCCTCTGATCCCTCATCACCCCCAAACCCATCCCTCATCACCCCCAAACCCATCACTCCGATCCCTCATCACCTCCAAACCCATCCCTCCGATCCCTCATCACCCCCAAACCCATCCCTCCGATCCCTCATCACCCACAAACCCATCCCTCCGATCCCTCATCACCCCCAAACCAATCCCTCCGATCCCTCATCACCCCCAAACCAATCCCTCCGATCCCTCATCACCCCCAAACCAATCCCTCCGATCCCTCATCACCCCCAAACCAATCCCTCCGATCCCTCATCACCCCCATCCCCCCCAAACCCATCACTAATCACCCCCAAACCAATCACTCCGATCCCTCATCACCCCCAAACCAATCCCTCCGATCCCTCATCACCCCCAAACCAATCCCTCATCACCCCCAAACCAATCCCTCATCACCCCCAAACCAATCCCTCCGATCCCTCATCACCCCCAAACCAATCCCTCCGATCCCTCATCACCCCCAAACCAATCACTCCGATCCATCACCCCCAAACCAATCCCTCATCACCGCCAAACCAATCCCTCCAATCCCTCATCACCCCCAAACCAATCCCTCCGATCCCTCATCACCCCCAAACCCATCCCTCCGATCCCTCATCACCCCCAAACCCATCCCTCCGATCCCTCATCACCCCCAAACCCATCCCTCCGATCCCTCATCACCCCCAAACCCATCCCTCCGATCCCTCATCACCCCCAAACCCATCCCTCCGATCCCTCATCACCCCCAAACCCATCCCTCCGATCCCTCATCACCCCCAAACCAATCCCTCCGATCCCTCATCACCCCCAAACCAATCCCTCCGATCCCTCATCACCCCCAAACCAATCCCTCCGAACCCTCATCACCCCCAAACCAATAACTCCGAACCCTCATCACCCCCAAACCCATCCCTCCGATCCCTCATCACCCCCAAACCCATCCCTCCGATCCCTCATCACCCCCAAACCCATCCCTCCGATCCCTCATCACCCCCAAACCCATCCCTCCGATCCCTCATCACCCCCAAACCCATCCCTCCGATCCCTCATCACCCCCAAACCTATCACTGCGATCCCTCATTACCCCCAAACCAATCACTCATCACCCCCAAACCAATCCCTCCGATGCCACATCACCCCCAAACCCATCACTAATCACCCCCAAACCCATCCCTCCGATCCCTCATCACCCCCAAACCAATCCCTCCAATCCCTCATCACCCCCAAACCAATCCCTCCAATCCCTCATCACCCCCAAACCAATCCCTCCAATCCCTCATCACCCCCATCCCCCCCAAACCCATCACTAATCACCCCCAAACCAATCACTCCGATCCCTCATCACCCCCAAACCAATCACTCCGATCCCTCATCACCCCCAAACCAATCCCTCATCACCCCCAAACCAATCCCTCCAATCCCTCATCACCCAAACCCATCCCTCACCCCCAAACCAATCCCTTCGATCCCTCATCACCCCCAAACCAATCCCTCCGATCCCTCATCACCCCCAAACCAATCCCTCCGATCCCTTATCACCCCCAAACCAATCCCTCATTACCCCCAAACCAATCCCTCCGATCCCTCATCACCCCCAAACCAATCCCTCCGATCCCTTATCACCCCCAAACCAATCCCTCATCACCCCCAAACCAATCACTCCAATCCCTCATCACCCCCAAACCAATCCCTCCGATCCCTTATCACCCCCAAACCGATCCCTCATCACCCCCAAACCAATCCCTCCGATCCCTCATCACCCCCATCCCCCCCAAACCCATCACTAATCACCCCCAAACCAATCACTCCGATCCCTCATCACCCCCAAACCAATCACTCCGATCCCTCATCACCCCCAAACCAATCCCTCCAATCCCTCATCACCCCCAAACCAATCCCTCCAATCCCTCATCACCCAAACCCATCCCTCATCACCCCCAAACCAATCCCTTCGATCCCTCATCACCCCCAAACCAATCCCTCCGATCCCTCATCACCCCCAAACCAATCCCTCCGATCCCTTATCACCCCCAAACCAATCCCTCATTACCCCCAAACCAATCCCTCCGATCCCTTATCACCCCCAAACCAATCCCTCATCACCCCCAAACCAATCACTCCAATCCCTCATCACCCCCAAACGAATCCCTCCAATCCCTCATCACCCCCAAACCGATCCCTCATCACCCCCAAACCAATCCCTCCGATCCCTCATCACCCCCATCCCCCCCAAACCCATCACTAATCACCCCCAAACCAATCACTCCGATCCCTCATCACCCCCAAACCAATCCCTCCAATCCCTCATCACCCCCAAACCAATCCCTCCGATCCCTCATCACCCCCAAACCCATCCCTCATCACCCCCAAACCAATCCCTCCGATCCCTCATCACCCCCAAACCAATCCCTCCGATCCCTCATCACCCCCAAACCAATCCCTCCGATCCCTTATCACCCCCAAACCAATCCCTCCGATCCCTCATCACCCCCAAACCAATCCCTCCAATCCCTCATCACCCCCAAACCAATCCCTCCGATCCCTCATCACCCCCAAACCCATCCCTCATCACCCCCAAACCAATCCCTCCGATCCCTCATCACCCCCAAACCAATCCCTCCGATCCCTCATCACCCCCAAACCAATCCCTCCGATCCCTTATCACCCCCAAACCAATCCCTCATCACCCCCAAACCAATCACTCCGATCCCTCATCACCCCCAAACCCATCACTCCGATCCCTCATCACCCCCAAACCCATCACTCCGATCCCTCATCACCCCCAAACCCATCACTCCGATCCCTCATCACCCCCAAACCCATCACTCCGATCCCTCATCACCCCCAAACCAATCCCTCCGATCCCTCATCACCCCCAAACCAATCCCTCCGATCCCTCATCACCCCCAAACCCATCCCTCCGATCCCTCATCACCCCCAAACCCATCCCTCCGATCCCTCATCACCCCCAAACCAATCACTCATCACCCCCAAACCAATCACTCCGATCCCTCATCACCCTCAAACCCATCCCTCCGATCCCTCATCACCCCAAACCCATCCCTCCGATCCCTCATCACCCCAAACCCATCCCTCCGATCCCTCATCACCCCAAACCCATCCCTCCGATCCCTCATCACCCCAAACCCATCCCTCCGATCCCTCATCACCCCCAAACCCATCCCGCCGATCCCTCATCACCCCCAAACCCATCCCTCCGATCCCTCATCACCCCCAAACCCATCACTCCGATCCCTCATCACCCCCAAACCCATCACTCCGATCCCTCATCACCCCCAAACCCATCACGCCGATCCCTCATCACCCCCAAACCCATCACTCCAAACCCTCATCACCCCCAAACCCATCACTCCGATCCCTCATCACCCCCAAACCCATCACTCCGATCCCTCATCACCCCCAAACCCATCACTCCGATCCCTCATCACCCCCAAACCAATCCCTCATCACCCCCAAACCCATCACTCCGATCCCTCATCACCCCCAAACCCATCCCTCCGATCCCTCATCACCCCCAAACCAATCACTCCAATCCCTCATCACCCCCAAACCAATCCCTCCAATCCCTCATCACCCCCAAACCAATCCCTCCAATCCCTCATCACCCCCATCCCCCCAAACCCATCACTAATCACCCCCAAACCAATCACTCCGATCCCTCATCACCCCCAAACCAATCACTCCGATCCCTCATCACCCCCAAACCAATCCCTCCAATCCCTCATCACCCCCAAACCAATCCCTCATCACCCCCAAACCCATCCCTCATCACCCCCAAACCAATCCCTCCGATCTCTCATCACCCCCAAACCAATCCCTCCGATCCCTCATCACCCCCAAACCAATCCCTCCGATCCCTCATCACCCCCAAACCAATCCCTCCGATCCCTCATCACCCCCAAACCAATCCCTCATCACCCCCAAACCAATCCCTCCGATCCCTCATCACCCCCAAACCAATCCCTCCGATCCCTTATCACCCCCAAACCAATCCCTCATCACCCCCAAACCCATCCCTCCGATCCCTCATCACCCCCAAACCCATCCCTCCGATCCCTCATCACCCCCAAACCCATCCCTCCGATCCCTCATCACCCCCAAACCCATCCCTCCGATCCCTCATCACCCCCAAACCAATCCCTCCGATCCCTCATCACCCCCAAACCCATCCCTCATCACCCCCAAACCCATCACTCCGATCCCTCATCACCCCCAAACCCATCACTCCGATCCCTCATCACCCCCAAACCCATCCCTCCGATCCCTCATCACCCCCAAACCCATCCCTCCGATCCCTCATCACCCCCAAACCAATCCCTCCGATCCCTCATCACCCCCAAACCAATCACTCCGATCCCTCATCACCCCCAAACCAATCCCTCCAATCCCTCATCACCCCCAAACCCATCCCTCATCACCCCCAAACCAATCCCTCCGATCCCTCATCACCCCCAAACCAATCCCTCCGATCCCTCATCACCCCCAAACCAATCCCTCCGATCCCTTATCACCCCCAAACCAATCCCTCATCACCCCCAAACCAATCACTCCGATCCCTCATCACCCCCAAACCAATCCCTCCGATCCCTTATCACCCCCAAACCAATCCCTCATCACCCCCAAACCAATCACTCCGATCCCTCATCACCCCCAAACCCATCCCTCCGATCCCTCATCACCCCCAAACCAATCCCTCATCACCCCCAAACCAATCACTCCGATCCCTCATCACCCCCAAACCCATCCCTCCGATCCCTCATCACCCCCAAACCCATCCCTCCGATCCCTCATCACCCCCAAACCCATCCCTCATCACCCCCAAACCCATCCCTCCGATCCCTCATCACCCCCAAACCAATCCCTCCGATCCCTCATCACCCCCAAACCAATCCCTCCGATCCCTCATCACCCCCAAACCCATCTCTCCGATCCCTCATCACCCCCAAACCAATCCCTCCGATCCCTCATCACCCCCAAACCAATCCCTCCGATCCCTCATCACCCCCAAACCCATCCCTCCGATCCCTCATCACCCCCAAACCCA
Source organism: Rana muscosa (assembly GCA_029206835.1). Lineage (NCBI taxonomy): Eukaryota > Metazoa > Chordata > Amphibia > Anura > Ranidae > Rana > Rana muscosa. The sequence goes on from JARGYO010000368.1 coordinate 4,442,225, forward strand.
TCACTCCGATCCCTCATCACCCCCAAACCCATCACTCCGATCCCTCATCACCCCCAAACCCATCCCTCCGATCCCTCATCACCCCCAAACCAATCCCTCCGATCCCTCATCACCCCCAAACCCATCCCTCATCACCCCCAAACCCATCCCTCCGATCCCTCATCACCCCCAAACCAATCCCTCCGATCCCTCATCACCCCCAAACCAATCCCTCCGATCCCTTATCACCCCCAAACCAATCCCTCATCACCCCCAAACCAATCACTCCGATCCCTCATCACCCCCAAACCAATCCCTCCGATCCCTTATCACCCCCAAACCAATCCCTCATCACCCCCAAACCAATCACTCCGATCCCTCATCACCCCCAAACCCATCCCTCCGATCCCTCATCACCCCCAAACCAATCCCTCATCACCCCCAAACCAATCACTCCGATCCCTCATCACCCCCAAACCCATCCCTCCGATCCCTCATCACCCCCAAACCAATCCCTCCGATCCCTCATCACCCCCAAACCCATCCCTCATCACCCCCAAACCCATCCCTCCGATCCCTCATCACCCCCAAACCAATCCCTCCGATCCCTCATCACCCCCAAACCCATCACTCCGATCCCTCATCACCCCCAAACCAATCACTCTGATCCCTTATCACCCCCAAACCCATCCCTCCGATCCCTCATCACCCCCAAACCCATCCCTCCGATCCCTCATCACCCCCAAACCCATCCCTCCGATCCCTCATCACCCCCAAACCCATCCCTCCGATCCCTCATCACCCCCAAACCCATCCCTCCGATCCCTCATCACCCCCAAACAAATCCCTCCGATCCCTCATCACCCCCAAACCAATCCCTCCGATCCCTCATCACCCCCAAACCCATCCCTCCGATCCCTCATCACCCCCAAACCCATCACTCCGATCCCTCATCACCCCCAAACCCATCACTCCGATCCCTCATCACCCCCAAACCCATCACTCCGATCCCTCATCACCCCCAAACCCATCCCTCCGATCCCTCATCACCCCCAAACCAATCCCTCCGATCCCTCATCACCCCCAAACCCATCCCTCATCACCCCCAAACCCATCCCTCCGATCCCTCATCACCCCCAAACCAATCCCTCATCACCCCCAAACCAATCCCTCCAATCCCTCATCACCCAAACCCATCACTAATCACCCCCAAACCAATCACTCCGATCCCTCATCACCCCCAAACCAATCCCTCCAATCCCTCATCACCCCCAAACCAATCCCTCCGATCCCTCATCACCCCCAAACCCATCCCTCATCACCCCCAAACCAATCCCTCCGATCCCTCATCACCCCCAAACCAATCCCTCCGATCCCTCATCACCCCCAAACCAATCCCTCCGATCCCTTATCACCCCCAAACCAATCCCTCCGATCCCTCATCACCCCCAAACCAATCCCTCCAATCCCTCATCACCCCCAAACCAATCCCTCCGATCCCTCATCACCCCCAAACCCATCCCTCATCACCCCCAAACCAATCCCTCATCACCCCCAAACCAATCACTCATCACCCCCAAACCAATCCCTCCGATCCCTCATCACCCCCAAACCAATCCCTCCAATCCCTCATCACCCCCAAACCAATCCCTCCGATCCCTCATCACCCCCAAACCCATCCCTCATCACCCCCAAACCAATCCCTCCGATCCCTCATCACCCCCAAACCAATCCCTCCGATCCCTCATCACCCCCAAACCAATCCCTCCGATCCCTTATCACCCCCAAACCAATCCCTCATCACCCCCAAACCAATCACTCCGATCCCTCATCACCCCCAAACCCATCACTCCGATCCCTCATCACCCCCAAACCCATCACTCCGATCCCTCATCACCCCCAAACCCATCACTCCGATCCCTCATCACCCCCAAACCCATCACTCCGATCCCTCATCACCCCCAAACCAATCCCTCCGATCCCTCATCACCCCCAAACCAATCCCTCCGATCCCTCATCACCCCCAAACCCATCCCTCCGATCCCTCATCACCCCCAAACCCATCCCTCCGATCCCTCATCACCCCCAAACCAATCACTCATCACCCCCAAACCAATCACTCCGATCCCTCATCACCCCCAAACCCATCACTCCGATCCCTCATCACCCCCAAACCCATCACTCCGATCCCTCATCACCCCCAAACCCATCACTCCGATCCCTCATCACCCCCAAACCCATCACTCCGATCCCTCATCACCCCCAAACCCATCCCTCCGATCCCTCATCACCCCCAAACCCATCCCTCCGATCCCTCATCACCCCCAAACCCATCCCTCCGATCCCTCATCACCCCCAAACCAATCACTCATCACCCCCAAACCAATCACTCCGATCCCTCATCACCCTCAAACCCATCCCTCCGATCCCTCATCACCCTCAAACCCATCCCTCCGATCCCTCATCACCCCAAACCCATCCCTCCGATCCCTCATCACCCCAAACCCATCCCTCCGATCCCTCATCACCCCAAACCCATCCCTCCGATCCCTCATCACCCCAAACCCATCCCTCCGATCCCTCATCACCCCCAAACCCATCCCGCCGATCCCTCATCACCCCCAAACCCATCCCTCCGATCCCTCATCACCCCCAAACCCATCACTCCGATCCCTCATCACCCCCAAACCCATCACGCCGATCCCTCATCACCCCCAAACCCATCACTCCGATCCCTCATCACCCCCAAACCCATCACTCCGATCCCTCATCACCCCCAAACCCATCACTCCGATCCCTCATCACCCCCAAACCAATCCCTCATCACCCCCAAACCCATCACTCCGATCCCTCATCACCCCCAAACCCATCCCTCCGATCCCTCATCACCCCCAAACCAATCCCTCCAATCCCTCATCACCCCCAAACCAATCCCTCCAATCCCTCATCACCCCCAAACCAATCCCTCCAATCCCTCATCACCCCCATCCCCCCAAACCCATCACTAATCACCCCCAAACCAATCACTCCGATCCCTCATCACCCCCAAACCAATCACTCCGATCCCTCATCACCCCCAAACCAATCCCTCCAATCCCTCATCACCCCCAAACAAATCCCTCATCACCCCCAAACCCATCCCTCATCACCCCCAAACCAATCCCTCCGATCCCTCATCACCCCCAAACCAATCCCTCCGATCCCTCATCACCCCCAAACCAATCCCTCCGATCCCTCATCACCCCCAAACCAATCCCTCCGATCCCTCATCACCCCCAAACCAATCCCTCATCACCCCCAAACCAATCCCTCCGATCCCTCATCACCCCCAAACCCATCCCTCCGATCCCTCATCACCCCCAAACCCATCCCTCCGATCCCTCATCACCCCCAAACCCATCCCTCCGATCCCTCATCACCCCCAAACCCATCCCTCCGATCCCTCATCACCCCCAAACCCATCCCTCCGATCCCTCATCACCCCCAAACCCATCCCTCCGATCCCTCATCACCCCCAAACCAATCCCTCCGATCCCTCATCACCCCCAAACCCATCCCTCATCACCCCCAAACCCATCACTCCGATCCCTCATCACCCCCAAACCCATCCCTCCGATCCCTCATCACCCCCAAACCCATCCCTCCGATCCCTCATCACCCCCAAACCCATCCCTCCGATCCCTCATCACCCCCAAACCAATCACTCCGATCCCTCATCACCCCCAAACCAATCACTCCGATCCCTCATCACCCCCAAACCAATCCCTCCAATCCCTCATCACCCCCAAACCCATCCCTCATCACCCCCAAACCAATCCCTCCGATCCCTCATCACCCCCAAACCAATCACTCCGATCCCTCATCACCCCCAAACCAATCCCTCCAATCCCTCATCACCCCCAAACCCATCCCTCATCACCCCCAAACCAATCCCTCCGATCCCTCATCACCCCCAAACCAATCCCTCCGATCCCTCATCACCCCCAAACCAATCCCTCCGATCCCTTATCACCCCCAAACCAATCCCTCATCACCCCCAAACCAATCACTCCGATCCCTCATCACCCCCAAACCAATCCCTCCGATCCCTTATCACCCCCAAACCAATCCCTCATCACCCCCAAACCAATCACTCCGATCCCTCATCACCCCCAAACCCATCCCTCCGATCCCTCATCACCCCCAAACCAATCCCTCCGATCCCTCATCACCCCCAAACCCATCCCTCATCACCCCCAAACCCATCCCTCCGATCCCTCATCACCCCCAAACCAATCCCTCCGATCCCTCATCACCCCCAAACCAATCCCTCCGATCCCTCATCACCCCCAAACCCATCTCTCCGATCCCTCATCACCCCCAAACCAATCCCTCCGATCGCTCATCACCCCCAAACCAATCACTCTGATCCCTTATCACCCCCAAACCCATCCCTCATCACCCCCAAACCCATCCCTCCGATCCCTCATCACCCCCAAACCCATCCCTCCGATCCCTCATCACCCCCAAACCAATCCCTCCGATCCCTCATCACCCCCAAACCAATCCCTCCGATCCCTCATCACCCCCAAACCCATCTCTCCGATCCCTCATCACCCCCAAACCAATCCCTCCGATCGCTCATCACCCCCAAACCAATCACTCTGATCCCTTATCACCCCCAAACCCATCCCTCATCACCCCCAAACCCATCCCTCCGATCCCTCATCACCCCCAAACCCATCCCTCCGATCCCTCATCACCCCCAAACCCATCCCTCCGATCCCTCATCACCCCCAAACCCATCCCTCCGATCCCTCATCACCCCCAAACCCATCCCTCCGATCCCTCATCACCCCCAAACCCATCCCTCTGATCCCTCATCACCCCCAAACCAATCCCTCATCACCCCCAAACCCATCCCTCCGATCCCACATCACCCCCAAACCCATCACTCCGATCCCTCATCACCCCCAAACCCATCACTCCGATCCCTCATCACCCCCAAACCCATCACTCCGATCCCTCATCACCCCCAAACCCATCACTCCGATCCCTCATCACCCCCAAACCCATCCCTCCGATCCCTCATCACCCCCAAACCAATCCCTCCGATCCCTCATCACCCCCAAACCCATCCCTCATCACCCCCAAACCCATCCCTCCGATCCCTCATCACCCCCAAACCAATCCCTCCGATCCCTCATCACCCCCAAACCAATCCCTCCGATCCCTCATCACCCCCAAACCAATCCCTCATCACCCCCAAACCAATCACTCCGATCCCTCATCACCCCCAAACCAATCCCTCCGATCCCTTATCACCCCCAAACCAATCCCTCATCACCCCCAAACCAATCACTCCGATCCCTCATCACCCCCAAACCCATCCCTCCGATCCCTCATCACCCCCAAACCAATCCCTCATCACCCCCAAACCAATCACTCCGATCCCTCATCACCCCCAAACCCATCCCTCCGATCCCTCATCACCCCCAAACCAATCCCTCCGATCCCTCATCACCCCCAAACCCATCCCTCATCACCCCCAAACCCATCCCTCCGATCCCTCATCACCCCCAAACCAATCCCTCCGATCCCTCATCACCCCCAAACCCATCACTCCGATCCCTCATCACCCCCAAACCAATCACTCTGATCCCTTATCACCCCCAAACCCATCCCTCCGATCCCTCATCACCCCCAAACCCATCCCTCCGATCCCTCATCACCCCCAAACCCATCCCTCCGATCCCTCATCACCCCCAAACCCATCCCTCCGATCCCTCATCACCCCCAAACCAATCCCTCCGATCCCTCATCACCCCCAAACCCATCACTCCGATCCCTCATCACCCCCAAACCAATCACTCTGATCCCTTATCACCCCCAAACCCATCCCTCCGATCCCTCATCACCTCCAAACCCATCCCTCCGATCCCTCATCACCCCCAAACCCATCCCTCCGATCCCTCATCACCCCCAAACCCATCCCTCCGATCCCTCATCACCCCCAAACCAATCCCTCCGATCCCTCATCACCCCCAAACCCATCCCTCATCACCCCCAAACCCATCCCTCCGATCCCTCATCACCCCCAAACCAATCCCTCCGATCCCTCATCACCCCCAAACCAATCCCTCCGATCCCTCATCACCCCCAAACCCATCTCTCCGATCCCTCATCACCCCCAAACCAATCCCTCCGATCCCTCATCACCCCCAAACCCATCACTCCGATCCCTCATCACCCCCAAACCCATCACTCCGATCCCTCATCATCCCCCAAACCAATCCCTCCGATCCCTCATCACCCCCAAACCCATCTCTCCGATCCCTCATCACCCCCAAACCAATCCCTCCGATCCCTCATCACCCCCAAACCCATCACTCCGATCCCTCATCACCCCCAAACCAATCCCTCCGATCCCTCATCACCCCCAAACCCATCACTCCGATCCCTCATCATCCCCAAACCCATCCCTCCGATCCCTCATCACCCCCAAACCCATCCCTCCGATCCCTCATCACCCCCAAAACCATCTCTAATCACCCCCAAACCCATCACTCTGATCCCTCATCACCCCCAAACCCATCACTCCGATCCCTCATCACCCCCAAACCCATCAGTCCGATCCCTCATCACCCCCAAACCAATCCCTCCGAACCCTCATCACCCCCAAACCCATCCCTCCGATCCCTCATCACCCCCAAAACCATCTCTAATCACCCCCAAACCCATCACTCTGATCCCTCATCACCCCCAAACCCATCCCTCCGATCCCTCATCACCCCCAAACCAATCACTCCGATCCCTCATCACCCCCAAACCAATCCCTCATCACCCCCAAACCCATCCCTCCGATCCCTCATCACCCCCAAATCAATCCCTCCGATCCCTCATCACCCCCAAACCCATCACTCCGATCCCTCATCACCCCCAAACCCATCCCTCCGATCCCTCATCACCCCCAAACCCATCCCTCCGATCCCTCATCACCCCCAAACCCATCCCTCCGATCCCTCATCACCCCCAAACCAATCCCTCCGATCCCTCATCACCCCCAAACCCATCCCTCCGATCCCTCATCACCCCCAAACCCATCCCTCCGATCCCTCATCACCCCCAAACCCATCACTCCGATCCCTCATCACCCCCAAACCCATCAGTCCGATCCCTCATCACCCCCAAACCAATCCCTCCGATCCCTCATCACCCCCAAACCCATCCCTCCGATCCCTCATCACCCCCAAAACCATCTCTAATCACCCCCAAACCCATCACTCTGATCCCTCATCACCCCCAAACCCATCCCTCCGATCCCTCATCACCCCCAAACCAATCACTCCGATCCCTCATCACCCCCAAACCAATCCCTCCGATCCCTCATCACCCCCAAACCCATCCCTCCGATCCCTCATCACCCCCAAATCAATCCCTCCGATCCCTCATCACCCCCAAACCCATCACTCCGATCCCTCATCACCCCCAAACCCATCCCTCCGATCCCTCATCACCCCCAAACCCATCCCTCCGATCCCTCATCACCCCCAAACCAATCCCTCCGATCCCTCATCACCCCCAAACCAATCACTCCGATCCCTCATCACCCCCAAACCCATCCCTCCGATCCCTCATCACCCCCAAACCCATCCCTCCGATCCCTCATCACCCCCAAACCAATCACTCCGATCCCTCATCACCCCCAAACCCATCCCTCATCACCCCCAATACCAACCCCTATCTCAGAGGGCGGGCCCCCTCCACCAATTCACCCCCCCCCCCCTCTGTCTGCCCCCACACACAGGGTCACATGGATTGTTCTGGAATAAAATGTCATCTCCAGAGGGATCTCCGCTGAGCCGCCATTGTACTCCACCATAAATCTCCTCTTTCCTCTCTATTCCCCCTGGAGACAAGGACAATATCTGGCGCCTCATCAACAATCACCACCGTCTGCCACATATACCATGGCGTCCTCAGACTTCTCTCTACACCAATCACCTCACACCTCTCCTCTAATAGACACTCCAATCTGATTGGTTATCTCCGCACTTTATTAAAAGTCAACTCCACCCACAATTTAGTGTAAGACTTTTTATATCAATTTACAATCTCCATCCGAAAACCGACTACAGGGGGGGGGGGGGGGTGCCACCATAGTGGGAGGGGCAGAGACACCAACTACTGCAGGAAATCTTCCCATTGTGGGAGGGGCAGAGACACCAACTACTGCAGGAAATCTCCCCATTGTGGGAGGGGCAGAGACACAAACTACTGCAGGAAATCTCCCCATTGTGGGAGGGGCAGAGACACAAACTACTGCAGGAAATCTCCCCATTGTGGGAGGGGCAGAGACACAAACTACTGCAGGAAATCTCCCTATTGTGGGAGGGGCAGAGACACAAACTACTGCAGGAAATCTCATTGTGGGAGGTGTAGAGACACAAACTACTGCAGGAAATCTCCCCATTGTGGGAGGGGCAGAGACACAAACTACAGCAGGAAATCTCCCTATTGTGGGAGGGGCAGAGACACAAACTACTGCAGGAAATCTCCCTATTGTGGGAGGGGCAGAGACACAAACTACAGCAGGAAATCTCCTCATTGTGGGAGGTGTAGAGACACAAACTACTGCAGGAAATCTCCCCATTGTGGGAGGGGCAGAGACACAAACTACTGCAGGAAATCTCCCTATTGTGGGAGGGGCAGAGACACAAACTACAGCAGGAAATCTCCTCATTGTGGGAGGTGTAGAGACACAAACTACTGCAGGAAATCTCCCCATTGTGGGAGGTGTAGAGACACAAACTACAGCAGGAAATCTCCCCATTGTGGGAGGGGCAGAGACACCAACTAATGGGGGAAACCTACAGACAATATACAGTATTTACTGTGAGCTGTAGATCATGATTAGTAGACTGGCCTGTGAAGGTCATGACAACACTTCATGATCTTTGGCTGAATGACACCAACAGATGAGTCCCTGACTACAGATACCACTTCTGCTTTATACCAGTGGTCTCCAAACTGCATCCCGCAGGCCCTTTACTTGTCTTTATCCAGCCCTTGAGTTACAATTCCTCCCACCAACATCAATGATGGGACACTACTCCTCCCACTGATACCAATGATGGGACACTATTCCTCCCACTGATACCAATGCTGGGACACTATTCCTCCCACTGACACCAATGATGGGACACTATTCCTCCCACTGACACCAATGATGGGACACTATTCCTCCCACTGACACCAATGATGGGACACTATTCCTCCCACTGACACCAATTATGGGACACTATTCCTCCCACTGACACCAATGATGGGGCACTATTCCTCCCACTGATACCAATGATGGGACACTATTCCTCCCACTGATACCAATGATGGGACACTATTCCTCCCACTAACATCAATGATGGGGCACTATTCCTCCCACTGACACCAATGATGGGGCACTATTCCTCCCACTGACACCAATGATGGGGCACTATTCCTCCCACTGACACCAATGATGGGGCACTATTCCCCTCACTGACACCAATGATGGGACACTATTCCTCCCACTGACACCAATGATGGGGCACTATTCCCCTCACTGATACCAATGATGGGGCACTATTCCTCCCACTGACACCAATGATGGGGCACTATTCCTCCCACTGACACCAATGATGGGGCACTATTCCCCTCACTGATACCAATGATGGGACACTATTCCTCCCACTGACACCAATGATGGGGCACTATTCCCCTCACTGATACCAATGATGGGGCACTATTCCTCCCACTGACACCAATGATGGGGCACTATTCCTCCCACTAACATCAATGATGGGACACTATTCCCCTCACTGACACCAATGATGGACCACTATTCCTCCCACTGACACCAATGATGGGGCACTATTCCTCCCACTGACACCAATGATGGGGCACTATTCCTCCCACTGACACCAATGATGGGGCACTATTCCTCCCACTGACCAATGATGGGGCACTATAACCCCCTCACTGACACCAATGATGGGACACTATTCCTCCCACTGACACCAATGATGGGACACTATTCCCCCACTGAGACCAATGATGGGGCACTATTCCTCCCACTAACATCAATGATGGGACACTATTCCCCTCACTGACACCAATGATGGACCACTATTCCTCCCACTGACACCAATGATGGGGCACTATTCCTCCCACTGACACCAATGATGGGGCACTATTCCTCCCACTGACACCAATGATGGGGCACTATTCCTCCCACTGATACCAATGATGGGGCACTATTCCTCCCACTGACACCAATGATGGGACACTATTCCCCCACTGAGACCAATGATGGGACACTATTCCTCCGACTGACACCAATGATGGGACACTATTCCTCCGACTGACACCAATGATGGGACACTATTCCTCCGACTGACACCAATGATGGGACACTATTCCTCCGACTGACACCAATGATGGGACACTATTCCTCCCACTGACACCAATTATGGGACACTATTCCTCCCACTGACACCAATGATGGGGCACTATTCCTCCCACTGATACCAATGATGGGACACTATTCCTCCCACTGATACCAATGATGGGACACTATTCCTCCCACTGACACCAATGATGGGACACTATTCCTCCCACTGACACCAATGATGGGACACTATTCCTCCCACTGACACCAATGATGGGACACTATTCCTCCCACTGACACCAATGATGGGGCACTATTCCTCCCACTGACACCAATGATGGGGCACTATTCCTCCCACTGACACCAATGATGGGGCACTATTCCTCCCACTGACACCAATGATGGGGCACTATTCCCCTCACTGACACCAATGATGGGACACTATTCCTCCCACTGACACCAATGATGGGACACTATTCCTCCCACTGACACCAATGATGGGACACTATTCCTCCCACTGATACCAATGATGGGACACTATTCCTCCCAACGATACCAATGATGGGACACTATTCCTCCCACTAACATCAATGATGGGGCACTATTCCTCCCACTGATACCAATTATGGGGCACTATTCCTCCCGACACCAATGATGGGGCACTATTCCTCCCACTGACACCAACGATGGGGCACTATTCCTCCCACTGACACCAATGATGGGACACTATTCCTCCCACTGACACCAATGATGGGACACTATTCCTCCCACTACTGCCCACAGGCAATATAATCTGGCCGCCACCACTGACCCCGAGCATGAGGAGTTGTCCCCCTGATGCTGGGACATTTTCTGCTCCCATTGGCCACAGTCTGCGCCCCCCCCCCCCCTCTGAAGGACCCCTTGTTCCTTTGTTTAGAAGGCTTTATACCAACCAGTTAGCACCTAGACATGGTTAGTCTTCCATACTGCAGATAATGAACTGGAACCAAACTGGGAGCTATCCCCCACAGGCGAAATCCTCATCCAATGGAGCCAGCTTAGGTGACCCTATTCGGGGGGTGGGACACCCAAAGCTGGTCCTACAAAAGGCGAGGATGAAATGTTTTGGTCAGCCTAGCTCCTGAGATAAAAAGGCAACACCTGACATGTCTGCCATACTCCCCCCTCCGATCAGTCTTTAATGGGTTGCTCAGCCAACAGTCTGACTGCTGACTGAACTCTTGTGGAATCTCTGGAACGGTCTGATGGTTTGTGCAGTAGTAGTGATTCAATGTGGGATTGACTCCAGCAGCTTGATATTACTGGGATCAGCATTTTCATTGGCTGTTGTGATGGTGGACCTAGGACATTGACAATTACAGCTTTATATCTCCAGCTATAATCCCATCAGAAATAAGATCTTTCTTCTCTTCCATGAAAGACTGGGCTGGCTGTGCTATGACGTCACACGCTCCTGAGCTGTGTCACTGAAAAGACGACGAGGGTTAGCCAATGGTTGGAGGATTCATAGATCTGGACCAATCTAGAGTCAGTCTAAACCAGGGGTCTCCAAACTTTTCAAACAAAGGACCACTTTAATTGTCCTTCAGACTTTAGGAGGGCCGGATTGTGACCAGCAGCGACTGAAAATGTTATGGGCCCGGCGTCAGTGAGAATAAATATGGCCTCAGGGTTGGTGGTCAATAGGAGGAGGAGCAGTGCCCCTACTAGTAGTAGGAATAGTATCCCATCATTGGTATCAGTGGAAGATATAGTGCCCCATTGTTGGTGTCAGTGGGATGAATAGTGCCTCATATCAGTTCGAGGAATTGTGCCCCAAGGGCTGGATAAAGGCTAGCAAAGGGCCACATCTGGCCCTCAGGCCGCAGTTTGGAGACCCCTGGTCTAAACGAACATTTCTCAGACATCAGTCGTTATGCCTGCAGGTCAGCGGTCATGGTCACTGCATTCCCCTCATTTTATAGCAAGAAGTCCAGGTTGCTATGGTTACTGCCCTTTGCTGCAAGGAAGCCGCCATTTTGGCTAAACTAACATTTTCTCTATTCTGCTCTCCACAGATGACGTCTCCGATGAAGGTCTATTACAGCCAGACCACCCAGACAGATAGCCGGCCCCTGATTGCTTCCAGCCTGAGGCGGAGGCGTGTGATGACCAAGGATGGGCGGAGCAACGTGCGCATGGACCACATCACTGATAAGAGTTTCCTCTACCTCAAGGACCTATGGACGACATTCATTGACATGCAATGGCGATACAAGCTGCTTCTGTTCTCTGCCACATTTGCTGGAACTTGGTTTATATTTGGGGTGATCTGGTACCTGGTAGCCCTAGTCCACGGTGATCTCCTGGAATTCAACGCACCGGCTAACCACACCCCTTGCGTCGTGCAGGTGCACACTTTAACTGGAGCGTTCCTCTTCTCGCTGGAATCACAGACCACCATTGGCTATGGCTTCCGGTACATCAGCGAAGAATGTCCTCTGGCCATCATTCTGCTCATCAGTCAGCTGGTTTTGACCACAATCCTGGAAATTTTTATCACTGGAACTTTTTTGGCAAAAATCGCTCGCCCCAAAAAAAGAGCAGAGACCATCAAATTCAGCCAGAACGCCGTGGTGGCCCAAAACGAAGGCAAGCTCTGCCTCATGATTCGAGTGGCCAACATGCGCAAAAGTCTACTCATTGGATGCCAAGTGACTGGAAAACTCCTTCACACCCAGGCCACAAAAGAGGGCGAGAACATACACCTGAACCAGATCAATGTGGACTTCCAGGTGGACACCTCGTCTGACAGTCCCTTTCTAATCCTGCCACTCACTTTCTATCATGTGGTCAATGAGTCAAGTCCTCTCAGAGAGGTGGCTATTCGCTCAGGTGAAGGGGACTTTGAACTGGTGGTCATTCTTAGTGGGACAGTGGAGTCCACCAGTGCAACCTGTCAGGTCAGAACATCCTACCTTCCCGATGAGATTTTATGGGGTTACGAGTTCACCCCAATCATTTCTTTGTCCTCCAGTGGAAAGTATGTAGCAGACTTTACTTTATTTGATCAAGTCCTCAAAGTGTCTCCGCCATGCTGCTTTCATGAGGCCGTTCGCTACGGGGACCCAGAAAAGCTGAAACTTGAAGAATCATTCAGGGATAAGTCCGAGAAAGAAGGAAGCCCATTGAGTGTCAGGATCAGCAACGTATGATCTCTAGTCCTAGACACCGTTCTATAGTAGAGGCCGGCTCAACCCAGCCAGGCACACCATACACTGATGCCTTATATCCTAACTTCTAGGGGAATGTAGAAAACCCACCAGCTGAATGTTTCCTCCAGAACACTTTAATCTGGAGAATCTGAGAATTGGCGATTTGTGTGAATTTGTTTAGCAGCTGAATTGTAATCTATTCTGGAGGTGCGAGAGGTGGAATGTTCGGCAATGAGGTCTGTTTCAGAAGATCCCCCTCAGGACCTTCTCCTAGAGGAGTGTTTATGTACATCCATCCATCCAATGAATCTAGAGACACCCTTCTCTCTGAATTCTGCCACGTCAATGGACCACATGGGGGGTGGGGGGCAGCCACCCTGATAAACACATGGGGCCATTTCTTGAAAGTTAATGGCCAGAACAGTTTTTTTGTTCCTGTTTGCACAGCACCACTTCTGTTCTATAAGATGATCAGTGCCTTCAAGTAGTAAGCAGAAGTCTGAACCAGGCATCATCGGGGGAACTGACTGAATCCGAGACGAGGAGGGAGGACGACGAGCGAATTGCTGCTATAGAGAGACATGAAAAGTCTAAAACGTTAGAGAATAAGTGATTAACTTCTCTTCTACTAACCCAGCACCTTATATATGAATGTATGTGACAATGTCAATGTAGTCTACTGTCTGGGGACATCCCATGAGGGACAGAGCCGATGTATAGTCTACTGCAAGGGACATCCCATGAGGAACAAAGATGTATGGTCCACCGCAGGGGAAATCACAAGAAAGGGACCAAGTCAATTTGGAGTCTCTGGGGACATCCTATTAGGGACAAAGCCAATGCAGAGTCTACTGTAAGGGATAAAGCCGGTGCAGAGTCTACTGCAGGAGGCATCACAAGAAAAGGGACAAAACAGATGTATAGTCTACTGTAAGGAGACATCCCATGAGGGGCAAAGCCACTGTAGAGTCTACTGCAAGGGAGATCCTATGGAGGGACAAAGATGTATGGTCTACCGCAGGGGACATCACAAGAAAGGGACCAAGTCAATATATAGTGCACTGTACTGTAAGGGACAAAGCTGATATATAGTCTACTGTAAGGGTCATCCCATGAGGGACAAAGACAATATATAGTCTACTGCAACGGATAAAGCCGGTGCAGAGTCTACTGCAGAGGGCATCACAAGAAAAGGGACAAAGCGGATGTATAGTCTACTGTAATGCCCCATACACACGATCGTTTTTCATGCCGTTAAAAATGCAATTTTTTAAAATGGCCATTAAAACCGATCGTGTGTATGCTCCAGAGCATTTTTAACGGCGTAAAAAACGGCCATTAAAAATTTCGAACATGCTCTATTTTTTCACGTAGTTTTTTTTAACGACGTGAAAAACGATAGTGTGTATGCTTTTACGAGGGGAAAAAAAAATGCGCATGCTCAGAATCAAGTATGAGACGGGAGCGCACGTTCTGGTAAAACTAGCGTTCGTAATGGAGATAGCACATTCGTCACGCTGTAACGGACTGAAAAGCACAAGGCTGAAAAGCGCGAATCGCCGCTCAAAAGTTTACTAACATGAAGGGTGGCGCCAATGGAACTTCCCCTTTATAGTGCCGTTGTACTTCACTGCGCTTTGCTTGAGCATCTTTTTAATGATCGTGTGGATGCAAGACAGGCTTGAGAGGAAACATGAAAAAAAAAACGACAAGAAAAACGTTGGTTAAAAAAATGGCATGTAAAACGATCGTGTGTACGCCGCATAAGGGGACATCCCATGAGGGACCAAGTCAATGCAGGCCACTGCAAGGGACATCCCATGAGGGACAAAGCCACTGTAGCATCTACTGCAGGGGGAAATCACAAGAAAGGGACCAAGTCAATGTATAGTCCACTGCAAGGGACATCCCATGGAAGGGACCGAGTCAATATAGATCCTCCTGGCTGGGGAGGGGTAGGGACAGAGTCAATGTATAGTCACTGCCAGGGACATCGAATGTTAGGGACAAAGTCAATATAAAGTCTACTGCCGGGGACATCTCGTGATACTGCAGGGAAATCTCAAGCAAGTGACAGAATCAAAGTAGAGTTTACATCCGGGGAAAGGGGTCAATGGATAGTCTTTTGCTGGGAACACCTTGTGGTAGGGACAGATTCATTGTAATCTACTGCCTGGGTGGGGGGGGGGGGGCACCCCATAACTGGGACAGAGTCCATGTATAGTCCACTGCTGGGGACATCTCATGGAAGGGACAGTCAATGCAGATCCTACTGTATGGGGGAGGGGGGGGTATCCCATGAAAAGGAGTCAATGTATAGTCACTGTCAGGGACATCCCATGGAAGGGACAGAATGTTTCCAATCTAATAGACCTTGGTAGAAATTAAACACATTAATAAAGAGTTTGATATGCATTTTCTGAGGGTGAATATTATATCAGTGAACACGCCGTACAGAGCGGTTATATGAGAGTGTAAAACAAAAGAACTGATGACTGCTAGGTTAGAAAGATTTTTACCGCTCCAGGTGAACACGCTCCAGCAATTTGTAGTATCAGGACTACCGTGGGTGCCAGCAATACACGTAGCATATAGAGAAAAAAAAATAAAAATAATGGACAGCCGCACCCCAAAAACCTTTGACGGGCGCCTTTATTGTAAAAAATGGAAGATCACACCAAAAATCATCACAGCATAGCCGGGGTAACAGCTTACGTTTCACACTGAAGGTCAGTGCCTAATCATAGCTCATGACCTTCAGTGTGAAACATGTAAGCTGTTACCCAGGCTATGCTGTGATGATTTTTGGTGTGATCTTCCATTTTTTACAATAAAGGCGACCGTCAAAGGTTTTTGGGGTGCGGCTGTCCATATTTTTTTCTCTAACTCATGACTGCTAGACGAGCCAATTTAATGTTCATAGAATGGATGAGCCTTCCCACCGGGTCACATGATCTCCCTCTGTACCTTTCGGGAGGTCTGTACAGACATGGCGCCGCACCCTGCAGCTCTGACCCGCTCAGTTCAGATTTTCTGCAAGTCAGGTGGATGCCGAAGTTACGCCGACCAAACTCCAGCCTGGTGATTGGCAGACAGAATCGTGATGGTGGAAGCGGGCAGAGGAGGGTAGGCTGTTCTCATCGCACCAACTGCTGTGTTCAGGCCGACCTCCCAACCAATCAATGCAATGCCCTCACCTCCTCCACCCATTACAGGCACATCCCCCCCAAACCATAAGATATAGCCCCCACCTTTTCCAAACATTACAGCACCCCCCATATAAGAACACAGGACAGATATTTATTTCATTCAGGAGATTTATTCCCAAAATGTGGATTTAAAAATGATAGAAAAACACATTAAAACACTTGAGAAAAAAAATAAAAAGAAGAAGTACAAGACACCCCCCCCCCCCCCCACACGACAACACACAAGGACTATTCCCATCCTGCAGAACATCCAACCTCTCCGGCACCCACATCAGGTCACCAATGCTCAGCACATCACTGGCTTCTCCCGACAGAACCAATCAGACACACAGCCCCATACTGGACCCCTCCGCTGTCCCTGCATCAGGACCAGACACACAGCCCCATACCGGACCCCTCCGCTGTCCCTGCATCAGGACCAATCAGACACACAGCCCCATACCGGACCCCTCCGCTGTCCCTGCATCAGGACCAGACACACAGCCCCATACCGGACCACTCCGCTGTCCCTGCATCAGGACCAATCAGACACACAGCCCCATACCGGACCCCTCCGCTGTCCCTGCATCAGGGTCAATCAGACACACAGCCCCATACCGGACCCCTCCGCTGTCCCTGCATCAGGACCAATCAGACACACAGCCCTATACCGGACCCCTCCGCTGTCCCTGCATCAGGACCAGACACACAGCCCCATACCGGACCACTCCGCTGTCCCTGCATCAGGACCAGACACACAGCCCCATACCGGACCCCTCCGCTGTCCCTGCATCAGGACTATCAAGTGTTAGACCAGAGAGGAGACTTACAAATCAGGACTTCCCACTCAAATACGGCCTTCTGGCAGAGGATGGTAGTCGGACTGCCTACAGGCCATGCACTACCTCTGCACTCTGGAAGTTCCATATGTCACATCAGTATATGAGGGAAAATTGTGGCCCTTGGGACAGTCCTCTGGCTCCATATGCGAGATGCTCTGTTCCCTCTCTAACCTGCAATGCAATTCTTCCTGGGAGACCTTGAGACATTACTTCACACTTCTGTGCAGCTCCGCGGGAGGCAGCCCAACCCAAGGAGCTCCGCGGGAGGCAGCCCAACCCAAGGAGCTCCGCGGGAGGCAGCCCAACCCAAGGAGCTCCGCGGGAGGCAGCCCAGCCTCTTTTTGGTGCTTTGTCATAGCTTGTGCACCCCTGCCCTCTTGTGGGCATGCAGAATATGGCAATTCATTCATATTCCTCAGTGTGAACTACTAAAATTTCATTATTGTCAAAAAGATAATAATTCTTTGTTACATTTAGAAAGTAAATAAAGGCCACAGTCAGCTGTTACCACATGGAATAATATTGAGCAGCAGCGATATTACTGCATGTGTTGCCCCAAACTGACCAATGAGTAAGCATCGTCACCCAATAACTGGAGAGGTTTAATCTTTCCCCCATTCTGAGCCTGGACTTACTACAGGTAACATGAGTATGACATCTGATCCCAATCGCTAATCAATAAATACCTAAAACATAAAAAAGATTTCTGGGCAAAATCTGGAAAGAATTGTTCCTGGCTCATTGGAGACCAGTGATCAGCAGAAGGCACAAAGTCTGAGAATTATAAATAACAAACCACATGTAAAGCCCACACCTGTCCCCATTCTCCTACAAGAGCAGCGTCACACAGACACTGAATATCTCGCACACACGCGCGCACACACACACACACACACACACACACACACACACAGTCACCCCCCCCCCCCCACGTGCCCCGTCACCCCTCCCCGGGAGTCAGACATCTAGGGAGATGGAATTCCTCTGGATAGGTGAAAGGCCACAGCAGAGAAAAGGACGGGCGGCCTCCCCGCACAGGAGACTCACACCAGGAAGGAGGAAGTTTGCTGGAAGTTTTTCTGAAAAAAAAAAAAAAAAAAAAGTCTTGTTACATTATTGCAGCTTCATAGAAAAAGTAAATCAGCGTAAAATCCTCTCATTGGAGTCCATTGTGGGACATAGAAATTCTGATACTGTTGGGTTATACTGCCACCTACAGGAGGACTGGACACCAAGGTATGCTGGGAGGAGTTATCCTGGGCCGACCTATAATTTGTTAGATTTGTATCAAATCAGTACCTAAAAAGCATGACCAGAGTGGGCGGGACCCCGCGTCCCTCAATGCAACCAGAAGGGGCGGGACCCGTGTCCCTCAAAGCAACCAGAAGGGGCGGGACCTGCGTAAGGGTCTTGGAGAGGTGGTGGAGACTACAAAGTGCCAGCAGGAGGCAGAGAAACAGCAGTACACTGATCTTTCCCAGTGAAGTGGTGTGTGTGTGGTGGGTGGGGGGGTGTGGGGGGGGTGTGTGGGGGGGTGGGTTGTGTGGGTTGTGTGGTGGGTGTGTGGTGTGAGCACAAAGTCTTGGTCATTGGAAGACATGCAGGCTTTGCAGGGGGACGTGTCGGCACAAGTCTGACCACTGGAGGACAGGCCAGAAAACTGACCACATTGGGAAAGATGAGCTTCTAACGCCTAGCTTGGTCAGTATAAAATAGGACAATAAGTGGACTGGCAGGGACACCATGAATGGTCACACAAAGGAAGCAAAGAACAGGAGACATCATATTAGTACATAGTACAGCAGACATATCAGGAATATGAAGTGTTGGGGTAACAAACGGTTTAGGTTGGGCATAAAAGGCTCAAATATTGTTGTATTAATGTCCTCCCAACAGCCAAGGCTTCTATAAGAGGGAAGGACGGAACCTCCGATAAGAAAATCCAGGCCAAATCCTCCAACCCAGCGATCGCCTAAGGCAAAGATCAGTTCCAGCTATACTCCTGTCCATCCCCCATCCGTGGGCTTGTTTGTTTGTCAGGGTCCAATCCTCATCCAGGTGGCAGTATAACCCGACAGTATCTGAATTCCTGTGTCCCTCGATGTACGAGAAAGAATAAAAAAAAAAAAAAAAAAAATGTATACACCCCGGGCCGGCAAACAACCCCCGGGCCGGCAAACAACCCCCGGGCCACCCGTCACCCAACAACTCACATCACCGTTCTGGGCGGGCACTAGCAGAGCCCAATGATGGGCTGACCGCCATCTCTGGCCGTACGAGGGTCGGTCATATTATACAGAATTCAGAGATGAATCGCCAAGAGATCGGTGAGCACTTCAGTCTGCTGGACTCCGCCCATAACCAGAAGTCCACCCCATAATAACCCCTCCCCATTACACACAATGCAATACCAGCTGTACTTACATCACTCCGCGTCTCTGACGGCTGACTGTAGATGACTTTCTTACTGCAAGAAACAGAGCAGAGCGTGAGCAGGGTGACCCCCCCGGGAGGTGGAAAGGGGACACTGCGCCAACAGGGGGCGCCCCCCCCGGGAGGTGGAAAGGGGACACTGCGCCAACAGGGGGCGCCCCCCCCGGGAGGTGGAAAGGGGACACTGCGCCAGCAGGGGGCGCCCCCCCCGGGAGGTGGAAAGGGGACACTGCGCCAGCAGGGGGCGCCCCCCCCGGGAGGTGGAAAGGGGACACTGCGCCAGCAGGGGGCGCCCCCCCCGGGAGGTGGAAAGGGGACACTGCGCCAGCAGGGGGCGCCCCCCTCGGGAGGTGGAAAGGGGACACTGCGCCAGCAGGGGGCGCCCCCCCCGGGAGGTGGAAAGGGGACACTGCGCCAGCAGGGGGCGCC
Organism: Rana muscosa; assembly: GCA_029206835.1. Lineage (NCBI taxonomy): Eukaryota > Metazoa > Chordata > Amphibia > Anura > Ranidae > Rana > Rana muscosa. The sequence continues at coordinate 4,462,698 of JARGYO010000368.1, forward strand.
CCCCCGGGAGGTGGAAAGGGGACACTGCGCCAGCAGGGGGCGCCCCCCCGGGAGGTGGAAAGGGGACACTGCGCCAACAGGGGGCGACCCCCCGGGAGGTGGAAAGGGGACACTGCGCCAACAGGGCGACCCCCCCCCCCGGGGGGTGGAAAGGGGACACTGCGCTAGCAGGTGGCGACCCCCCCCCGGGAGGTGGAAAGGAGACACTGCGCTAGCAGGGCGACCCCCCCCGGGAGGTGGAAAGGAGACACTGCGCTAGCAGGGCGACCCCCCCGGGAGGTGGAAAGGGGACACTGCGCTAGCAGGTGGCGACCCTCCCCCGGGAGGTGGAAAGGGGACACTGCGCTAGCAGGTGGCGACCCTCCCCCGGCGAGGTGGAAAGGGGACACTGCGCTAGCAGGTGGCGACCCCCCCCCGCGAGGTGGAAAGGGGACACTGCGCTAGCAGGTGGCGACCCCCCCCCGGGAGGTGGAAAGGAGACACTGCGCTAGCAGGGCGACCCCCCCCGGGAGGTGGAAAGGAGACACTGCGCTAGCAGGGCGACCCCCCCGGGAGGTGGAAAGGGGACACTGCGCTAGCAGGTGGCGACCCTCCCCCGGGAGGTGGAAAGGGGACACTGCGCTAGCAGGTGGCGACCCTCCCCCGGCGAGGTGGAAAGGGGACACTGCGCTAGCAGGTGGCGACCCCCCCCCCGCGAGGTGGAAAGGGGACACTGCGCTAGCAGGTGGTGACCCCCCCCCCGCGAGGTGGAAAGGGGACACTGCGCTAGCAGGGGGCGACCCCCCCCCCGCGAGGTGGAAAGGGGACACTGCGCTAGCAGGGGGCGACCCCCCCCGCGAGGTGGAAAGGGGACACTGCGCTAGCAGGGGGCGACCCCCCCCGCGAGGTGGAAAGGGGACACTGCGCTAGCAGGGGGCGACCCCCCCCCCCCCCCGGGGAGGTGGAAAGGGGACACTGCGCTAGCAGGGGGCGACCCCCCCCCCCCCGGGGAGGTGGAAAGGAGACACTGCGCTAGCAGGGGGCGACCCCCCCCCGGGGAGGTGGAAAGGGGACACTGCGCTAGCAGGGGGCGACCCCCCCCCGGGAGGTGGAAAGGGGACACTGCGCTAGCAGGGGGCGACCCCCCCCCCCCGGGAGGTGGAAAGGGGACACTGCGCTAGCAGGGGGCGACCCCCCCCCCCCGGGAGGTGGAAAGGGGACACTGCGCCAACAGGGGGCGACCCCCCGGAAGGTGGAAAGGGGACACTGCGCTAGCAGGGGGCGACCCCCCCCCCCCCCGGGAGGTGGAAAGGGGACACTGCGCCAACAGGGGGCGACCCCCCGGAAGGTGGAAAGGGGACACTGCGCTAGCAGGGGGCGACCCCCCCCCCCGGGAGGTGGAAAGGGGACACTGCGCTAGCAGGGGGCGACCCCCCCCCCCGGGAGGTGGAAAGGGGACACTGCGCCAACAGGGCGACCCCCCCCCCCAGGGGGTGGAAAGGGGACACTGCGCTAGCAGGTGGCGACCCCCCCCGGGGAGGTGGAAAGGAGACACTGCGCTAGCAGGGCGACCCCCCCCGGGGAGGTGGAAAGGAGACACTGCGCTAGCAGGGCGACCCCCCCCGGGGAGGTGGAAAGGAGACACTGCGCTAGCAGGGGGCGACCCCCCCCCGGGAGGTGGAAAGGAGACACTGCGCTAGCAGGGGGCGACCCCCCCCCGGGAGGTGGAAAGGAGACACTGCGCTAGCAGGGGGCGACCCCCCCCGGGGAGGTGGAAAGGAGACACTGCGCTAGCAGGGGGCGACCCCCCCCCGGGGAGGTGGAAAGGAGACACTGCGCTAGCAGGGGGCGACCCCCCCCGGGGAGGTGGAAAGGAGACACTGCGCTAGCAGGGGGCGACCCCCCCCCCGGGAGGTGGAAAGGGGACACTGCGCTAGCAGGGGGCGACCCCCCCCCCGGGAGGTGGAAAGGGGACACTGCGCCAGCAGGGGGCGACCCCCCCCCCGGGAGGTGGAAAGGGGACACTGCGCCAACAGGGGGCGACCCCCCGGGAGGTGGAAAGGGGACACTGCGCCAACAGGGGGCGACCCCCCCGGGAGGTGGAAAGGGGACACACTGCGCCAACAGGGCGACCCCCCCCCCCGGGGGGTGGAAAGGGGACACTGCGCTAGCAGGGGGCGACCCCCCCCGGGGAGGTGGAAAGGAGACACTGCGCTAGCAGGGGGCGACCCCCCCCGGGGAGGTGGAAAGGAGACACTGCGCTAGCAGGGGGCGACCCCCCCCGGGGAGGTGGAAAGGAGACACTGCGCTAGCAGGGGGCGACCCCCCCCGGGGAGGTGGAAAGGAGACACTGCGCTAGCAGGGGGCGACCCCCCCCGGGGAGGTGGAAAGGAGACACTGCGCTAGCAGGGGGCGACCCCCCCCGGGAGGTGGAAAGGGGACACTGCGCTAGCAGGGGGCGACCCCCCCCCGGGAGGTGGAAAGGGGACACTGCGCTAGCAGGGGGCGACCCCCCCCCCCGGGAGGTGGAAAGGGGACACTGCGCCAGCAGGGGGCGACCCCCCCCCCGGGAGGTGGAAAGGGGACACTGCGCCAGCAGGGGGCGACCCCCCCCCCGGGAGGTGGAAAGGGGACACTGCGCCAACAGGGGGTGACCCCCCGGGAGGTGGAAAGGGGACACACTGCGCCAACAGGGCGACCCCCCCCCCCGGGGGGTGGAAAGGGGACACTGCGCTAGCAGGTGGCGACCCCCCCGGGGAGGTGGAAAGGAGACACTGCGCTAGCAGGGGGCGACCCCCCCCGGGGAGGTGGAAAGGAGACACTGCGCTAGCAGGGGGCGACCCCCCCCGGGGAGGTGGAAAGAAGACACTGCGCTAGCAGGGGGCGACCACCCCCCCCCGGGAGGTGGAAAGGAGACACTGCGCTAGCAGGGGGCGACCCCCCCCCCCCCCGGGAGGTGGAAAGGGGGACACTGCGCTAGCAGGGGGCGACCCCCCCCCCGGGAGGTGGAAAGGGGACACTGCGCTAGCAGGGGGCGACCCCCCCCCCCGGGAGGTGGAAAGGGGACACTACGCCAGCAGGGGGCGACCCCCCCCCGGGAGGTGGAAAGGGGACACTGCGCCAGCAGGGGGCGACCCCCCCCCGGGAGGTGGAAAGGGGACACTGCGCCAGCAGGGGGCGACCCCCCGGGAGGTGGAAAGGGGACACTGCGCCAACAGGGGGCGACCCCCCGGGAGGTGGAAAGGGGACACACTGCGCCAACAGGGCGACCCCCCCCCCCCCCCCGGGGGGGTGGAAAGGGGACACTGCGCTAGCAGGGGGCGACCCCCCCCGGGGAGGTGGAACAGGAGACACTGCGCTAGCAGGGGGCGACCCCCCCCGGGGAGGTGGAAAGGAGACACTGCCGCTAGCAGGGGGCGCCCCCCCGGGAGGTGGAAAGGGGACACTGCGCCAGCAGGGGGCGCCCCCCCGGGAGGTGGAAAGGGGACACTGCGCCAGCAGGGGGCGCCCCCCCGGGAGGTGGAAAGGGGACACTGCGCCAGCAGGGGGCGCCCCCCCCGGGAGGTGGAAAGGGGACACTGCGCCAGCAGGGGGCGACCCCCCGGGAGGTGGAAAGGGGACACTGCGCCAGCAGGGGGCGACCCCCCGGGAGGTGGAAAGGGGACACTGCGCCAACAGGGGGCGACCCCCCGGGAGGTGGAAAGGGGACACTGCGCCAACAGGGGGCGACCCCCCCGGGAGGTGGAAAGGGGACACACTGCGCCAACAGGGCGACCCCCCCCCGGGGGTGGAAAGGGGACACTGCGCTAGCAGGTGGCGACCCCACCCCCGGGAGGTGAAAAGGGGACACTGCGCTAGGAGGGCGACCCCCCCGGGAGGTGAAAAGGGGACACTGCGCTAGGAGGCGACCCCCCCCCAGGAGGTGGAAAGGGGACACTGCGCTAGCAGGGGGCGACCCCCCCCGGGAGGGGGAAAGGGGACACTGCGCTAGCAGGGGGCGACCCCCCCCGGGAGGTGGAAAGGGGACACTGCGCTAACAGGGGGTGACCCCCCCCGGGAGGTGGAAAGGGGACACTGCACTACCAATGTGAGCAGGGCGACAGTATTGGGTGTGAATAGAGCGACACCCAGAAGTGACAAAGTGAACCGCCGAGAAAGCAAAGTGTGAGCAGGGGGACACCTGGTGGCAGGAAGGTGACAGATAGGATGATGGGGGGGGGGGGGGGGGGAGTTACACGGAGGAGGAGGAGGAGGAGGAGGAACACACAGGACAGGTGGTGGCACGCTCCAGTAAGTATCCACTTACTTGTCTTTCTCTGAAATAAAAAGGAAAAAAATAAAAATTAGAAAATGTATCTCCTTATGTTACAAACACCCCAAACTGCACCATAACACCTCCCCCCACCCCCCTCACCATTACAGGAGGAGGTGATTGGTCAGCTCCACTGACTGGATTTAATTAGGATGGGGGACAGAGTACCAGAAGAACCAATCACTACAGAGGAGCCCCACCCTCCACCCTCCCTAGAGGAGCCGCCATACTTACTGCCGATGTATCCACGCTGATAGGCGAACCAGACAGCGAATGCGATCAGTCCAAGGATCAGGAGGCTGACAATGACGGCGGCGACAATCCCTCCAACGTTCACATCCTCTGCGGGGTACAAGAAGAACGGTGTGAGAGCAGAGCTGGGATGCAAGTACAGCACATCCCCTGCATGTCCCATACTTACTGATTCCCATCTGGACCGGCGCTGAGGATTGCTTCCCCTCGGTATTCTCTGCCTGGCAGAATATTGTGCGACATCCGCCGGCGTCACCGGACTGATCCGCTGGAAGATGACCAAAGCGTGTCATAAGATCGATTATTACCGAGATCTGTACACGAGCAACTGGACCCCAATACTCTACAGTCATGTGAGAAAGTACAGAGGATGGGTCACTATACCGATCCCTGATCTATACCTAGTACAGAGGATGGGTCACTATACCGATCCCTGATCTATACCTAGTACAGAGGATGGGTCACTATACCGATCCCTGATCTATACCCAGTACAGAGGTTGGGTCACTATACCGATCACTGATCTATACCTAGTACAGAGGATGGGTCACTATACCGATCCCTGATCTATACCCAGTACAGAGGATGGGTCACTATAGCGATCCCTGATCTATACCTAGTACAGAGGATGGGTCACTATACTGATCCCGATCTATACCCAGTACAGAGGATGGGTCACTATACCGATCCCTGATCTATACCTAGTACAGAGGATGGGTCACTATACCGATCCCTGATCTATACCTAGTACAGAGGATGGGTCACTATACCGATCCCTGATCTATACCCAGTACAGAGGATGGGTCACTATACCGATCCCTGAGCTATACCCAGTACAGAGGATGGGTCACTATACCGATCCCTGATCTATACCTAGTACAGTGGATGGGTCACTATACCGATCCCTGATCTATACCTAGTACAGAGGATGGGTCACTATACTGATCCCTGATCTATACCCAGTACAGAGGATGGGTCACTATACCTGATCTATACCTAGTACAGAGGATGGGTCACTATACCAATCCCTGATCTATACCCAGTACAGAGGATGGGTCACTATACCGATCCCTGATCTATACCTAGTACAGAGGATGGGTCACTATACCCATCCCTGATCTATACCCAGTACAGAGGATGGGTCACTATACCGATCCCTGATCTATACCCAGTACAGAGGATGGGTCACTATACCGATCCCTGATCTATACCCAGTACAGAGGATGGGTCACTATAACGATCCCTGATCTATACCTAGTACAGTGGATGGGTCACTATACCGATCCCTGAGCTATACCTAGTACAGAGGATGGGTCACTATACCTGATCTATACCTAGTACAGAGGATGGGTCACTATACCGATCCCTGATCTATACCTAGTACAGAGGATGGGTCACTATACCGATCCCTGATCTATACCTAGTACAGTGGATGGGTCACTATACCGATCCCTGAGCTATACCTAGTACAGAGGATGGGTCACTATACCTGATCTATACCTAGTACAGAGGATGGGTCACTATACCGATCCCTGATCTATACCTAGTACAGAGGATGGGTCACTATACCGATCCCTGATCTATACCTAGTACAGAGGATGGGTCACTTATACCGATCCCTGATCTATACCTAGTACAGAGGATGGGTCACTATACCGATCCCTGATCTATACCCAGTACAGAGGATGGGTCACTATACCGATCCCTGATCTATACCTAGTACAGAGGATGGGTCACTATACCGATCCCTGATCTATACCTAGTACAGAGGATGGGTCATTATACCGATCCCTGATCTATACATAGTACAGAGGATGGGTCACTATAACGATCCCTGATCTATACCTAGTACAGTGGATGGGTCACTATACTGATCCCTGATCTATACCTAGTACAGAGGATGGGTCATTATACCGATCCCTGATCTATACCTAGTACAGAGGATGGGTCACTATACCGATCCCTGATCTATACCTAGTACAGAGGATGGGTCACTATACCGATCCCCGATCTATACCTAGTACAGAGGATGGGTCACTATACCGATCCCTGATCTATACCTAGTACAGAGGATGGGTAACTATACCGATCCCTGATCTATACCTAGTACAGAGGATGGGTCACTATACCGATCCCTGATCTATACCTAGTACAGAGGATGGGTCACTATACCTGATCTATACCCAGTACAGAGGATAGGTCACTATACCGATCCCTGATCTAATACCCAGTACAGAGGATGGGTCACTATACCGATCCCTGATCTATACCCAGTACAGAGGATGGGTCACTATACCGATCCCTGATCTATACCAGTACAGAGGATGGGTCACTATACCGATCCCTGATCTATACCCAGTACAGAGGATGGGTCACTATACCGATCCCTGATCTATACCTAGTACAGAGGATGGGTCACTATACCGATCACTGATCTATATCTAGTACAGAGGATGGGTCACTATACCGATCCCTGATCTATACCCAGTACAGTGGATGGGTCACTATAGCGATCCCTGATCTATACCAAGTACAGAAGATGGGTCACTATACCGATCCCTGATCTATACCAAGTACAGAGGATGGGTCACTATACCGATCCCTGATCTATACCAAGTACAGAGGATGGGTCACTATACCGATCCCTGATCTATACCTAGTACAGATGATGGGTCACTACACCGATCCCTGATCTATACCAAGTACAGAGGATGGGTCACTATAACCGATCCCTGATCTATACCAAGTACAGAGGATGGGTCACTATACCGATCCCTGATCTACCTAGTACAGTGGATGGGTCACTATACCGATTCCTGATCTATACCTAGTACAGAGGATGGGTCACTATACCGATCCCTGATCTATACCTAGTACAGAGGATGGGTCACTATACCGATTCCTGATCTATACCTAGTACAGAGGATGGGTCACTATACCGATCCCTGATCTATACATAGTACAGAGGATGGGTCACTATACCGATCCCTGATCTATACCTAGTACAGAGGATGGGTCACTATACCGATCCCTGATCTATACCTAGTACAGAGGATGGGTCACTATACCGATCCCTGATCTATACCTAGTACAGAGGATGGGTCACTATACCGATCCCTGATCTATACCTAGTACAGTGGATGGGTCACTATACCGATCCCTGATCTATACCTAGTACAGAGGATGGGTCACTATACCGATCCCTGATCTATACCTAGTACAGAGGATGGGTCACTATACCGATCCCTGATCTATACATAGTACAGAGGATGGGTCACTATACCGATCCCTGATCTATACATAGTACAGAGGATGGGTCATTATACCGATCCCTGATCTATACATAGTACAGGAGATGGGTCACTATGCCGATCCCT